>PVKB01001450.1:199026-295609 GCA_004027205.1 Ctenodactylus gundi | reverse complement strand
AGTTTCAGAAGGTCATGGGCAGCTGGCAACAGTGGAAGCAGATGGCAGAGGTGGAGGTGGAAGCAGCTTCTCATGACACTGCAGATAGGAAACCAGTTCAAGTCCAGTCCAGTCAAGTCCAGAAGGAAGGCAGGAAGCTGCATATGTCCTTCCAGGTCCCAACCCAGTGATCTGCCCCATCTCGGTTTAAGCCCCCACCACCTGTAATCCAGTCCACACTCTGTAATCAAATCCACACACTTATCTTCCACCACACACCTATAATCCACTCCTCTAGACCAGGCCCCAATCTCCCAACAGCACATGGTTCCGTAGATAATCCATAGCATCCAAATATATGAAACTTTCGGGGAATATTCCAAATCCAAACCACAATAGCCTGCCTCAGCCTCCCAAAGTGCTGAGATTGCAGGCCTGCGCCATCGGGCCTCGCTAGGGTCTGTCTGCGTTATGCTGTCCTGTATTTCCTCCCCCCGAGCCCCTCCCTACATGGTGCCTCCCATGTAACAGTGCAAGGGGAGAAGCACACCACCTTCCTCAACACCACGTGAGTGCATGTGCGTATTCCTGAGCACACATGTGCCATGGGGAGGTGAGGCATCCCAGATGAGAGAGCTGGTGGCGGGAGACAGGCCTGACACTGGTGGCAACTCCTCCACACCATCCGTACAGATGCCCCTCGCCGGACACTGTGTCCTTTGAATCAGTAAGTGGGGGACATTTGCAAAAACAATGAGTGGGCTCACCCATCTTAACACATGTTATTTTCAGCCAAAGTAACACTTCGAAGACACAATGAAGTAGTCCATGACAAACTCAGCATTTTTCAAGTAAAAAAAGATCTGACTTAAATGCAGCCCCTGTAACCTTATGTAACAAGAATTTTACATTCTCAGGAAAATATGCCGCTGGTTGGGAAGTGGCTGGAGTTAGGGGCTGTCTTTTGCTGTGGCATTGTTATACGTCTGCTCCAGCTGTAGGTGTGGTGAACGTGCCGGAACACCTGAAAAATAGGAACATGACGAGATGCCTCCGTGGTGATCGTCCACACACTCTGGAGTCACTTGTAATTGTCACCCACCCTGTGTATGAAGCATGGTGGGAACCATGGGAGATATAATAAAGAAGATCATGGTTAGCTGGTCTCACCAGCTCAGTTCTTTAGAACAGGGGCCCCCAGGACCGCAGGCTGGTACTGGGCCATGACCTTGGAAGGACCGGAGGCGGGGACAGGTGACCTGCGAGCAGGAGGTAAGCAGTGAGTGAAGCTCCGCCTCCTCTCAGCGTGCTCCTATCAGGTTCTAAGTTGCTACTGATTGGCAGGAGGCGGAGCTTCACTCCTGCTCTCCTCCCACACCCGCTTCTCTGTTTCAATGGTGTCTTCCAGCTACCTCCTGCGAGACAAGTAACCTGCCCTAGTTCTTGGGAGAATGGCCTTCAACATAACTGGGCCATGGTACCAAGAAGGTTGGGGACCACTGGTTTAGAAAGTGACTAAGTGGAGTCCCGTTCGCTGCTGCTCTTGAAGGCTGGGACTGGCCGTAGTGGGTCGTCTCTTTGCTTTCCTTGAAAATGGTCTCTACCCCAGCTGATAGAATTTAATTGTATAAAAATATGCATTCAGATTGCATCCTGTACTTAATTATACCTTTTGCCATAGAGTCATTACTCCCAACCATAGCTCGTGCTTTCTGAAAGTTAGGACGGTGTCTCATCCAACTTTATCTTTCCACCACTGGGCTCTGTGTGTATGTGTTTGTGTGTAGATAGCTGGGGAAGAGAAACACTATCAATATGGAGTGAGTGTTCACTGGGCATCAGGTGTTGGTCTGAGCGCATTTTTTTTTTTTTTGGTGCTGGGGATGAAGCCTAGGAGCTTTGCACTATGCTACATCCCCAGGTCATTATTTTGTATTAGTGATCTTCCTGCCTCAGCCTCCCAGAGTGCTAGGATTACAAGCCTGTGCTCCCCAGCCAGCTGCTGAGTACTTCCTGTATATTCTCTGGTTTAATCCTCACCACACACCCTTCGGGTGGGGACTGTGATGGTCTGTATCTGGCTGATAACAGGCTGGAAATGTTAAGTAACTTGCTGGAGATGGCTTAACATATGACACTTAGTGGCCCAGGCCTATGATCCTAGCATGCTAGGAGGCTGAGGCAGGAGGTTTACAAGGTTAAGCTCAGCCTGGCCAACTTAGCAACTCAGCGAGACCCTGTCTAAAATTTAAAAAAAAAGAAAAGAAAAGAAAACATGAAAAATGGGCTTGGAAACATAGCTCAGTGTGAAGGCCCTGAGCTCGACCCCCAGGACCATAACTAACTAACTAAATAGGACTGGGGATGTAGCTCAGTGCAGAGGCCCAGGCTTCAATCCCTAGTATTAAAAAAAAAAAAAAAAAAAAAAAAGATGTGGGGCAGAGATCAGAAGGGCCACACAGATGTACGTGCTCTCTGTCTCTTGCCACCTGATGCCCTGAGCTGCCTGTGATCTTGCAGCAAGGAGGCTGTCACTGATGTGACCCCTTGGTCTGCTACCATCAGACTGTGAGCTAAAATAGGTCTTTTCCCTTTGTGACTCCCTCAGCCCCTAGCAACAGGCAACAGACTAAGAAAATTGTCTTCACCTGTTTTGCTTTGATGCTCTTTGAAATACACTCTACTTATCTCTGTATTGCTCAACGTCCCACAGAATTCAGTGGGCCCGGGATGTGGAGAACCCTGGGCCCTGCCTCCTGTTTGTCTCAGTGGCCCTGGGCGACCCTGAGGCAGTGCTTCTTCCCAGGCATCTTGGATCCAGCCCCCTGGACTTCCTGTGTTGCCACTTGCTGTCACCGCTCATCCTTCATAGGTCACGTAATTACCTCATTCTACAGAACCCCGCCATGCCCACGTGCCTCAGGTTCAGCCCTCATCAGTGCAAAGATAATTTAGCGCAGCATACCTGGTGCCCCAAGCCTGGGCCTCGCACCTGTCTGCATTGCCTGCCTGACCCCCGCCACCCGAGGAGGTTCCTGGAGCCTGCTGGCTTGAGCCTCTGCGTGGCGGGGACCTGCTTGTGGAGTCATTTCAGAGTGAAATGTTAAACGGGACTTTTAGTCTGATAACTGCCTGCTTAGAAAGTTTGAACATTCTGGGGCTGGGGGTGCCCCTCAGGGGTACAACACCTGCTTAGCATACGTGAGGCTCTGGATTTCACTCCCAGGAACAAAACAGCTGCCATGCCAACTGCTAGAAACTACTGTTGTTGAAACAGTTCTGTCTTCATGTTAGCAGTTCGAATTTCTTCAGTTTTTCTTCAGTGGTCTTGTTCTATTTGCTTTCCTGTTTTTATTTTTTGTTTTTTTGGTTTTTTTTTTTACCCTTTTTGAGACAGTGTCCTGCTGTGTAGTAGAGGCTGACCCTGAACTCACTGTGTAGTTTAGGAGGCTGGCCTCAAAGTCAAGGCAGTCATCCTGCCTCAGCCTCCTAATGCTGAGATTACAGGCATATGCCACCATGCCTGGCTTTCTATTTACTTATTCTCTGTTTTTTTTTCTTAGCAAGAAAAACAATCTTTAATTGTGGCAAAATACATATAACACAAAATGAAGCACCCTAACCCTGTTGAAGCCTCCTGGTTAGTGGCACTAAGTGCCCTCACACCACTGCACGTCGCCAGGGTTCTGTCATCCTCGGCTGTGGCCCTGACCCAGTGCCCCCTCTCCTCTTCTCCTGGTCTGTCCCTCTCCTCCCCTCCCCTTCCTAAAAGCTGCCTGTCCACCTTATCCAGTCTGACTCCACTGGGACTGGGGGGTGGGGGGAATCAGTGCTCCTGACTGTGTTTATGGCTTATTTCCCTTGCAGAACCCTCTCCCCTCCTTTTTTTGGACAGGGTGTTGCTCTATAGTCAAGGCTGATCTTGAACTCCCTGTGGATCCCAGGCTGTCTTTCAGCTCAGAGCAATCCATCTGCCTCAGCCTCCAGAGTGCTGGCATTACAGGTCTGCACCACCATGCCCAGCTATTACATGGTGTACATGGTGCGGGGGGCGGGGGGGTCCAACCTAGGCAAGTGCTCTAATCCCCCGAGTCACACCCACAGCCCCTCAAACCCCATCTTAAAAACCGTGCTTTCATGAAGTTACAGAATTCCTGCTTTGAGTAACTAAAAGGTTCAAAGCCCAGCGCAAAGTGAAATAACTACCTATGCCTTCGGGCTGCCACCACTACCTATGCCACCGCGCTGTGCCACTCTGTGGCAGCTCTGCTGTCTGAGCAGTGAGGAGACTGTGCTCCTCTCCCCAGGCTGCCGCCGGGGCCAGGCCGCAGTCCAGAAGGACGCACAGAGCCCTGGATGCAGCCAAGGACAGTGCAAGCATCTGAGTTCTTAGGGAGTGGGGAGTGGGGAAGAAGGTTTTAGAGCAGTTTAGAGGAGCGATGAGGGGCATATGTTTGTTAAAGAAATTCCATGGCATCTGCCTTCTCCTCAACAGGAACGTGCGTTCTCCCGCCACTAGCTAAGAATCTAAGAAAGGAAACAGCAGATGTAGGGCCCGGGGTCTAGGGAGGATCGGGACTGGAGTCTTGGAATATCTCCGAGTTGTGTGTGTGTGTGTGTGTGTGTGTGTGTGTGTGTGTGTGTTAAAGATTGCCTGGCACATTTGGCACACTTCACCGACACGAGTGTCTGATTGGAGCGTCTAATTTGCAGAGGCATTTAAAAAGATAAGCATGCACATGCTGCACGTGTCTAACGGGAAGAGAGATTCTCGGGAGTCGGCACAAACGACTGCATGCATTTCTTTCAGATCCCTCTGTAATTAGCACCAGTGGCTTTCCCAGCCCCACAGCGGGGGCTTTGGAGAAGGCAGGTCTGGGTGCTCATCTTCGTTTGTGGAAATGACCATGTGAACTTGAATCAGTTGCTTATTCTTTCCCGGCCACAGGTTCCTCGGCTGGAATAAAGGGATATGTTCTGCAGACTGAGTGGGTGACCACAGAGTCCAGGCACAAATGGGGGACCCCAACTTAGGCAACTTAAGGGGGGATTAGTAAAGAGACTTGCAAAGCCTTTGGCAGTCACGTACTAAACCATAGGCATTAGACGAGTGGCCAGAGCTACCCCAATGGTTCAGGCTTATAATTCCAGGCAGGAGGATTACAAATTTGAGACCGGCCCGGGCAACCTTGTGACTTTGTGCATCAGTGTCTCAAAATCAAAACTTTAAAACAAACAAGCAAACAAACAAACTAACCAAGTTGGGGATGTACTACTAAAAAAAAAATTGTTGCTCCTGACTGGCACAAAGGGCACAATTCAAGGGAATTAGGGGAGTTATCAGTTATGGGATTTAATTCAGACAGGGCTATATATGCAGGGCCACCGGACAGGAGCTGAGACTGGCCAGCTGACAGTAACCTCATGGAGAGAAGCTGAGGGAATTAGGACCCTGACCTGAGTCCCCTCCCTCCTCTAATCTGCTGCTACCACCCCGCTTTGGACACATCACAGCAGAGGCTGGCAGCCTGGGTACAGGGGCAGCAAGACAGGGCTGGCCGGAGAGCCCTGCGCAGTGGCGTCTGGAGTGGAGATTTTGTACGCATGTTACTACCTTCATCTTGGCCCAGTGGCCGTGGCTGGGTTGGCCTGACCTCATCCCTGCTGCCTGGCGGGTATTCCCTAAGTCTCAGAGTCGGGTCTCACCACATCCCTCTGCACACCATGTGGCAAGGCTGTCAGTGACGCTGAGGCCAGGCCTTGTCCTTCAGGACCCCGCCTGGTTCCGTATTGAAATGTACCTGTTCTTCAGGACCCAACTCCAGCCTGTCTCCTAGGGGACGCCTTCCCGATCCCCCGGTGTGCTGGTCCTTCCAGCCTGGGGTGGGTGCACTCGGGTCGGTGCGCCCTGCCTGCCTCGTGTTGTGGCTGGGGAGGACCTGCTGGCCACATCCGCCAGGATGCTGCTGAGGACAGGCCCTCTGTGGCCTGCTTATTTTGCTTCCTCTGGTTGCTCAGCACAGTGCCTGTGTGCAGTGTGGGCTCACTAAATGCTTGTTGGATGAAAAGCCAAATACTAAAATTATACAAAGCGGCATGCCATCTTTATGTAGTGAAAGGCATGGAGCCCTTCGGGATCCTGGAAAGCTTTTCAGTTTTTACCAAAAACATCTCTTTGCTGTGGACCATAATAAAATAACCCAAGTGTGTAGGTAGCCACGCCTCTTGTTATGATAGCGTGGCCTCTGTATTAATAGCCTGTCATCACTCGTGCACCATACGTGTTTGTATACATACTTGTCAAAAATAATATATATGATTTTTTTAACCTACTTTTGTTCAGCATGGTCTCAAAATGCAGACCAACCACTGTGTATGTCCAGCCTACAAAACTGTTATACGTTCCATTTTTGGAGGAAGTTGCTGAGAGGTGGTACAGTTTTGATAAAGCTGTGTGTCCCCAGAGTCGAGCAGTTAGGTTAGTGACGGGCCGAGGCCTCGCTCTCCTGACAAAAACTCAGGTTCTTTGCGCTTTACCAGGATGCCTGTGTCTGGTCCTCAGTACATCCCCATTGATCTGTTAATCTGCCTTCACAAAAGCTCTTTATTTAAAAATAAAAATATGATATAATTAGTTGTCTCTTGTATCTTGCAAATTCTGTGGAGGGGATTCTCCCCAGATCTTGAAAATGGTGTATAGGTATGCCTTGCTGGTGTAGTTGCTTTTTAATTGCTGCAGCACAGCACCTGACAGCCACAGCTTAAAGGTGAAAGGTTGATTTTAGCTCACAGTTTCAAGAGGTCAGTGTATTCATGAGTGGCTGGAAATGGCAGGAAGGGACTGACAGAGGATAGCTGCTCATGTCATTGAAAGAGGAAGAATTGGGGTTTGGGAGAAGCAAGAGTATGTCTTTCTAAGCCTCAGTGATCCCCCCACACCCTGAGTGATCCCCATACCCTCAATGATTCCCCCACATCCTCAGTGATCCCCCACACCCGCAGTGACCCCCACACCCTCAGTGATCCTTCACACCCTCAGTGATCCCCACACCCTTAGTGATCCTCACGACTTCAGTTCTGCCCCACACGTTCTGGCCCTTCCCCCCCTCCCCCAAGCAGGCCCTACCTGCCCACAGCACTGTGAAATCCACAGATAACACATGAGGCTTTTGGGTAGCATTCCAGATCCAAATCATAACACTTGCTTTAATTAACCACACATTCAAATTTCTGAACATATGAAACATAAACCACTGCGAGATTATTTGCAAGGTTCCATGGCATTTTTCTTAAAATTATAAATTCCTTTAAGTAGCTACGAAACTTTGACTGTGTTCTTCAAGTAACATCCTTGGTAAATTGGCTTGCTTTGTTTGTTGTTGACTTTAATTTCTGTTCTCCCTCAAATCCCTGTGTGCCCTGTGAAAGGGGTGGGACGGGCTGCCTTTGTGGGGTGCAGCTTTCCTCTTACAATTTTCCATTCGGGCTGGGCAGTGTGTTCAATGGGTGGCCAGGTCCCTGGTTGGCACCATGCCTCTCCCAGCACAGAGCTATCACAGAGGCCTTGAGATTCAGCCAGCAGCTCCTGAATCAGGCCCACAATACCTTACCTGTAATTTCAAACTCAGTTCTGAAAACTGAATTTTTTGGGTAACTTATTTGTTAATTCGGATTGACCTGAAAACATTTGGTGGGGGAAAAAAAAAAAACTTCCCTGGGTGAAAATGTGGGGCTTTGAATGGTTTCTACTGATTCCTTTCAGTGAAGTCTCTGCTTTTCTGCAGATGAGTTTTGGGTATGGCTTTGGCTACCTGAGGTCCCTCTGGGCGAGCTGGTGTATCTGGTGCTCACCTCCCACTTCCAGCCTAACCTCTGAATCTGAGTTCCAAATCCTCTCAGCCCCAGCGGCATGGGGGAGGAGTTGGAGACCAGCATGACCTGATGACTGAGCCAGCCTACAGTGACACCCACTGCCACATTGCGTGGTCAGGTCTTTCTCCGTTCTCTCTTGTGGACTAGGGCCTGACCCTGGAGGGACATTAACATGGAAGTGTGGCATGTAGATGGAATGGCATCCCTAGAAAGCCCTGAGGCCATCATACCACAGTCACCTGGCTCGGTGTGTTCTAGAATGACTCAGGTGTCTAGACAGCCAACCAGCCAGTCAGCCAGACTGTACCAGTCTTGACTCAAGAAAGCTGAGTTCAGGAAGGTTCTGTGGACCTGGCTAGATTCTTTCGTTCCTTCTTTCTTGCTTTGTTCAGCTGTGAATGTGGCCTTGTGAGGAGTGGGAGTGGTGCTTCCAGTCTTCCGGTCGCTTGGGGTTGTGTCTCTGTCCCTCTCCCTGCAAGGCAGTGGCCTGGCTGGTGTTGCCTTTGCCACCCATGAGGAAACTTTGAGCCCAGTAGTTTTTCCAGATCTTCAGGTAACGATCTGCGTGTGTCTCCTGCTCTGCTGCCTTCATAGGCCCTCAAAATTATTCATGATTCCAAGCCAGATTGTCCCCCTGAGGATTCACCTGTTCTTCAAAACCAAAGGAAGCAGTGGCTCTTTCAGACGCAAGGACAGATTGGTGTCCCTTGTTGTCAGATGCATTCCTAATCCTCTTCGGTCTTAAGTAGCTTGATTCATCATTCCATGGTATGCACATAATCAAACCGTCCCATCTTACCTTAAATATATAGATTATTGATTTATTTTTGAAACAAGATCTCACTCTATAATCCACGCTGGTCTTAGGCTCATCGTGTAGCTCAGGCCAGCCTCAAACTCACAGCAGGTCTCCTGCCTCACCCTTCCAAGTGCTGGGATTACAGGTATGTGCTGCCATGTCTAGCTCATGTTTATGACGGGCTGAGGAGTTGACTCCAGGGCCTTGCACATGCTAAGCAAGCACTATAATCGCTGAGCTACACTCCCAGCCCTAAATATGTGTGTGTGCGTGTGTGTGTGTGTGTGTGTGTGTGTGTATACATATAACTATGATTTTTCAACTTAAAAAAAAAACACTATTGAGCTAGACAAATTCCAAACCTGTTCAGAGGCTGATGCAAGGGGTCACAAGTTTGTGACCAACTCAGGCAAAATAGTGAGATTCTGTCTTAAAGCGAAATAGAAAAGGCAAGGGATGCAGCCCAGGGGTAGGTGGCTAGCCTGTGTGAGGCCCCAGCTTCAACCCCTAGGACTGTCCTTCTATCAAAAGTAACAAACAAACGAAGAGGCTAAATCTGAAGTATTTACCAATTTCTCTTTCTCCACTCCACATCCTGTCCGTCTGGAATTCCTTCCGTGGGCTGTACCTCTGTCCGCAGCCGGGCTCGCCTCCTGTGCAGTCTTGTGTATCTTAGCAAGGGGATCGATATGGCCTGGGCCATGCCACTAGGTGAGTTCCTCATTATGCAAGCGCCCCACAGTGTGGTGACACAAACCCAGCAGGCTGTGGTGTCCCTAGGCGGATGATAGTCTTCCAGACCACCACCATCTGGGAGCATTATTGCCTCAAGCGTTGTCTGTACTGTCCCTCCTGATGTCCCCAGGAGCACAGCCCCTGTTGCATTCACTGGTCTTTGAGAACAGTGCAGCGCCTAGCTGAATGAGTGAGCAAGAGCCATGTGTTGGAGCGCCTGCGGCCAAGAGGCTTGCTGCGTGTCATTTTGGCTGTGTAGGCTTTGCTGGCGTTAGTGGGTGCCTGGCTGAGGACATTCACATACGTATGGCAGTGCTTTGTGCCACCACTCAATATTTTATACCTCAATTAAAAATACAGCTGGTTATTGTTTTTGAGTCACATCCAGTGACTCCTTGATATGCCATAGCTAGAATCATCCTGGTTCACAAGCCATCTGGCCTTTTGGACAAGCCACACAGCCTTAAGGTGTTTGTCAGAGTTTCTCCCCTGCCTAAACCTTTTGTGACCCTTTCTGGCTTGCATAGTGCACCTCCCAGCAGGCCATTGTCCTGCCTCCCTCTCGGCACAATGGGCCCTGAGGTTCCCTCCTCTGGCAGAGCCTCACAGTGTGAAGATGCTGGGCAGGCTCTGGGGTGAACCGGGCAGGGATGCTGAAAGCTTCTGGGGTCAAGGGAGTCATACAGAGCTTTGAACAGAGGCTCGGAAGAGTTTGAGGTCCCAGTGCTTTGTAGCAATTCACTTTCCCTTCACTTAACATTCTTACTTGTTTTTGGAAGCAAGAGGACAAAGTGTTTTCAAGAGCAAAGCATTTAACAAGAGGAGAGTGGAGAGTGGGCCTAGGGGCCCGCCACCCACTAGATGGCTGACAGGTAGGCCAAAACCTGCCCCACAGTCTCTGGGCTCCTGGAGGCTGAGCACACAGGTTGCCACCCTCTGAAATATGGTCCTCTATTGGCCCAGACCCATCTATAGCTGCCTTTCTCAAAGAAAGATGATTAATCTTGTTATCTGAGCAAAAAGATTATGTGTAGGGCTGAACCAGTTTTGTGTGCTGTGTAATACCAACCCTGCCCTTTCTCAGTGAGGGCAGAACAAAGGACAACCTCAGGCAGGAGGGTTTTCTTTCTGTTTTGTCTCTTTCTTTCTCCCTCCCTCCCTCCCTCCTTCCCTTCCTCCCTTTTTCTTTCTTTCACTCTTTTTTTTTATAGTGGGGATCACACCCAGGGCCTTTAGCACTGTAGGTAAGTACTCTACCATTGAGCTACATCCCCAGCCCTGGGACTGCTGATTTAAGGGAAAAATTAAATTAAACATTTGCTTAGCTTTTTTTGTCTTCCAGGAAAAAATTGGTTATCCTAGCGAATGCATTCATGCATATAGAAAATTCATAAAAGTTGGAGAAAGGGCTAGTCTGATAGATGGACAAAAATGATTATTCAAAATCTATAGAAATTTAAGAGCACTATACTAATAGTTTAAATTCAAGACCACTGTATGAATCTGATTCATTAGGTAGTTATTCATGATGAGAGGTCAGCATTTTGTGTTCTGGGTGGTGACCTGGGAGGTAGGGCATGGAGGCCTGGGAAGCAGGGGCTCCTGGCGTGATTCCGCGGCCCTTTGTCCTACCCTTTCCTGGGTTTCCAAGGCCACGATCACTGTTCACTCCTCACCCCTTCCTATGGTGGTGTCCTCGGCCCCAGTGCTGTCTGGTGACCCCTTAGGCATCGCTGTGTGCTGAGGGTGAGGGGCTCTGCCTGGACTGCGTTCGTTCCTGCTTGATGTTTGCAGCAACAGTGTGTGGGGGGGCTGGCAGCCACCTCCTGTGCCGGGTGAAGATTCTTGGAGTTAGATAGAGGTTCTGCTCTGCTTACAGGACCTGGGACCAGCCCAGGGCCAGGTACCACTCCATGCACCTCGGTGGCACTCAGTGCCCAGGGTTTTTTCTCCTGATTTGTGTTATTCCCAGTCTGGCCCAACTTTGAAAGTTGCTTGTTTTGTTGGAAATGAAGGAATGGGAGGTTGAAGTGGCACACCTGTCAGATGCAGGTACAGAACACGTCCGGAGCTGCTCAGGCTGGCGGCTGTTTCGGCTGTTTCGGCGGAGGTCCCTCAGCCTGCGGGCGCTCCTGCCGCCCTGTAGCTCGCCCTGCTGATCTGCGCTCTCAAGCCCTGCGGTCCGCCAGGTGTGGTTTTGGAACGTCGCACTCTGGTCTCTTGCGAGGCTCACTGAGCTGTACAGATCTTTCCTGTATGACATGGCTCATTATATAATACTTTTTTACGGAGTCACAGGCGTTGGTGTCACCACTGGATCACCAGGCTGATAGGTGTGTGGGTAGAGTTATGCCCACAGAGGCTGATCCAAATTCTCTAAAGTTCTTTTTTTTCTCCTAGAAAACTCAAATTTTATTGTTAGCACCAGCTGTCTACTGCCTCTCCTAAAGTGGCAGCTTCCTTCTTCTTCTTTTTTTTTTTCTTTGAGACAGGGTCTCACTCTGTAGCCCAGGCTGGTCCTGAACTCACTATGGAGCCCAGGCTGGCCTTGGACTCAGGGCAATCCTCCTGCCTCAGCCTCCTGAGTGCTGGGATTACAGGCATGCGCCGCTATGCCCAGCTTATGTGGTGCTGAGGAATTGAACTCAGGCCCTTGCATTTGCAAGGCAAGCACTTTATCCACTGTGCCATTCCTCCAGCCCCTCTTTCATTCATTTCTTGAGCTGCTGACCACCGCTTTTCCACTGGCTGCCCTTTTGGGTCAGGATGGAGTTCCTGGGAGAGAGCGCCAAGCTAGGGTGGGGTATGTGGTAGACAGCAAAGGTGCTGTGCACGCAGACATGTGCTGGAGGGTGTGCCTTCAGTAAAATTAATATGCTTTGTGGCTTCTAAAGGCCTCATATATGAACTTTCATTTCTCCTGAGCAGGTGGCACTGAAGGGCATGAGGACTTGGTGGCACTATTTCAGTGGATGCTAAGGCACCAGCAGAGCCACCCCCCATCACTTTCGTACCATCAGTGCAAATGTCAACACAGTGACAAAGGAAATAACATCTTAGTATTGTTATGAAAATGATTTTGACCTCATGGACTTCCTCAGAGGGTCTCAGGGACACTCTGGGCTTGTGGGCTGTACCTGGTATTGCTGTTGAGATTAGAAACAGTGAGTCAGCTGGCACCCTCCTGGAGCGCCAGCTTTGTGTCAGGCACTGTGTCAGGCACCGGGGCACCCAAACAGAACAGCCCAGTCCTGAGTTCACAGAGCTTAAGGACTAAGGCAGCAGGCAGTCAGGTAAACAGTGTGGTGGCCATGATGAAAGGGGTGGGCCAGCTGGAGGTAGGCGGAGCCCAGCCTGGCTTGCTGTGTTGGTGGTGATGGTGCGGAAGGACCAACCTGAGCTGAGCTTAGAAGGGTGGAGGTAGACGTAAGCCAGGGAAAGAAGTGTGTTCCATGAAGGCAGAATATGGTGTGGGAGAGACTTGGGAACGGTAGAGGATGTGTAGGATTTGAGAAACCACCGGTAGCTCAGTGAGGCAGGGGTGCAGGTGCAAGGGAACAGAGGATGAGGCCAAACAAGCACAGAGGCTCAGGTCCCAAGCACTCTGGTGGAAATCTTTTATCCCGTGGGCGGTGGCGATCCACTGCAGAGTTGGAGAATTTAAGCAGGGAAGTGAGATGATTGAATTCCTTTTGCTTCTCTTATCTTTTCTATCTTTTATTATTTTATTTTATTTTTGTGATACTGGGGATTGAATCCAGAACCTTCACGCTGAGCTACATCCCTACCCACCCTCCCCTCTTTAAAAAAAAACACTTTTTATTTTAAGGCAAGTTCTCATTAAATCCCTCAGTTGCCCAGGCTGGTTTCAGACTTGCAGTCCCCCTGCCTCAGCCTCCCAGATTTCTGGGACTAGCGGCTTGCACCACTGTGCCTGACTGAGAGGAATGAGTTTATATTTTAGAAGGATCCCTCTGGCATGATGCTGAATACAAGGGGACCGCCAGGCCCGTTGACATGTAAACCTGAGTGGCAGATGCCAGAGCCCGGGAAGCAAATGACCGGAGCGAAAAGGAACAGGCGGCAATTACTTGGAACTGATAGTCATTGGAAAGTATCTGATATTTAAATATGCAGATACTTAGATTCAGGATTTGGTGGTTGATGCGATGTTAAGGGAAGAAATGGGAGATCGGTCGAGAACACGCCGGGCTGCGTAGATGGTTGTTCACAGACACAGAGGGAGGCTAGGCTGGGAGAAGCAGAGGCAACACTGCCAATTTTATGTTGCGTCTTATATTCACACACACACGCGTGCACACATGCGTATCTGTGTCTCTGCGTGAAAGTGTTCAGAATAGGGTGAGGGGGGCGGAGGAATAGCTCAGTGGTTAAAGCACTTGCCCAGCAAGTGCCGAGTACCTGAGTTTGATTCCCCAGCACCCCATAAGTTGGGTGTGGTGGCGACCACCTGTAATCCCAGCACTTGGGAGCAGGAGGATTGCTGTGAGTTTGAGGCCTGCCTGGGCTACATAGTGAGCTTAGAACCAATCTGGACTACAGAATGAGAACCTGTCTCAAAAAATAAATAAATAAATAAATGGGTTGAGATCTGGATTTGGGCTCTGGGCTGAGATTTCTGTTGTAGAGTCATTGGCCTAGGTGACTTTTGGGGTTAAGTTGAGGATATATTCAGGAAGAGGGCATGAACCTGCCACATGTACTTACCAGGCTTACAAAAAGGTAAATCAAGATATGGGCATGGTGGTGCCCACCCATATTCCTGCCACTCCGGGAAGCTGAGACAGAAGGATCTCGTGTTTCAGGTCATCCTGAGCAACTTAGTTGCAAGACCCTGTCTCAAAATATCTATAAAATAAGTAAGTAAATTAAAAGGGGCTAGGGATGCAGCTCAGTGGTGGAGTACTTGCCTAGCATGTGCAAAGGACTGGGCTCAATTTCTAGAACTGCCAATAAAAGGAGTTACATCATGATGCGTGCTTAGGAGGAAGGAAATCAAGATCTGAACATTTCTGGTCCTTCATACTAGCAGAGGAGACCCAGGAAAATGTAAACCTCGTAACTCTTCAACTAAACGTTTCAGTATGTTCAAATGTGGTTATAAATGTACCATACAAGCATGTTACAAGCATGATACCTTATGTGCTGTGCATCTTACATAATACATGTTTTTGTTCCCAAGCTGACACACACCGACCTTAGGTCTATAAAAGATGGTAAAAATACGAGTTAAGGTTTATATTTCCTTTTCTCACCAGAAGATTTTTCTTTTAAAGAGAGGGCAACTCTTTTCCCATCAGTGACTTCAGAGTCCTCAAAAGTCTCCCCTTTCTTTAGACTGATGAGGTGTACTGACGGTTGTGGAAGCTGTGGCGCCGTGACGTTGGCAGGCCAAGGTGGAGCGCGATGCTGAACGCACCGCTGTCTTTCCCAAGAGAGGCTTAGAAATTGCCCTTGGTGTGCAGAGACCAGAAGAGCAGAGTTGGACGTGTTTGTTCCCATCTTAGGACTGAATCGGCTTTGTCTGCTGGTTTCCTCCATGGTGGAGGACAAGAGGCAGATGTCGGGAAGAGGGAGAGGCTGGCCGGGGCTCACCCTTGACTCTCGCCAAGGTCCGCTCTGAACCACAGAGCAGCACCAGGGCGCCACACTCCTTTGAGATGGCTGCTAGTCCTGTTTCTCTTTACATTTGGAAATCTTTTCTATTGTGTACATGTCTAACATCAAGACAGAAAACGAGGGGCAGTTAAGGCAGCTGTCCGTCCTTGCAATGCACAGGTATGTCACAGGCCCTCCTCTTAGCACAGGTATGTCACTGTCTAACACTGTCAGCACTTTTCAAATTGTTCTGGCCAGTGGGCAACAAGGCTTTTGGGAGAATTTTCACCTGCTAGGTATTTATAGAGGTTGATCTGCCTTCAAATATTTTTGTTTAAAGCTGTTCAGCTGGACTTATATACCATTCACTGCTTCCTTCCTTCCTTCCTTCCTTCCTTTTTTTTTAAGTAACGGAGTTAACCTGGTCTTTTGCTTTATCCCTGTCTCTTGCTTTTGTGGCTCCTGGCGGTGGCCCGTGTTCCATGCTGGGCCAATCTGAGAGCCCTGGTCAGCCCACTCTTTGGCACCGGGCATAGGTGAGCCCTGCTGGAGGAGATGCCTGCGCACCTGGGAGCCTGGGTGGTGCTCAGCGTACAGCACCATGTGGGGACGGGGAGCTACTGCTTTCCATCCCTAATGTCTCCCTGCAAGCGGACTAAGTCTTCATCCCAGCTTGCGCACCGTAACACCCGGGAAGCATCTGGGCAGGTTCACAGTAGAAGCTGGAATTTGCTTTGGTTCACCTCCATGAACAGATGTGTTCAAGTGTTGAGTCCCAGCAGCTGCTGCGAAGTGAGCTGGAGAGCATTAGTGGCTGAGGGCTGGGAGCCAGAAAGAGGGCACTGAGGCGGGTGGCAGAATTGCAGCCGTGTGTGGTTAACAGCTTCCCGACGCTTCCCAAGGAAGGGGCTGCCAGTAGGGGGCGGTCCCCTTCCCCCATTGCCTGGAAGGGCGGGGCAGCGGCTGGACACTGGTATCGCAGCAGGGAGGCCTGTGTTGATGTACACATGTTCGCAGCTTCTGTGCAGAGCTCTGTAGACTTGAGCCTCAAGCCCTGGGCTGTAGCCACCATCCCTCACCTACCCAACATGATGAGGAGCGTGAGTCCAGCGGTGGACGACGTGTCCACACTGACAGGCTTTTGAAGTCCCTCCACTTTCAGAGCCCTTTCTGTGGTGTTCTGGTGCCTGCTGCCCCCTGGGAAGCTGCACTGTCTCCCCACAACTCTAGAAAGTTGACACTGTGTGTCAGCCAGAGAGGAAATGGACTAGAAGCAGATCTGAAAATCCTCCGATTAGGATCTCCAAATGCATTCCTGTTTGCTAATATGTGGGCTTTATCCCATGCGTCTGTGGCTAACCACAGCCTGTCCACAGTCAGAGGATCTGCGGTTAGATGAGGGCCGAGTGCGCACCCCTGTCGGGGGCACCGAATCAAAGGCGCGTCCAGGCAGGCTCAGATGCTGCCACGTAGCTGTGGCCGCGCTGCTCCGCGTCGAGTAATCAGCAGCCAGGCGGCCTGGTGTGCAGAAGGGAGAGCTGGTTGCTCTCTTTTGGAACAAAGGCATTTTCCTGCCTGGGAGGTGGCTGTGAGTGAGTGCAGAGACGCTGCGGCGGCCAACCGCAGGGCACAGTGACGTACCTGCCACGTGGTTTGGGCTCCTTGTCATGCTAGGTGTCTCCACTGATTTATTGTTACAGTTCCACCTTTTGAGACATAGCTCCCATCATTATGCTGCTTCTGTATATCAAAGGCAGAGGTTCTGTGTGCACATACAGGCGCCATGGTGGGGGGACACTGGTGGCGGGGGATGCTCGTTTGATGACATTCACTTGCTCGAACAACATGTCTTATACTTGTAAGGCTCATGAATCTTTCCGTAGTGCTTTTATAGACCCCACATGACAAATCATTGTTTCCATCACTGCCTTTAGCTTGAGAGTAAAGTTGGAAGCGTATGGATCTCTGTCCCTTATCTCTTCCTTAAAAATTTTTTTTTTTTTTGAGACAGTAGCAGCTCTCTGGTCCTGTCTCCTCCTGAATTCACTGTGAAGCCCAGGCTGGACCCAGACTCAGCAGGCCTCCTGGCTGAGGGGACTGCGGCTGCTCATTTCTTTGCAGTCATTAGTGGCATCCGTAGCCTCTTTCCCCGTGTCCACCTCTCTCGTTTTCTGCCTTTGGCTGTCTTGTAGAATGCCTCTTGGTCTAGGACTTCAGGACCAGTTAGGATGGCGCACTTGGTGCCAGTTTGGTTTCAAAATGCTGCTTGTTTTTCTCTTGTCTCCTCCCTGAAAGGCCCGGATTAAACTTGCCAGCTCGGGTTCTCCATCGTTTGCTAGGTTCACGAGCCGGAGGTGTGCTTTCTCCTGTCCTCAGTGGCGTTTCTTACGCCCATTTCTCGGGTCCCCCACAGGCCACCAAGCCCCTCCTGCCTTTTCTCATTCTAGCACTCCTTCTTTTTGGCCTACTTTCCCCCTCCAGACATGCTGGCTGTCACCAGTCCAACCCATCTGTGTTTTCTGGATCCCCACTGGGCGTCAGCGCCTCGACAGGCGTGGGTTCCAGCAAGCCCATGCGCTCGCCCAGCCGGGAAGCGGACCAAGACCCCTCCGTTGCAGCTTGAGACAGATCTGGCCGTGCCCTCAAGGTCGGGGGCACAAGAAGGGGCTGGGGGGAGGCTGGCCCATGATGTGGAACGAGCTTCCTTTCGTACTAGCCCAATTTCTTTTATTTAAGATTGCCTTTTAGGATATCCGGCTGCTAACAGAATAGCTTCCCTTTTTCTTTTCTTCAGTAGCAGGGATTGAACCCAGGGCCTTTCAGCTTAGCTGTATCCCCAACCTCCATCTCGTTTATTTTTTAATTTTTTGAGCCAGGGTCTTTCTGGGTCACTAAGTTGATGGGGCTGTGTTCAAACTTGTGATCCTTTTGCCTCAGCCTCCCAGAGGGCTGGGATTACAGGCCTGCGCCTCCAGGCCTAGGTGAAATAGCTTCTTACCTTGTGCTTGCCTTGGTCCGTGGCCTGCAGCAGTGCCTGCCCTGTGCTTGGGTGGTGGCGGCCTTGCCCTGGCCACATTGCAGCTGGGGTGCTACTGCGTCTCAGGAGGTGTGCCTTCTGACGAGTGTGAAGTCGTGAGAGGCCACAGGTATGGCATCATGGGACCTGGGTTAGGCTACAGGTCTCGATGTGGCATACCCTCTCTGAGCCTACATCCCTGAGACCTGTGAAACTGGACCAGGAGACCAAATGAAGCCGTCCTAGCTGTGTGTTTCCTGTAGAAACAAATGAACCTTGAGCTCTAAAAGCACTCCAGGCCCAGCCCTCTCCTCATTTTTATTTTTATTTATTATTTTATTTTTATTGCTCTGCAGTCCAGGCTGGTCCTGAGCTCATTATGTAGTCCCAGCTGGCCTCGTCTCAGCCTCTTAAGTGCTGGGATTACATGCATGCACGTCACACCCAGATAATTTTTATGTAGTGCTAGGGAGTCAAATCCAGAGCCTTGCACGTGCTAGGCAAGTGCTCTATCCCCTGAGCTGTGCCTCTAGCCCCTTCTCCCCACTTTTTATGAGAAATCTAGATTAAGTAATCAAGTTATCACCTTTAGCAAGTGGTACAACTGAGGGTCCCAACCATACAAGTTCAGTCCTTGCTACCACGAACCCACCTCTCTCTGTCCCCAGGACCCCTGGTCACCTCTCTACCAGCCTTTCATGGTCTGTAACAGTATAGCTTCTCCATGAATTTCCCATCAGCTCCTGCAGGTTAGAAACTGTGCTGAGCACTTAGTAGAAGTTTACCGAGTTCACCAGCTCCAGCCATTGTCACGTAGATATGGACAGCACAGATTTTGGCTTAGCTTTCAAGTTTCCTGCTCTGTAGACTGCAGGGAGAGCCATCCAGCTGCTTGTGTCATAAGGAAAAAAGTCATTTTAGATCGGTATCTGTGTTTCGAAAAGCTCCGACTTTTCTAAAAGGTCTTGTCTCTCCAGTGTACAGTAAACGAGCTGAGCCTTCACTTACAGCTGCAGGAAAGCACGGGGAGTTACATAACAGAGAGCCACTGGCCATGTTGGCAAGCCCTCAGCATTTAAAGTGCACCTCTGAAGTGGGCCCGGTGGCACGGGGCTATCATCCCAGCCCTCTGGGAGCTGAGGCGGGAGGATACGAGTTCAAGCCCAGGTACCGGGTTCAGCGAGTGGAGGTGGTCAGCATGCTCAACCACTGGGCAACTTGGTGAAAACATGCCTCTGAGAAGAGAGAGGGCTGCGAGTGGCTCGGTGCAAAGGCCCTGGCTTCGACCCTTAGTTTCAAAACTAAAAACAGAAAGTGTGCTGTGCCTTAATCGGTACAAGAAGAGGGTGGGATCAAGTCGTGTGGCTGCAGAGTGTACCCAGAAGAATGCTGGGATTCCCTCCCTGCCCTGCCCTCCTTCAGAGGCCTATCTCTTGATGTCACGTTAAGCAGCACGTCTCAGCTTTCCCAGGACCCCGTGGCTTGTTGGAAAAAAACAAAAAACAAAAAACCAAGCGCTGTTGCTCCTGTCCCACCAGGGGTGGCATTGTCATTTCTCCATTGACTTGAGCAACACGCTGCCATGTAATACAATGACAGGCCAGTTTCACGTCACCTTGCTTGGGGGAAAAAAATAGGGAAAGAAAAATGACTAGGCTTTTCAGAATTCCATGTGTGTCATATATGTGACTTTATTTTGGAGAAAAAGAGGAAAGCTGAAGTCCATGTTGACGTCAAAGGTGAGAGCTGTGTGGAGCTCCGCGTGGCCAAGAGTGTGCACCAAGCCAGGAGAGCTCGGCTGGGCCCCGGCCCCCCAGAGACAATTCGCGGCATTCCAGTACCGGCAGCGAGGGGAGGCGGTCAGTGTCCCCTGAGTCTTTCATTCATTTGGAGCCAGACATAGTATGCACGCTAAGTGCAAAACAGCACAGTAATGAAGGCGTCACTGTCCTGCTCCACGCAGGGCTGCCGGGCAGGCTTCGAGGACCTGGCAGAGTGGCCAGGGCTCATGGACATCATCAGTACCCTCTGTGTGGGCTCGATTGCGCTCCCCCGAATTCTTAGGTTGAATACCTAGCCCCTGGTGCCACTGGATATGACAGTGTTTGGAGAAGGGTCTTTAAAGAGATGATTCAGTTAAAATGAAGGTGTTTCTCAGCGGTTAGAGCATGTGACTAGCACGCAGAAGGCTCTGGGTATGATCTCCCAGCATCACAAAAATTAGGTGGGTGTGGTGGTGCGCACCTGTAATCCCAATACTTGTGATGCTGAGGCAGGAGGACTGATGCAGGTTCAAGGCCAGCCTGGGCTGTGTAGTGAGCCTGGATTGTAGAGCGAGACCTTGTCTCAAAAAAAGGAAGAATGTGAGTGGGCTCTAGTCTCATAGCATGGTGTCCTCATGAGATGAGTTCATTGCAGGGTCAGGTGAAGACACGGGGGTCAGGTGTCCGGGGAGGGGACCTGGAAGAGGAAACTGCCAGTGCTGCCTGGATCTCAGGCTCCCAGAGTCCAGAATTGAGAGGGAAGTACGAAGCCACCTCGGCTGTGGTCCCCTGTTCCAGGGGCCCAAGCAAGCCAGTGCCCCCTCCCCCCAGAGCACAGGCCCAGAGGGTACTTGTTAGCAGAGTGTTTGGGTACCATGGGCAAACGGGGCATTGTTGGCATTTCACCCATGGCAGCACTGGGGGGCACTGGAGTTGTGAGCGTTGCCTGGAGTCTGGGTGCTGGTCCTAGGCATTTCCAAGCTGTTCTGTAGAAACTGTTTTTTCTCCTTGAGATCCCAGTCATGTGTTCATTACTCACCAATAGCTCGTTATCTTTATTTTTAAAAAGCAAGCGTGGGGCTGAGCATGTATTTTAGTGGTAAGCATGTGCTTGGCATGCACAAGGTCCTGGGTTTGACCTCTGACAACACATAGAAATAAAATAAAAATAAATGGTAGTGTTTACTAAATGAGTGAATGAATAAAAAGTACAAGTGGAGGTTCAGTAACGCTTTTGTCCTGACTCTTTCTGTTATCTGTTCTTATAGGCCTGACTCACTCTCGGAAGCCTCTCTGTCAGAATAAACCCTTCCAGTCCTTCCCCACTCAGCCGTGTGTGTCACCGGCCCCTGAAGGCTGCTCACCCCCATTTCTGGCTTGCTGGGGTCTTTGTTATTGGGCAAAATGATTGAAATTTTAAAAAGTGTGCTGTTGAAAAGAGTAGATGCTCCGAATATTTGGCTTTCCTGGAAGTTCTAGATTGACAGATTTATTTCAGTCATCTGTCGTTCTTTCCTCCTACTCTGCCTTCCTCCTCCTTTTTTTCTATGTTCAGATCAAATTTCAAATATTACTTCAGTAAAGAACCAAAACGCGGGGCTGGAAGAAGAGCACAGGGGTTACATCGCTTGCCTAGCCAGTACAAGGCCTGAACTGATTCCCCAGCACCACATAAGCCGAGCGTGTTGTGCACACCTATAATCCCAGCTCTCGGGAGGCTAAGGCAGGAGGATGGTTATGAGTTTATGTAATGAATTCAGGACTAGCCTGGACTACAGAGTAAAGCCCTGTCTCAAAAACAAAACAACAACAACAACAACAAACAAAACAAAACCCAAACTGCTAAATCTCAATGTTGGAAACGCCTACCACTCAAATGCACTTGAATAGCTTTTTAAAAATGAGAGACCTATCAACTTGTGCTGAAGCTTTTTGGTGCCTCTGTGTGGCCTGCCCTTCCTCGCCCCTCCAACCACGGACCTGTCACCATCAATTAGTGTGCACGTTAGGTAATTTTACCTAACTGCAGCCATCCAGCAGGTACTCTTGCTTCCTGGGTTTTCTCCCCCATCCTTATTTTGAGATGCATCCTGGTTGCTTAGCAATGATTTTATTGTGCGGGCATCCTGCTGCGTTTAACTACTTAGTTCTTGGGAGCCACTTGGGCCATTTCTAGTTTTTGGCCAGGACAAATAAAGCTGCTTTGAACTGTGGTGTCCAAGTCTTTTATGGACATACGCTTTCGTTTCTCTTGGGTGAAAACCTAGGTGTGGACTCACTGAGTCAGGCAGGGTGCGTATTGAGCTGGCCGCCAAAGTGGTTGTGGCATTTCACATTCCCTCACTGTTTGTCAGGCTCCGGCTGTTCCAGACACCCACCAAGACAGGCTGGTCAGTATTTTTCAGACCTTCTGATGGGCAGAAGCTGATGACTCATTTCCATTTTAATTTGCATTTCCCCAGGGCCGCGACGGTGAGCCTCTTTTGATATGCTGATTGGCCATCTGTAGGGCTTCTTCGGTGAAGCCTATGACCAGATCTTCTGCCTCATTTTAAAATTGGATTATTCACTTTCTTACTGAATTTTGAGAGTGCTTCATACATATTCTGGACACAGATTCTTTCATTTGCAAATATTTTCACCTAGTCTGTGATTTGCCTTTTTTACTGTCTCTACAGTATCTTTTGAAAAAGCGGTTGTTAGTTTTGATGAAGTTCAGTTCATCTTTTTTTATTCCTTGTAGGAGTTGTTTTGTCAGTGCTTAAGATCTCGTTGCCTAATCAAGGTGTCAGAGGTTTTTCTCTTATTTTTTTTCCTTCTGGAGGTTGTATAGTTTCGCTTCTTACATTGAGGTCTCTGATCTGTTTTGAGTACATTTTATATAAGATGCATTGTATGGATTGCAATTTATTTTTTATATGGACAATTATTGAAAAGGTTGTCCTTTCCCACTGATTTATGTCTTATCTTTGTTGAAAATCAGCTGTCTGTGTATGTTTGAGACTGTTTCTTTCTTTCTTTCTTTTTTCCTTTCTAAGACAGATTCTCACTCTGTAGTCCTAGCTGGTCCTAAACTCACTGTATAGTCCAGGCTGGCCTCAAACTCACAGTAGTCCTCCTGCCTCAGCCCCCTAAGTGCTGGGATTCCAGGTGTGCACCCTCACACTGGCCTCTGTTTTGTTTCTTATTCCCTCCTCTAATCCATTTGCATCATTCTCATGTTATTTTGATGACTGGGACTGCATTGGTTAGGGTTCTACAAGAGGCAGAATTGACAGAAATTATAAGAAAAGGGACCTATTTGGAGGGCTTACAAGTCTGAGGAGAGAGATAGTCCAAGATGGTGGCCCAAACGTGTGAGAGCTGGAGGGTTCTGTGGCTGCACAGCTGCCTGGTACGGATGGGTCACCCGTCTGGGACCGTAGGGCAGCCAGTGAGAGCCTTCCGCGGGTCTCGGTTGTCTGAAGAACATCCGAAGAACAGTGGCGAAGACCGGAGACTGAAGATCAGTGATGGGTAGACATGCGCAAGTGGAGACTGGTGCGAACCTGTGATGAACTGGCCGTTCAAGGCGAGAGCTTTCCCAAAGGAAAAAGCTGTAACAACCTTTCTGCTTCCTTCCTCTTATACAGTTCACCTGGCCAGTTGGGCCTCCCACATCCAGGGTGGGTGTTCTTCCCTCATTCGCTGGCCCATTAGTCACTCGCACACACCTAAGCTGTGCTCTGGGTATGGTTCCTAATCCCAACAAGCTGACACAATTCTTTTAACTGTCACAGTCATTATTGTAATTGTCTGGTAGTGAAAAGTTTTCAACTTCTTTTTCAAAGTTGTTTTGGCTGTTCTATTATAGGTCTTTTTCATTTCTGGCTTCATTTTCTACCAAAATCCTGCTGGGATTTTGATTGAGATGGCTTTAAATTGATAGATTTGATGTTTCTTCAGGAAAAGTTGCTGTCTTGGCAGTAATTAACGAGTCTTCCAACTCAAGGCCAAGGCTCCTCTTTCTAGCCGCTTAGGTCTTTGGTTGGCGCAGCAGTGGCGCCTGAGAGCACAGGCAGTAACGCTCCTCAGTCCCTACTGCCGGGACAGCTTGCGTCCTCTGTTCCCTAACCAATTCATATTTTCACGATACTACACATAGCCCCAGATTTTTAGTGCAGGTTTAGAGATACAACTGACTTTGTGTGTTGCTGTTACAGCCATTGGATTGAGGAGGTTCTTTCTGTTCCTTACCATTCTTCAGAAGTGGATACTAGGTTTTGTCAAATGCATTTTCTGCCCCTATTGAGTTGATCACGTCTTTTTAAATCTATTAATATGGGTTACACTGATTTTGAATATTTAAACCAATCTGGTATTCTTGGACCAATCCCATTATTATAAGTAGGTCAAGATGTGTGTTTTTTTTTTTTTTTTTTTTTGCTTTGATCAGCTAAAATCTTAAGAAGCTTGGCATTTACTTATATGTGGGATATGGATGGTAGTATTTTTTGTTTTGAAAGTGTTTGTCTGATTTTGAAATTAGGGTAACAGTTTCCTGGTGGATGAGTTGAGAAATCCTTCCTCCTCTTCAGTTATCTGGAAGAGTTTGTGTAGAATTTATATTATATCCCCGTGAAATGTTTGGTAGAATTCACCAGTGCTGTGGAAACCTTATTCTTTTTTTTTTTCTTTTCTTTTTATGGAACTAGGATTTGAACCTAGAACCTCACCCATGGTAGGCAAGTGCTCTACCTCTGACCTACACACTCAGCCCTGTTGGGACAGGATCTCACCAGATTGCCCAGGCTGGTCTCAAATGTACTAGCCTCCTGCCTCATTGTTATGATTTGGATATGGAATGTCCCCCAAAAGCCTCATGTATTTGAGTGTTGTGGAGTGCCAATGGATACCCTGAACCGTGAAGAGGTGGGGCCTGGTTGGGAGGGGCAGCTCACTGGGGTATGGCCTGGAAGGATGTAGCCTAGCTCCGCCCTCCCTCCCTCTCTTGGCTTCCTGTCTGCTGTGCTGCGAGCAGCTCAGCTCTTCTTCTGTCTACACCTCCGTCGTGTGCTTCTGCCATCGCCGGCTGCCCATGAATAGACTGAGACCTTCTGAAACTGTGAGCTAACGTAAGTCTTTCTTCCTTTGTGTTGTGTGTGTTGAGTGTTCTGTGCCATCCACCAAAAAGCAGCTAAGACACTCGTCTCCCAGTAGCCGAGATGATAGGCATGCACCACCAGACGTGGCTTTGGAAAGATTTTTAACTACAAATTCAACTCCTTTCGTAGGGCTGTATGGATGATCTGTTTCCTCTTGCATGAACCTTGGTAGTTTTTTTTTTTTCTTTCACAGAATTTTATCTAAGTTGTTAGTGTGTAAAGTTTTTCTCAATATTCGCTACTATCTGGAGATCCATAATGATGTCACTTCTCTTATTACAGATATTTATATTTAAATTCTGTTTTCCTGATCAGTTTTGTCAATTTTATTTTTCTCAACAGAGCAACACATAGTGTCACTAATTGTCCCGACAGTTCCTGTGTAGGGGGATCTTACGTACTTTTTCTGGTCTCCACCACCAGCATACTGTAGTCTAAGACTTGGAGTAAAAGATGTTTCTGTCATCATTTCTCAGACCCAGGGGCTCTGCTGACGTCCTTTAATCAGTAGGCAGTGGCAGCATTTCCATACCGCCCAGGGCTGCTGTAAAATTCGTCCACAGGCAGTTACACAGCCTTAGTGTGTGAGCTTCATGAAGACCAGTTTGTTTTGAGACATGGCTGATTCCTGTAACTTTCTGCAGAGCGGCGGATTCCAGAGCCAAAGCTAGCCCGGTGACGAGCCAGGCTCTGGGATCCTGGTGGACCCAGATGATCAGAGGAAACATGGGCGTTTTGGGTTAGAAACACAGCTGGAACCCTTCAGCCAGGGCGGCATCCAGGCGCAGAGCTGACAGGAGGACTGGTAGCCAGGCCTTAAAAGGACAGAGGATGTGTGGCTTCTCCACACTGACTGTTTTATTCTTTTTTTAAAAAATTGGATACTGACAGAATAGCCCAGATATGACAGTGTAACATAACTTTTCTGCAGACAGTGTATACAACAGAAAGCCAACTCCCCCCCCCCCCATTTTATTGATATGTATTAGTGCAAGATTTAAGGTTTACAACGAAGTTGAGGATTTTGTGCACCTACATATCTTGTCAAGGTGACAAGGACTTTCCCGCTCTCCTTTTGTTCCTTCCCCGCCTCCCCACCCAAACCCCCCGGTTCACTTTGTTTTTCATTTTAAGTTCCACGAGAGCTGTGATCTGAGTCTCTTATATCAGAGAGACCATTCGATGCAGAAAGCCAACTTTTATATGAGACATTTTTCTGCCCATTTTGAACAAAACATTATTACAGCTTATTGCATATATGATTGGCTCCAAAATACTAAAACTCAGTAAGTTTTTTTTCATCCAAACAGCATCTGTTTAATGTCTTAGAAAGGGAAACGAATGAAAAAATTCCGTGTGTATTTTACTCAGAACCATAAAGTACCGTGGGCATGAGTGCTCGTCATGGGACGGACAGCATACCTGCGGAAGGCACGGGGCTGGACAGTTGTCCCTAGTTGGGGACGTCCACACCTCAGTGAAGGGGCCCCGTGTGGATCTGGATGAAGCCCTGCACAGCAGGGGCACTGGCACCTAGAGGCTGAGGGAGGAGGGTGGCCGTTAGCCGGCCCGGTGGGGCAGGCCTGTAGTCCCGGGACTCTGGGAGGCTGAGGCAACAGGCCAGTAAATTCAAGCCTAGCCCGACAACCTGTGAGTTAGCAAGGCCCTGTCTCTATTAGACAATAAAAAGGGCTGCCCCGCTGTGGCTCAGAGCAAAGGCCCCGGGCTCAGTCTTTGTTCCGCACAAAGAAGTGGCTATTGTTTTGCTGCAATCTTTATTTTATTTATTCATTTATTGAGACAAGGTTTGTTCTGTATCCCAGGCTGGTCCTGAACTCACTGTGTAGCTCCAGGCTGGGCTTGAATTTACAGCAGTCCTCCTGCCTTACCTTCCCAAGTGCTGGGATTACTTACAGGTGTACATCACTATATTCAGTTTATGTGGTGCTAGGGAATCAAACCCACAGGTAGGCAAGTGCTTTAATGGCTATGCTATGGCCCGGGCCCCACCGTCCCTATTTTAAATAATTAAGTAGAGAAAGAAAGACTATCAGGGTCCAGGGGTTCCTGGCCACCGTTGGCCACCGGCGATCAGGAACCAGCAAAGTCCGGGGGAACAGGGTCTCGAATGGTGTGAGTACGACGGAATCACATCCGGGAGGCTGAATCAGTGGAACAGCTTGTTTATTGGAGGTGAGGGCCAGGGTTATAAGCAGTTTAAGGAAGGTGGGTCAGCCAGGTAACAGGGCAAGGGTCATACACTGATCGGGGTGATTGGGAGTCTGAAAGTAGCCTAATTTGCATGGCAGGTCTTTTAAAACCTGACCACATGATTTCTGGTAAGGGTCTGGAAGCAGAGGAAAATTAGGAATTTGGGTATGATGGGCTGTGGCCCATCCTAGGTTTGAGATAAGAGGGAGTGGCCCCACGCCTGCCAGTCTCGTCTTGAGAATTGAGATTATCGGGGTGTGAGCCACTGCTACCTACAGTCATCCCAGACCATCTCAGTATACAAGGAAGGGAGTCTGGCCTAACCTTTTAAAATTAATAGTCTCCCTTTGCCCTTACATTACTCAGGCAACAGCAACTCAGCATTTCAGGGGCAGAATCCACAGCCTGTTTTTATCTCTAGATAATGAGAGAATCAT
Organism: Ctenodactylus gundi; assembly: GCA_004027205.1. Taxonomy (NCBI): domain Eukaryota; kingdom Metazoa; phylum Chordata; class Mammalia; order Rodentia; family Ctenodactylidae; genus Ctenodactylus; species Ctenodactylus gundi. The sequence goes on along the minus strand of PVKB01001450.1, from coordinate 268,034 downwards.
ATGAATGGAGGGAAAAGTAAATCTTCCTCACCTTTTACACAGAATAAAAAAGACAAGTCACCATTTTATGCCATTTTTTACAGTAACGAAGAGGGTGCAAGTAGCTGCTGGAGGGCAGAGGGTGAGGGCAGAGCTATAAAGTCACCCTTTTGTCACGAGGCCAATGGCATTGTGGCCTCGGGTGGACATAGGGCACCGCTTGAAACTCAGCAGGAAGCCACGTTCTGCTAGGTTCTCACAAGAGTTTAGTGAGAGGTAGAAGCCCAGGCCACCCTGCCCCCTTGTTCACCTCCTGCCACCTTGCCGCACACACTGCTGTGTGAGAGGGTGTGGTTGTATCCCACGATGTTCGATGAGGCTTTATCCTGTCGCCTTTCATCCCCCTGAGCAGAGGTGGGAGGGGCAGAAATGGCATTTTATAATTTAGTCTCTCCTGGGCCAAGCCCTATGCAACACTTACAGGATGTGTTCGGTCACTGTTACTCATTGTTGATCTCACCCGAGGCCAGCATTTACTTTTGCTGTTATAAACAATAAGATTCACAATAGTGGGCTGTAGGTGAAGCATCCCTGATCGGAACATCTGAAATCCTCAGATGTCTAAGGCTTTTTGAGTGCCCACGTGGTGCTTCAAGAGTTCTGGATTTCAGAGTATTTTAGAATTCAGATTTTTAGAGATCAGCTTTGCCTTCAGTAAAGTTAGTATTGTAAAGTGTGAGTCATTTCTGGTCTCCAGTACTTCAGGACACAGATCCTCCCCCTGGATAACAGAGCTGCCCTGCTGTGTGCATGCGTCCACAGGCAGTCCCTGTAGTGGTCGGTTCATGCTTGTTACCAGGCGTCCCCAGCGCATCACGTGGAGGGGGTGCGGTGCCTGGAGTGGAGGTTGCCTGCCTGGGTCACAGATAACACAGATAACAGGTAGCATATCCACAGGTCAGACCTGCCCTTTGTAAATCCCCAATCAGTGGTCTCTGCTGTACCTTGCTACCTCTAAAGCCTGGGACCCAGACAGGCCAGTCCAGGTAACCCTCTTTGCAGACTGGCTTCTGGAAGCAGGTTTGGCCCTTCACAGAATGCTGAGTGGTTGGAGTTGGAAGCCATGGGAAGGTCTGCTGTAGGCCAGGAGGTAAAGTAGTCTGTAGAGAAGATGTCAACATGACCTCTACATGAAGTGCCAGCTCCTCAGAGGGTCCAGACCCAGCTCAGATTAAATCATGCCTTCCCTGCATCCGAGGAGTGTGCACTGACCAGTATCTGGGAGCTGGTCACTTGATACCAAGGTGGAAAGACACCATCACACATGCACGGTCATGCGCTGTCCCGTGGAAACAGCCCAGGCTCCCCTGAGTAGGCTAGCAGGTGCACTACCCCCACCAGGAATTCTGCTTAAGATGGACGTTAAGCAGACAGACCCAGAGGTGGACGTGTAGAGGGTCCTACCTTGTTCAGACCTCCCTCAACACTACAAAGTGATGACAGATTAAAATGTGAAAAGTAATTGGGTTTCGTGGAGCAGGCCTATAATCACAGCACCCTGGGAGGCTGAGGCAGGAGGATTGCAAGTGTGAGCCCAGCCTGGATGATGACTTAGTGACTAGGGACACCCTGTCTCAAAAAAAAAAAAAAAAAAAAGGTGAAAACTTGGGAAGCCGTAAGATAGGAAGGTCTTATTGACACTGTTTAAGGACCTCTGCAGATGAATGGTAGCGATACAGGAGGTGAGTTCCTGATGGAGAACTTGCTGGGGTTCCTCGGCCACGCTGCTAGTCTAACAAGATCTCCTGTGGCGGAATTCATCTGGGATTTCCCATCTTGGGCTGGGGAGTTCCATAACACGTCCAGAGGTTGGAAACGGGAAAAGTAGGTTGGTGTAGGTTAAACCAAGCTTCGGGTTTTGTTTTTCATATGTCAGTCAGTTTTCTCCTCAACTGAATTCAAGTGTGAAGTTGTGTGAACAGCGCCGGCCTTTCCTGAACACAAGGGGCCTCAGAACCTCAGGCGGTGTGCGGGGCTGCCAGAAGTGTCGCAGCCGTGTTCTTAATTACCTGGAAAAATAGACGTGAGTAGATCCATTACGGCTGAAAGCAGAGGCTCCGGCCGCGTTTGAAAAGTGCGAGGATTGTATCATGGGAGAGACTTGGGCAAATCTCACAGAGGCTCTTCTGAGGTGGATCAAACGTCTCAGTTTTTAACTACTTCTGTTTGAAGGCAGATAGGGATATAGGTTTTTTTTTGGTAAAATATAAAAATTGTACTTTTTCCTGTACACATTTGACAGTGCCATCAACAGTCTAATTTATGCAATTTGGTTAAAGTCCTATCTAGCTATCCATCCACCTAACCATGTACCAAGGCTACAGCAATTTTATTTTAAATTGTAAAGTTTCAGAATGCGGAGGACAGGCCTGTCCTGGGCTGCTCTGCATGCTGTTATACAGTACTGATCTCAAAAGGTGAAAGTGGGCTTTCACGCGGTGGCCCACAGGCCTCACGTGTCTGTGACCACTCTAGAAACTGCTGTCCATGCAAACAGCCCAGGGAGCGCCCAGAAAGGCGGGATTCCAAACCACAGAGTCTTTACATCATGACGCCAAAATGCCTGAGATCAATTAGCTTATAAAGAAAAGATTTATTTTGACCCACAGTTTGGGAGCTCGTTGTCCGGGATAGATCGGCCCTGTGCTTGCTCCGGGCCTCTGGGACACGGTATCATCATGCGAGCCGAGGTGGCCACCACAGGGCCAAGAAGCAAGAGGAAGAGATCGGGCTCCCACAGTCCCCTACAGAGACATACTCCAGTCACTGGAGGCAGCCCGCTGGGCTCACCTCCTGAAGCAGGACTCCCCAGCCTCAGGCTTGGAAGGGGTGGGCAGCTGGCAGGAGGTGAGTTGCAAGAGAAGCCCCTCCTCCTGTCGGCAGGATCCCTTAGTGCGGGTTGACAGGAGGTGGAGCTTTGCTGCCTGCTCCCCTCCTGCTGCCACTTGTGACTTCACAGCTGCCCTCGCATCAGCCTGCTGTGCAGCAAGAACCCTCCACACACCCGTGCTCCCCATCCCCGAGGATGCTCTCCAGCCAGTGGTGTCAGGAAGGTGGGGGACTATTCTGACCTGAAGGCTCCCTCCCCCTCGCCTCCAGATGGCGCCACCCTGGGGACCTAAACTTTAACTCATCGGCCTTTGGGGCATTCAGCATGAAACTGTAGCACTTTCGTAACTTAAAAACACACCTTATTCTCCAAACCCTAATTTTTAATAAATTATACAGTGCTAGTTTGTCTAACAATGCTGGGATGTCACATAAGAATCCCGAAGGAAATATTAAATTTGAGCTAATTTTGGTGATTTCTATCGGTATTAATGATATATTTTTTCTTTTTTTTTTTTTTTTTTTGAGACAGAGTCTAGCTGTTTAGCCCAGGCTGGCCTCGAACTCATGGCAGTCCTCCTGCCTCAGCCCCCTGAGTGCTGGGATTACAGGCATGCACCACCACACCTGGCTTATGTGGTGCTAGGGAATCAAACCCAGGTCCTTGAGCTCGCAAGGCAAGCATTTAACCACTGAGCTATTCCTCCAGCCTAGTGATAGCTTTACGATAACTTAACACTTATGCATGCACTCTATGGAAACGCATTCTGTCAATATGATGGTAACCCTCTGAAGTAGATGCTAGTAGAAAATTGAGGTGCCAAGGGATTAACTATTTTGCCCTACGTCACTTAGCTAGTAAGAGCAGGACCAGGATTTGAACCCATGTTGACTGGCTTCACAGTACTTTCTCTTAAAGACTAAAGGCTGTGCCTCATCCATTAAATTCTCCAGCACTAGCTTAGCTTCAGAGAGGCTGCCCCCAACCCCCAGTTGACTTACATGCCCATCCCTCTCCAAGACCGGAGACCTGCCCAGTTAGGTTGGGGATGACCTTGCCTCCCACCCGCAGTTGCTGCTCAGACCTGAGGAACACATTAGAAAGTTTTGTAAGCTGTTTAATTGCTCCCTGGGGGGAAGACATATAAAATACCTTCTTACCCTCGCCACTTCCTCTGTCCAGTTGGCCTCATCTCATGAAATGGGACTTCGCTGCTCACACATGCAGGGCAGAGGACAAATGGAGAAATCCCACAGAACCAGTGCCCATCCACAGGAACTTGGGCAGGGTCTCTTTCCGATGAGCAGCAAGTATTCAGTTTTCATAGTCGCTCTCAGCTGAGGTCCTGTAGTATAATGGAAACAGGTCTCAACCAGCAAAAATGGCAACTCTCAAATCCCAGAGTCAATGAGTAGACCTTGTCTCACTGAATTTTATAACTCTCATTAACTTACTTTACTTCGCTTTATACTTTAACATCCCATTGCTATTTTTGAGGTCATTCTGTTTAACACAATGTAGATTTGCATAACTACCACCATGTAAGATACAGGACATTTCAGACACCTACTCCACCCCTCCGAATTCCCTTGTGCTATTTTTTCTCCTCAACTCTTTGACAACCACAGTCTTTTGAGAAATATCACCAAAATGGAATCTACAGTATGACACCATGGCTTCCTTTGCTCAGGGTTGCCTTTGAGACCCACTCAAGTGCTTTGTGTATTGATTGTTCAACTTTTGCTTTTTAATTGCTGAGTAGTTTTCAACTGTATAGATGTACCAGGTAAAGGGCATTTGGGTTGTTTCTAATTATTACCAAACCCAATTAGAGCCACCATGAATGTTGTCTTATTGATTGTTCTTTGAATATTACTATGGTTTGGATCTGAAATGTCCCCCAAAAGTATGATGTATTTGGATGTTATGGATTTTCTATGGAACCATGTACTGGTAGGAGAGGGGGCCTAGTCTGGAGGGGTGGGTTATGGGCATGTGGTAGGTTATAGGTGTGTGATGGAAGACAGGCATGGGGAGGTTATGGATTACAGGTACGTGATGGACAAGGGGCTTAAACTTGGCAGGGTACGAACACTGAGGCTGAATTCAGAAGAGGTGAATCCCTGGGACGGGACCTGGAAGGACATATGCTACTTTCTTCCTTTCTTCTGGGACTTGGCTTCCTGCTTGCCATGCCATGAGGAGCTGCCCCCACCTCTAGCCTCTGCCACGTGCTTCTGCTGTTGCCGGATACCCATGAATGCACTGTGACCTTCAGAAACTGTGGGCTAAAATAAATTTGTCCTCCCTAAAGTTGTGGATGTCAGGTATTCTGTTCCAGCAACAAAAGGTAACTAAAACAAATATGAAGCTTACAATTTATTGATTTTTTCAGCATAAATACTTAGGAATGGCTAGGTCAGGTGCCTACAGTTAACTTTACAATAAGATACTAAGTGGTTTTCCGGAGCGGCCGTACAGTTTGGTGTGCCCAGCAATAGTGTAGGAGAGTTTCATTTGCTTTATAGACTCTCTACATTTGATGTTATCAATCTTCTTTATTTTAACCAATCTAATATATGTATACGATGTTACGTGTTTTGTTTTGTTTCCTTTTTCCCTTCAGGTGGAGTCTCACTGTGTTGCCCAGGCTGGCCTTTAATTCTTCTGGGCCCCAGTGGTTCTCCCACCGCGGCCTCCTGAGAGCCAGGACTACAGGTGTGCACCACCACACCCAGCTCTCGTTGTGGCTGTCGTTTGCATTTCCATAATAGCTCATGACATTGGCTGCCTTTTCCTGTGCCCGTTTATCACTTGTACATTTGGTGATGTGCTTATTCATGTCTTTTACTTATTTATTTCTCTCATCTATTTTTCTACTTGAGTTGCTTTCTCACTGTTGAATTTTTAACATTCTTTATGTGCCTTGATCAACAAGGAAAGACTGAAAGAAAGAGACAGGCACAGATACCACCAGTCCTCATAACAAAGAGTGTGGATTCTGTGCCAGGAATCAGCGATATGAGATAGTTAGCTCTAGGATGGAGGAGTGAGAGGAAGGGATATTTTTAAGTTGTTCTTGACAATTAAAACCACAGTTCAAAGGTGAAACACACAGACATAGAGAATGAAAAAGACTATCAGAGACTGAGGAGTTGTGTTTCTATTTGGCGAGTGATTTTACATGATTTCCACACAAGAGCAGTTGCCTTCAGTTTGTAAATTGTGTTATGTTAAAGCAGGGTGAGTGTCTTAGTTACTTAATCATTGCTGGGAGGCATTACCTGACACCCACAATTTAATAGAGAAGAGGTTTATTTTAACTCACAGTTTCAGGAAGTCTTAGCCTATTCATGGGCTGCGGATCATGGTGAAAGTGTGTGGCTGAGGCCTCGCCAGAGAGAAGCTGTCCGCAGCTTAGCGAGACCGGAAGCCAGGTGAGTGAAGAAGGGCAGAGCTGCCACGCTTCCTCCCAGGTCAGGCTCCGATGATCTGCCCCTCCTGGGTCAAGCCTCGGTGAGCAGCCCCTGCCGCTGGGCCCCAGCTCCTAACAGCATGTGAGGCCCACATCTCATCCACAGTTTCCAAGCACACGAGGCTTTTGGGGGACACTCCCGGTCCAAGCAGGGAGGGTGAATGTTCACACACCCAGTCGCCCTGGGGAAGCCCTGAGAACTCACACGGCCCTCCCCTTTGGTCTAGATGACAGCGCGTCTGCCGCCAGCAGCATGGAGGTATCAGACCGCATCGCCTCTCTGGAGCAGCGAGTGCAGATGCAGGAGGACGACATCCAGCTGCTCAAGTCGGCGCTGGCCGACGTGGTTCGGCGACTGAACATCACCGAGGAGCAGCAGGCTGTGCTCAGCAGGAAAGGACCTACCAAAGGTGGGTTGTGCGGGGCACGACCCGCAGCAGTCTCTCCAGATGCTCGCTCCACAGAGTGCGCTGAACTCATTAGAGCTGGCAAGGGACTCACAAGTCACCAGCCTGAGTGCCATCATAATGACTCCACCAGCCATGGCAGGAGTTTTGGTGGGTTGTTGGGTGAATTGTGCTACCTGAGGGTCAACATTTGTAAGTGGTCATTAATTCCCATTGAGACGAGGAAGGGACTTTCCCTTGGACAACTAAGGACAATGTTTATAAAGATTCTCTGCAATTGACAGAGAACACACAGAAGGAACTGTTTTCCTGCTGGGCCCTGTGGCACAGGTGTGTAACACCAGCACTCTGGGAGGCTGAGGCAGGAGGATGTAGGTTCAAGCCTAGTCTGAGCAGTGAGATCCTGTCTGAGAATCAAAAATAAAAATAGGCTGAGGTGTAGCTCAGTGTGAAGGCCCTAGGCTCCGTCCCTACTACCACAAAACAACCACAGAAAGTGCTCTTCCACACCTCTCGTTTGGAGGCCGCTCCACCAGGAGACTTGTTGTTAACTCACTTCTTTCTGTGTCCTCAGTGTATAAGATGTCACTCAGTTCAGCACATCAAACAATGCCACATGTGAGGTCCTCAGCCAGGGACCGTGGCCCAGGGGTGGCGGAATCCAGCAGGGATCCCCAGATACCTACCGTCGCCCCCTGCTGGCAGACCGGCGGTCCTCTCTTTCTGAGTCACCTGTCAGCTGTGGGTTAAGGCCTTATCCTGCTGTCTGTACTGGTGGATTTTTAGCAAATTTACCTTGTCCTTTTATGTCTATAGGCTCCTGGGAGTGAGGTATTTTAAAAAGCAATACTTAGGTTAAATTTTTTGGAAGTAAAACACCGCGTATAAATTTTCCCCCTCCTGGTTGGTGCTCTGATGTCCGCCCTGAGCAAGTATGGTCACTTTACCTCCAGCCTAATCTCATCCTGGCTGTAAAATTCCTTTGCTGAGAACTTTTTGAGACTGCAGCATGTACATGTTTCTTTAAGAATGTCTTTCTGTTTTGTTTGTTTTTTTGACTTAGCAAATTATTTCACAGTTAATATATTTTCCTTGGAATCAAGAGAGACAACAGCTATCTTACATTGCATCTTTCAGGGATCTTTTTTTTTTCCTCAAGTACTTGGCTATGTTTTCCCACATCTGTGAGAAGAAAGTTACTTCTCTGTCCTTTGGGGTGATTTTGACCAGATCCACATGCTTGGCTGATGTCTGTGCTACAGATAATCTTTCTCTCCTAAGTTGCAAAGTGTTCAGAGATATTGAATAGAAACCAGGTTTTCCCCATGTATTCTTGACCTACGCAGCTTTCTAAAAATAAATCTGATGATGACTGTTTCCCAGAGGGGCCATTCAAACCACTTGCCTTACGTGAAGCTCCAGACTTCTATGGCTCCTTTATTTTTTAGAAAAGTAGGTGAAAATAATATAATATGCCTATTGCCTAACAGTCTTTATTTTATTATTTTCTTATGAATGAAGTTTGTTTTTTTTATAAAACATCTAAGAGAAGTGACTTTTTCGTAGGTATCTGATGCTTTTACCTCTTAAGAATTTTTTTTTTTTTTGAGCCGGGCCCAGTGGTGCAGGCCTTTATTTTCTCTTTATTCACTTATTTTATACAGATGTGCTGTGTGCCATGGTGCCTATGGAGTATGTGGTACCGGGGAATTGAACCCAGAGCCCTGCACTTGCTAGGCAAGTGCTCTTAACCTTGGAGCTATGCCTGCAGCCTCTGATGGTTCTGTATAACATTCTTTTCATACACGAAAAGGAATCAAAGCACTGAGAGATAGAAGGAAGCCATGGGAGAGCAGGCAAGGGGAGGGTGCCCCCAATGGGGGCGGTCTGTGGTCCCCGCTGTCATCACAGCCAGCTGAGGGCGCGGGCTCCGCACCAGAAGCTCAGGGGGTGTCTCTGCACTTCGGGAGGCTGCCAGCTTGGCATGGCATCCACACCTCTTCTTGAATGGCTGGCACTTCATGGTCATGGTTAACTGAGGGAGCTTGTCATGGATTTTAGGCAAACCTTTTGGGTTTTTTTTTTTTTTGTTGTTGTTGTTGTTTTGAGACAGGGTCTCTCTCTTTAGCTCAGGCTGGTCCTAAACTCACTTTGGACTCCAGGCTGGCCTTGGACTCACAGCAGTCCTCATGCCTCAGCCTTCCAAGCGCTGGGATTACAGGCATACGTCACTATGCCTGGTTTATGTGGTGCTGGGAAATCGAACTCAGGTACTTAGCACTTGACATAGGGCCTGCTAGGCAAGTGCTTTAACCACTGAGCCATTCCTCCAGCCTAAAACCTTTTGTTTTTGAGAGGCCACATTATTATATTACAGGTTGAGTATACCTTATCTGAATTTCTTGGGGCCAGAAAGGTTTCACATTTAACATTTTTTTTTTCAGATTTTTGGAATATTCAGTTATATATAATGAGTTATCTTAGGGCTGAAACCCAAGTTGAAACACAAAATTTATTTATGTTTCATATACCCTTTATACACATGCCTAAAGTAATTGTGTTAATCAGCTTTCCGTTACTGTGATAAATAACTGAGCTGACCACAGAGCCTTGGGTGGTCCAGCTCATGTTAGTGCTGACCATTGTCCCATCTGAGTGCTGTGGCTGTCCTGCTCACTGACTGCAGTTCACACCACCCTCAGTGTCGCCTGGAAACCGGTAAGTAGTACTAGTTCAGATCAGATGACCATTTTGTCTATGAGTGTATTCAGTTGTTGGGGTCCCTGGGTATGGGTATGAAGACCAAAAACCAATCAGTCAACAGGAAATTGTTCTACTGTGCAGTGGAAGGAAACATATTGGTTAACAGGAAATTTTTCTGTTCTGGGTAGCAAATGGGAATTGACAGCATTATTTCCAAATAAGTTTGATGCACATAGATGCACCCATATGTGAGTCTGGGGCATGTCCATGAACTTCTGTCATGGTCTTGCACTTTGCTTTGCTTACGTTTGTTCCAAATAACCAGTAGCCACATGGTGTACTTCTCAATGGATGCTGTAGACGTCAGCCATACGGTGGGGCTGACGTTCCAGGAACAGCAGTAGCCGCTCTCCCTGTGGCTCTTGTAGATGGTCCCAAGATGAAGCCACACTGTCAGGGAGTGTTGGATTTCGTGAAAGAAGATTCCCTTGAAGAGAGACTCTCAATGCCTAGTGCTAACAGCGGGCACTGATCCAGGACCAGCCTTCTTCGCCTTAGTGCTTGACTGGCCACTGTAAGGGTGATCAGGGACTGAGGGTGGCAAATGATGCTGCTTCAAGTCAGTGGCTAAGAGGTTTGAAACCCTGACAGTGATGGCCTGCAACGTATCAAATAAACACCGAACCACTGGGAGAGGTACAATGAAAACTTTCTCAAACATAAAACCCTAGAACAGTAAATCTGAGACTAGATCCCTAGGGATGGGTCACAGCTGAGCAGTGTTGTTCAGTTGAAGGGTCCATTGAGGAACTTGACCTGCAGGGACAGATTGTTCAATTAATCCAATACGTGCTTTCCAAAATAGCACTCCAGTTATTTGGAAGAAATTTGTCATGAATTCTAAGCTCAGCTCCATTTTATCATTCTTTGCATGACTTAACTAGTGTAACAGTGAGCCCTGCAGTCTGTAACTCACTCACAACCTGAGTTTAAGGGTTCCTGAGACGGGCAGAGGAAGTAGAGGAGGTAGCTAGCCCCCATAATACATTGCACCTCTGGGAGTGTGACGTCTCCCACTCCACCGTGTTCTCCTCTCTGTGATTGCACTGTCTGGACAGTTATCTAAGTCTTCGTATCTAATGGATACTGCCCTGGGTGTTGGGATTTCATCTGTCTCTACGTAAACCTCGGGCTTTTCTTCTTCCTCTTCCTTTGGTAGTTTTTAAAACAGAGACCCCAGTTGCTGTCACATATCTTAACAAACAAACAAACAAACAAAAATCTCAGTTTGCAAAGCAAGCTTTGTATGTGCTAGATTTAGGTTCAGATCAAGCAGCTTGGAACATTTTCACTTGTGCAGAACTTGGATGGGCCTATAGTGGAAGAAAGACTCCAGTAGCTGATGGAAGCATATATTCTTTAAAATCCCGCTACTACTGAAAGTTTGTCTGAGTTTTGGTTGGAGCAGGGCGGTACTCACTGCTGGCAGGGTACAGGGCCGGGTCCCCCTCCAGTCCCAGAGGTGAGTTACAGATAAGGGCTTGCTGACCAGCGACCAGCGGGACTGTTGCAGCGTCTGCACTGTGGAGACCAGTTGGAGAGTAAGCATTAGGAATGGAAGCATGAAGGGCGTGGCAGGAAAGGGAAGGCGCTTTCCGTGAGGTTGCCTCCTATGCACAGGTGTTTTGTTACAGGTAACGAGAAGGAAAATGTCTCTGCAGTGCATGGCACCATTTCAGCTAAAGAAATGCAGCGTGTGCAGAGAGGGTGGGTGAAGTAGAACAAGCCATCAGCGGAATTCTTTTTGAATAATGAGGTTATACATTTTTTTCTTTAATCTAGTTTTTTTTCAAAGTGTTCTGTGACATGTATTAGTAAGCAGACAAAAAAAATCTGTTTTAAAAATTACTTTTCATTGCTGGAGGAATAGCACAGTAGTTAGAGCACTTGCCTAGCAAACACAAGGCCCTGAGTTTGATTCCCCAGCACCACATAAGCCAGGCTTTGTGGTGCACGCCTGTAATACTAACACTCAGGAGGGAGGCTGAGGCAAGAGAATTGCTGTGAGTATGAAGCCAGCCTGGGCTGCATAGTGAGGTCAGGCTCAGCCTGGACTACAGGACAAGAGACAAGAGGCTGCTTAAAAAAAAAAACAAAAAAAAACTTCTCATATGGTTTTCAGTTTACCCTCGAATCTGAGGCCGGCAGCAAGGCCCATGGCCGAGGTCAGGGCTGAATGTGCTCATGAGTCCACAAGGAGGCAAGCACCTGTGGTTCAGAGCTCAACTCTATAGACCCACTGCGTGCCTTGGCTGATTTCTGTTTCACTGCTGGGCTTCTACATGTAAAATGTAGGCTAAATTAATCATTCTTCTGTGTATCTGGGATTGTCTGTGTGTGTGTGTGTGTGTGTGTGTGTGTGTGTGTGTGTGTGTGTGTACAGTAACCAGCAAGTCCTTCATACTTTTGTTTCTTTTTTTGGAGACAGAGTCTTAACTGTCGTCTAGGGTGGTCCTGAACTTGCTGTGTAGCCCAGGTTGGCCCTGAACTCACAGCAGTCATCCTGTCTCAGCCTCCCAAGAACTGGGATTACAGGTGTGTGGCACCACAACCAGCTTGTGTGGTGCTGGGAAGCTAAACCCAGGTGCCTGCACTTGCTACACAAGGACTCTGTCCCCTCGCTGAGCGGTACTCCCAGCTCCTGTTCATTTCATTATTTTAAGTTTTACTTGTTGATAGACTCTAGTTAAGCAGCTTATCTTTTTAAATATCTCCATATGTCACATGTTTTTATTGAGTATAACAGTGAGTGGATTCATTAATTAGTAGATTAAAGAACTAATACCATTCATTAGTAGACCAGAGAATTACTAAATAGAACTCAAGGGTTTCTGTTAGAGAGGTGAGTAACAAGTCATCCCTGCCATTCAGATCACCGAAAAAAACCCTCTAGCCTCGGGCCTTAGCCCCCACAGCCGCTGTCCCAGCAGCCTGCAGCTCACCTCAGGAGCCTGTCCTAGCTCATCTCTTAGCCTGGACCTTCAAGTAGCACACATGGCCACCACCTTGGATTGGCTGAATGCTGGACTCTGTGGTAGACCCTTAGGGTGTGGCTCACCTCACCTCTCCACAGTCTTTGAGATGGTTACTCTGTTATTACACCTATTTTACAGGAGGCTGTCTTAGTTTCTTTTTCGTCGCTGTGACTCACTACCTGACAGCCACAATTGAGGGAGGGAAGATTACTGTAGCTTAACAGTTTCAGAAGGTCGTAGTCCATTCATGGTAGGCAGCTGGAAAATGGTGGAAGCCCATGGCAGGCTGGAGCAGGGGCAGGGCCAGAGCCAGAGCTCCAGGGGCAGAGATCCTCACAGCGTGGTGGTACGGAGAGGCTGGGAGGAAGGGTGGAACCAGCACACGCCCCTCCAAGTCAAGCCCCAAGCACCCTCCCCTTCCCGCCAAGGCCCCGCCTCCCAATCCCGCTCAGTATCCATAGGAACAAGAGGCTGTTGGGGGACACACCAGATCCAAACCACCACAGAGGTTGAATAAGTTGGCCCAGATGACACAGCTGTCTGAGGACTCACCTGCAGTCGGCCACCGGAGCCTGGCTAAACTTAGATTCATTTGGCCTATCCTTAGCAAAATTGCCTCCTGCCGCTCTGTTACTCGGATTAGAATTATTCAAATTGAACCAAATATTAAGAAGTGAGTAGCTCTGTGTCTTGGGATGAGAGCCGTTTTAAGGTTTAATTTGATTTATAAAGTACTCACTACAGCAGGCCAGATTCAGCACGTCTGCGCAGAATGCTGTGCCACAACCTCATGGATTTCATGAGGTTCATGCAACCAACTAAATGTTGCACTTTTTTCCGGCAACAAGGGATTAACTACTCCTTTGTCCGGATTCACCAACATTAGGGAGCCCATGGCTGTTCCCACTTTTTCTGGTCTCCCCTGCTTTCTTCCGTCTCTCTCCTTGCAGACGAGTTTCAGAAAAACAGCTTCTCTTTGCTCTTTTAGATAGAACATACCAGGGTTTGGTTTTTTTCCAGTTTTTTCTCTCATCACTTACCCTCCGCATTTTACATGGGAATTCTATAGCAATTTAGAGAAAAGACTTAGTAGATAAATTTGTCTTTTCAGAGACTTAAAGAAACAGTGGAGTGCAGACTTCAGAGCAGGCAGATAGCACCAGCCAGAATGTTTTAGACAAAAGCTTTTCTGCAGTGGATAGGAAAACTGGGACTTGCCTGTGGCCATGCTGCCAGTCAGGGGCACAGAGGGCAGGGGCGTCCTGGCCCCTGACCCCCAGAGTTCCTGCCTGCACTCTGGTGCCTACCTCCCTTGTCCTGACATCAGCCCGATGCAGCCTGTGTGGGCTGTGCTGCAGGCCCCCCGACCGCAGTGTGCCCCTTCCCCCCATTCCTCTCTCTGTGCTCACGATACCACGTTGCATCTTGGTGTCCACAATGGGAACGTTGCCATTTGTGGCTACCCACTCGGTGTGCCAACTGTGTGTCAGGCACTGTACTAAGAAGGCCCCCCCATTCCTCCCCCTCGTGGGAGCTCTGCAAGGTGGGCAGCACCATCCCTGTGTTGTGAGGAGGCCAAGGCCTGGACACGGCAGTGACCAATCCAGGTCATGGTGTCACTGGAGTGGACAGTGAACCCCATCTCTTCGACCTTGAAAGTCTTTGCCCTTAGTCAGGCATGGTGGTACGTGCCTGTAATCCCAGCACTTGGGAGGCTGAGGCAGAAGGATGGCTGAGTTCAAGGCCAGCCTGAAGTACAGAGAGAAATTCCATCTCAGAAACAACAATAGTCTTAAACTCTTAAGTACCCGAATTGATTCTCCAGTACCACATAAGCTGGGCGTGGGAGTCTGGAGCGGGATCAGGCATGGCAGTGCCAGCCAGGGGGCAGGGCGTGTTTCCGTTGTTCACACTCTGCCCGCACTGCACGCTCAAGCACTGCACGCGGGGCCAGTTCCCTGGAGCAGGAGCAGTGGCCCTGGGCCACTGGCCATCGTTGGGGGTGGGGTTGGGAACCGTAAACAGAGCTACAGAGGAGATGGTCTGGATGGAGCCCACAGAGCAGATGGCAGGGGACTGACACCGGGTGCTAAGAGGCCGTGAGGAAAGACAGAAATGACAGTGGCAGGCACGGAGTGGCAGACACTGGCCAAAGCCCGCCCTCGGAGCCCTGTGCCAGCAGCAGCTTGTCTTAGATCTGGAGGCCCACAGCCCAGAGCTAGGCTCCAGCCAAATCAGGGTGTCGTGGGCAGCTCCTCTGCGTTCTTCAGGGGAGGGCCGTTCCATGCCTGTGCAGAGTCCAGGCCACTCTTGTGGTGTGGGCACCACCTGCACCCTTGTGGTCTCATCTGCGTCCTTACCTGGTTGCACCCACCATGACCCAGTTTCCAGATATGGCCACAGTCTGAGGTGCTAAGTAGGTGCGAATTTGGGGCAAAACTATTCCACTATGTGCAAGTATTTTTAAAAAATGAGATGGAGATTCAGATGGCGGGGGAGGCAGAGGGAGAGTGGGGTTTGTGGCAGGGCACAGGTGCCAGCGAGGAGAGCTGGTCATGCGTGTGCTTGTGCATGTGTGTGCAGTGTGTGAAAAGGCCCAGGTGCCTGTCTGGGAGCAGCGATGTATCCCATGTCTACTGAGGAGTGTAAGCTCCTCCCTCACACGGTGAGAGGTCCATGGTGAGATCAAGACAGGCAGGAAGGAAGAGCCGGAGCTTGGGGGACAAAGTTCATAGTCTGTGGCCATGGGGCTGCCTAGCATTTCCCGCTTTGCTTTAACCAGGAGGAAGGCTGACTTTCAGCTTTAGGCACTGAAAAACTTCAGTGCATTAGAAATGTGGCATTCAGTGCAAAATTTGGTATTCTTAAATTTTAAGAACCTAAGTAGAGGCAGATTTAATTTTGATAGGAACAAAATCTAGTATTTTTGGTTTCTTTTTTATTTTATTTTATTTTTGAGACAGATCTTGCTTCAGGCTGGTCCTGAATTCACTGTGTAGTCCAGGCTGTCCTGTAATTCATAGTAATCCTCCTGCTTTGGCCTCACAAGTGCTAGGATTGCAGGCATGTACCACCATGCTCAGCTTATGTGGTGCTGGAGAATCGAGCCTGTAGCCTTTTTCTTACTAGGCAAGTACTTTAACTGCTGAGCTATGACCCCAGTCAAAATCTAGCATTTTAAAATCAGCTTTTTAGCTGAGTGTGGTGGTGCGTGCCTGTCATTCCAGCATTCAGGAGGCTGTGGCAGGAGGATTGCTGTGAATTTGAGGACAGTCTGGACTACAGAGGGATCCTGTCTCAAGAAAACAAAACAAAAAAAAAGCTACTTATTATAGAATAGTGTGAGATTTACAGAAAAGCCACAAATATAGCGTCTTCGTATGCCCTGTTCCCAATTTTCCTACTACCCATGGCTTACATTAACATAGCCCACAGATGGTCTGCTGTCAGTATATTGTTATTAATTAAGGCCATGTGTCAGCTAGCCATCAGGTGGCACATGTCTGTGATCCCAGCTATTCAGGAGATTGAGGCAGGAGGATCAAAAATTTGAAACCATTCTACATAATTTAGCAAGACCTTGTCTCAAAGAAAGCGTATATGTATGTATGTGTGTATGTATATATGTAAACGTGTATATATGTAAACGTGTATATATGTATTATATACATACATATATGTATGTATATAATAAGCACCTGGTCCAGTCCCTAGTACTAGCTGCCTCCTAACAAAAAAGGCTGCAGGTGCTCCTAGTTGATCGCTCACACCTTTTTGCTTGGCTGTGTTTATTTGTGATGTCGTTGTTCCAGGGCCCCATTCAGGGCGCTACACGATAGCTCGTCCTTGTGGCTGCCTGGGCTCCTCCAGAGCGGCATTTTTGTGCATCTGACCCTGACCATGGCGCACAGGAGGTAGATGGCCCCTGACTTCCATGGGGCTCCTCTGATATCCTCCCCATGGTGGACCAGGTCACGGGCTCCAGGAGGAAGGCCACCTTCTCATCATACCATTGCCTCAGTGCTACTCACCCCCAGGGACGCCGAGCGGGTCACCTGGTGGAGGAGGCAGCAGCCCTGTTTTCCCCTGCACCCCCTCCCCATCTCTTGTAGAAGGGCTTCGGGGTGCTGCACACACTAATGGGTGGGGAGTTATGTCCACCTTCTGGAGGGTAAAGTTGCTCTGTAATCATTCGCAGTTCCTCTACCTGGGCTCTGTCTCCTCCCCCAGCCCCCCACTTGTCTTTCAGTCAGTTGTTGTTTGCCTCGGCGTGAGCTGATGGGTTCGTGTTGCCCTTTTGGGGAGAGTCAGCCCTGCGTTCCAGCTTTGGCTCCGGAGCTCTCTCGGGTGGCTCCTGCATCCCCCGACTGGCTCCTCTCAACCCAAAGTCGTGTGGTTGTTGTAGTGTTGTTGCATTCACTGAGCACTTCGCTACCTACTGCCTTTGCCCACGCCTCTCCGCGACCTCCTCTCCGACAGTGAGAAGCCCCGCTCCTGCCAGCCACTCCAACAGTGCCCTTCCCCAACCCGGTGTCTCTGTAGAGCACGGCTTCCGCAGATATCACCCAGGAGGGAAGCAGCATTACCAACAAGAACCCTTTTCTCTTCTCTCCTTTTTTTTTCAAGACACAGATTGTTGCACTTCCTGGCCTTGGACTTGCCACCCTCCTGCCTCAGCCTCCTTGTTTCTCCAGGCTTACCATCTCTACTGGTTTCCAGTGTTAAGTAGGCCGGTCCCTTTCCCCACCCTCCCCAGCGAGGTCATGTCACATATCCATGACATGCCTAGGTTCTCCCTTACGATCTGCGCTCCATCATGGCATCATCCATCTCCTGAGACACTTTTACTTACACACATTAAGGTTCACCCTCCATGTTACTAGGGTCTCTAGGTGTGGCAATGCCTGGTGTCATGACCCCACCCTCCCCAGAAAGGCTCCTGGGATTCCCCTGCTCAGCCCTCACCCCAGCCTCGGACAACACAGCCATGCGTCTGTTTTCTTGAGTTTAGCCTTCCTAGAATATCGTATAAATGGACTTTTGCCATGTGTGGCCTCTCAGACCTCCTTTTTTACTCAGTGTTGTAGATTTAAGACCTTTTGTGTTGTTGGTGGATTGGTGCTTTGCATTTCTGAGTCAGCGTCTCACTTTTGCCCAGGTTGGTCCAGATTTTTTTTTTTTTTTTTTTTTTTTTTTAGGCAGGAAACCTTAAATTCACTGTGGAGCCCAGACTGGCCCCGAACTCACAACTATCCTCCTGTCTCAGCCTCCCAAGTGCTGAAATTATAGGTGTGCACCACTATGGCCTGTTTACGTGGTACTGAGGGATCAACCCAGGGCCTTGCCCTCGCTACGCAAGTACTCCAAAAACTGTGTGATGCTGCCCCACCCTCCTGCCTCAGCCTTCCGAGAGCTGAGATCACAGGCGTGTACCCCCACACCCGGCTTTGGTTCATTTTTGTGGTCCTTGTTCTTCGTTTGAATGGACCGGTTGGTTTACCCATTCACCTATCCAAGGACATCTTGGTGGCTTCCAGTTTTCAACGGCCATGAATAAAGCTGCTGTGGATATTAACATACACGTCCACGGAGACATACGTTTTCAGATCAGTCGGGTAAATAGTGTCAGCACAATTACTGGATTGTAGGGTAAGACTATATTTAGCTTTATCAGAAACTGCCAAATTGTCTTCCGAAGTGGTGTGCCATGCATCCCCCTGGTGATGAGCGAGAGTCCCTATTGCTCAGCATCCTTGGCCGCCCCGGGATTGTGCCTGCTGTTGGGCTTGTTGCCGCCCTCCTGGGTGTAGAGAGCGATCTCATTATTGTCTCCGTTTGCATCTCCCTGACGACTGATGATGCGGACCTCTCTTCGCGTGCTATTGGCCATCTGTATGTTTTTCCTGATGAAGTATTTCTGACCCTTTTGCTCATTTTAAAATAATTGGGCTGTTTGCTTTCTCGTGGCTAAATCTTGAGAATTATTTTTATGTATCAGATATACAATTTGCAAATATTTTTTCCAATCTATGACGTATTCTAATCCTCTTAAGTGTCTTTTGCAAAATTTTAAAAAACAATGTGATCCCCACTGTCTGTCTTTTCCTTGCTTGGATTGTGCTTTGTTATTGTAGCTAAAACTCATCACCAGCCTGAGTGTGTCTTGCAGAGCATTCAGTTTTGCACTTTACATTAATTCTAAGATCATCTTTGCACGAGCTGGGCAGCACCAGCTGCCGCCAGGTGATCTTTCCTCCACTGCCTCACCTTTGTCCCCATGTCAGTTCCGCTAGCATTTTAAGTTATCATCTTCTTCCCTTCTATATAAACTAATTTCCATAAAGCGTCACCTTTTCAAAGGGCAGGTTCTGATTTCTTGTTGTTTTTGTTTTACAGCAAGACCACTGGTGCAGACCCTGCCTTTAAGAACCACTGTCAACAACGGCACTGTGTTACCAAAGAAACCCAGTGGCTCTCTGCCGTCCCCCTCGGGGGCCAGGAAAGAAACCGCTGTGCCCGCAACCAGAAGGTAGGCCAGGAAAAGCACCCCTGTGAACACTGAGGGCAGTTCCTTCTGAGAGTTGAAAGAGGATTACTTTTTATGGGGCATCTTGCAGTGTTGCATCTGAGCTGAAGCTTGTTGAAGTATGGCCTTTGGGATGTTGTCATCCCAGGACCGATGTAAATTCTTCTTCTTGCTTTAGATTTAACTGTATTGTCTGTGAAATCCCATCAGCTAAAACCACCGTGTACATTTTTGTATTTTTGCTTAAGGGGCTTTATAAAGATAAGTGGAAATACAAAAGTAGGTAAAAATGAGTATGTTGTTTCCACGTTCGTACTGAGAACATATCAGATGTACATTACCCTAATGTCTTTAAATTTGTACCTGCAACTGCATAAGCTTATCCTTTTAAATGGTACCTAAGAGTTCTAGGTATGGATGTCTGTCAAATAGATCCCAGTTTGCTCTTGACTTTTTGATTATTTCATAATTATCACATTAAAATGCTATATTTTACAGCTAGTCTAAATTCCTAGGCTGCAGAAAACTTAAGACCTGGTGGTTACATAGTGTGAAAAGCTTTGAAGAATTCTTGTGCAACTCCAGCTCATGGCTTGCCTTAAGAATGCAACTTGTAGAATTTATTCAAATACCGCCTCCAGGGTTCTGGGACTTCTGGGAGTGGCTATGCCCTACAGCACACTGAGGGTTCCTGTTGGCTTGGAGGGTTCAGTGCTGCGTTTGATGAAAATTTAGCCATCCCATCTTCCCTTTTCCCTTTTCGCCTGTAAGGATTCTCTCTGGAAGCTGCTGGGCATTCCAGCCTGCACCTGTGGGTGCTCCGGGGACTTGGTGGCGGATGATTCAGTGCGCCTTTCTCTTCTGTCTGTTTTCTTGTTGAAGGCCCAGTGCCTTGATCTGACCAGGTCCTTCTTACAGGAAGCCTTTTACAGTGATGGATGCCTTTGAAGGCTTGAAGAGCCTTGGGGCTCTTCTCTGACCGGTGTCCAGTTTATTCCAAGACTCTCTAGGAAGACCCTGACCTGAAAAGAAGTCAAGTTAGAAGATGAGATACAGAGGATGTGACTTGGCCTGGCACACTAAAGCATTTCCTGACTGATAAACCCAGGAGAGAAAGACTCAGAAGAGTCTCTTAATAGAAAGGAGGTTCTAAGATGTAGGTATACCTAAATATCTGCCCACAGATGGACAGAGAAATGAATGTGGTAGAGACAGACAGTGGAGTATTATATAGGCTTCCCTCAAGACCGATGATTTTTTTTTGTAAATATATGAATTTCAAATTCTGTAACACATTAAAGACACGGGGTCCGGGGAATCAGTGAGCGTCCATGCCCACCCCTTTCTCAGAGGTTCACCCCTTTCCTACCTGGCCTTTGCCTCTTTTTCTACCCTGTCATTTAGGTTGGGGCCTTTTTATGTCATTATTTTTGTGCATATCTACATCTTTGCTGTTGTGAGTAATGCTATAGTGATTATGCAATATTTATTCGAGATTCTGATTTAAATTTCTGTGGATAAATGTCCTGCACTGACCAACCCCAGGGCACCTGCGCTGTCCACTGTGCTAAGTCGCCTCCTGTGGAGAACTCCAGGTCTTGTCCTGGCTCCTATTCAGGAGAAACACTTAATGTGACCAGCATTTGGAAGGCAGCCCTGCATCCTGTCTGTTACTGGTTAGAAGCAGGATCTGTGGTCAGGACGGAGGATGGCTCTGAGCACTGGGCGTGTGAGGGGTAAAAATGCCCATTAACAAAGGCTATGGCAAGGCGGGAGTGGGCATAGATTTCAGGCAGGCCTTGTAGAGCCAGCTGGGGCCTGGGTTGTCACCTCGCCTCCCCGCCAGACACTAAGGGCTCCTGGAAAGTGGTTACCCCCTGAGCATTGTCTTGGGAGGAACGAAGGAAAGAAGGGAGGAGGAAATTTATGATTTCTAGCCTTTGTATTACATCTGTGTGTGTACATGTGTGTCTTCATATTTAAATAGTAACTAATCCTCCTTCCAGAAACATTCTAAGACCTCTGCAGACTTTTCAGTTCACCTGCTAAGCTGTGGTTGGCATAAAGCTGCCAAGTGGAAATATATGAGTTTCCAGACTGTCCCAGCCCCTAGTTCTGAGCGCAGCAACTTGCCTGGCTTTGCTGGACTCCTGGCTCTATGAGACCCCCGATCCATTTGGACGCTGGAAATAGGAGCAGCAGCAAAGGGCTGGGACTCCTGTGAAGTTCCTGTAGATGTGTCATTCACAGGGGATTTTGACAGCAGCCAGCAGCAAGCAGGGCATTCTGAGTATTATGATTTAAAACAGCTTCCAGGTCATTTCAAATATGTTTACACTCATGAAGGAATTTTTCTGTAATCAGAGTTCCAAATGAACTGAACTGGGGCATCTGTGATGCACGCAGGGGTATATGTTTGTTTTCTCTGGGGTTTTCAGCCTACTGCTTAGGAACAAAATCCCCCTTGGAAGTGGTCCAGCACCCAGCAGGTGTGCTTTGTGCTGCCAATTAAGACTTCCACCGGGATTGGGGGCTTGGTGTGGAATCCTTGGGAAAAGATTTGTTTCCTTGAGTCAAAGGAAAGATGGCCAAGAGTCCAGGGATGACATTGTAGGTCACACCTTGCTCTGTGGACTGGGGAAGCTGATCATAACGAACATTTCTTTATTGGCTCAGGAAAAAGACAATCATTCCTCCCCTAAGTAGGGTGTCACAACAGGGAAGAGCTGTGAGAACACAGAAGAATGAAACTGGCCCAGAAAGCGTGATGTTTAAAGTTTGAGTTAGAATGGTGAAGTAGCGATGGCTTCCACATAGCCACTTGTCAGCAGTGCAGCGCGTGGGGGGACCACACTGACGTCAGTGCCATGTACACATGGCATTTGAGGCGTTCAGAAAGAAAGCCAGTCTTTAGCTGATTTTTTAAAGTATTTTTAACGTATTTCTTTGGAGTTGTTTGGATCCATTGAAATGTTAAGCAGACTCTGTTTTCATTCTGTTCTCAGTGGCCAAACTGAGATCTGGGATTGTTCTCCTGCAGGGCACTTGTCCCTTAGGAGAGGTCACTCAGTTCCCGTGGACTCAGGTAGTTGGTAGCAAAAGATGGTTAGGGAAAAAAAAAAAAAAGGATGTTCCTGTAAGATGCCGCATGGCCAGTGAGCTGCCCAGGAGATGGTCTGTATTTTGTCACAGGGATATTTTTAGACACTGATAGGTAAGAGCATTTCTTTACTCGCATTCTCTTAGCCCACCAGAATTACGCATCTCACAGTTCCCAGAGCCCAGGCTGGTGGGTCCTGCTCCCCCGCAGACTCTGCCAACTCTGAGCGTCACCCTGCGGCCGGCCGAGCGTCTGGCAGATGCCTAATAAGGATTTGCTAAGTGGGCCGCTGTTTCAGGCTAGTGTTTCCCTGGCTGTCGGGATAAATAAGATCAGAAACTCCGGCCATGCCTGTGAGCTTCCAGTCAAATATTTGTTCTGATTGTAAAAGTTTGGGATCTTGGTCATACCTTTGGGAATATAGTTTGGGAAAACTGATTCTTGACTCGCCATCACTTGCTGAGAGGACACACGTGTCGCTTATGAGTTATTATCTAACTGTGAGAAGAAAGTATCATGATTCTCCATCCCTTGTCTCCGCTGTGGATGTTTTGCTTTATCTAAAATTTAAATTAGCCTATGTAGTGAGATCTAAAGAACCATTTAATTTTCAGAACATAGGTTTTGGGGTGGGGTGGAGAAGAGAGAAGAGAGGCAGGGACAGGGGTGGGGAAGCCTCCGCGCGGAGCCACGTCCCTGCCCTACGCACTGAGGCAGGCCCCTCACCGCGGCGCTGGCTCACAGGCCAGGCCCCTGCTGCTTTCAAACCCCCAGTATTGTTTCCTTTGGCGGTCCTGGGGGAACAAACTCCTTTGATGTCCCCCGCTGGTGGTTTACGGAGCCGCCCTGCTGGGAGGTGTGCCATTGCTCTCTGGCTGCTCTGGTTGCTGCAAACGTCCATCTTCAATCTTTTCTGTCCTTCACTCAAGTCCTAGTGAAACCTCTTTAATTCATAAGAGCTCTTGGCTCTCAAAAGGAAATGTCTTTTTTTTTCTTTTTCTCCTGCATACAGGACAATAATAAGATTTTTTTTTAAAAAGCCATTGTGCCAGTATGGGATGACGAAGGCCTTAGACAAGCTGTGGCAGCTCGTACTGGCATCTGGGTGCTCACGAGCGTGGTGCTTCCCCTCCGTGTGTGTGTGTCCTGCAGCCTGCGGGAGTTTATCAAATTACTTTGACTGGCACCCTCCCAGGGCCTTTCCTGCATCGGTCCTATGCTCTTATACGCAGATTAACCAGTGCAGGAAGATGACATAGATCAACCCCGAGGTGAAAGGAACTGAGCTTTATAGCCCTCGCTGGTCCTCCCACCGGTTCACCTGTCTTTGAACAGGGTGGCTTAGAGGTTGGATCCAGCCTCCACACAGCAAGGCTCACTACATAGCTGCGTCGATCACTGAGAAGAAGCACTGAGTTTGTAGGTGCCCAACTGGTCCTCCTCCAGCGAGTGAACTCTGGTGTTTCATGAAGTGCACATGGGCTTAGGTAGACAGTGTGTGTGTGCGTGTGTGTGTGTGTGTGTGTGTGTGTGTGTGTGTGTGTGCGTGCGTGACTCACACAGATGGCTTCATATCCCTGAATTTTTTCCTCACCTATAAAATGAGGTTAGTGATTTTTGCAAAGGGCATGCGAGGTTGAGCTGGAATAACAGATATAAGATGCAAAGTGCGTATTAAATCCTGGCTGCTGCGTGTCCCGGGCACCAGGCTGAGTGATACCCATCGGAAGACTGATTACTGGTCGCCATGATTGACTAACAGGCGTGGGTTGTCAACTCCATTAGGGTGTTTTATACAGTTGCTGTGAACTTGCCATGAACTCCCACAAGGACGCCAGCAGGCAGCGCTTCGGGCTGCTTTCTCCCGCAGAGTGCCCCCGGGGCCCTGGCAGCTGGTCACACATGAGAGCTTAGGGACTTGGCAGAGAACAGTCTTGTGGAGCTACTTAAGCTTTGTGGTTTTCCTCACTGGACATACTGAACTATAGGCACAAAAGGGTTTTTTTAAAAATCATTTTTTAGACTAATGTAATGTTCTCCTGAGGTCTGTAGTGTCCTTGTTGCCAGACTGAGCATTCTAAAAACTCACCCTTTGACCTTCAGGCACACCTGGCAGATTCCAGTTGAAAGATCCTAGTGCTGTCAATGCCAACTTTCCCCACTACCAAAAAGTCTATGCAGGAAGCATGTGAACACAAAGCATCCTGTTTACATTTGTGCACTTGGAGAGGAGGCGAGCTTTCAGAGACTGTCTGTACGGTGGTTTATGACCTGAGCGATAGGAAGGTACAAAGAACAGAGGACTGAAGTTGGGCTGAGGGGGACTGAGTGTGACAGGAGAGTCCGGGGAAGGGGCAGCGGCAGCGAGCGGAAGGAGACAGACAGGGGCCGTCCCTATGGCAGGTTGGTGGGCCGTAGCTGTGGAGAACAGGCATGTGGAAACTCAGCTTTGGTGGCTGTGGCCCTGCTTTCTTAAGACCCTTGAGGGCTGCATATTCTTAATAAGAGTTGGTTCTGTGAGCAGACCCTGGTGATAAATTTCTGTAATCAGAAGTCTGGGAGGCTGAGGCAGGAGATTCACAAGTTTGAGCCCTGCCTGGGCTCACTTAGCAACTTAGTGACACCTTGTCTCAAACTCAAATTAAAGTGGAATGGGAATATAGCTCAGGGTGAAGGCCCTGGGCTCAACCGCCAGTACTACTACGTGTAGAACATAGATAGATGGATAGATAGATAGATAGATAGATAGATAGATAGATGTTGTTTCTTTGTCCTCCCTCCATGGAGCATGTCCCTTGCAGCATCGGTGTCTCCTAATTTTGTCCCCACTCCTCCCTGTAAGGCCCTCAGGCTCTGCTCTGCCCACGGTGCTCTCTCCCCATCTCTCCTTCCTCTGGTACCTCAGCTTCTCACTCTGTTTACAGCTGGTGCTTCCCTGGGGGCTTTCCTCATTTCTTCTCTCCTTCCTGGCCACTGCCCAGCTTGGTGACTTCCCTGTGTCCATGGCTCAGTGACCTCCTCAGTGGCTGTCCTGAGCCATCTGACAAGTTGCAGACTTGTGCACGCAGCCTTCCATGCCTCCAGCTCTGAGCATCCAGCTAGAGCCCGGCAGGCCTGCGCCTCTTGTCTCTACCCCAGCCCTGACCATTCCCCCACCCCCGCCCCTGTATTCCTACAGCATAGGTGCAACATCTGAGCAAGGCGTGTCTCTCTGTGATGGGGTCAAAGTCTGAGACTTCCGGTTACTTATCTTTTTTTTTTTTTTTGACATATGGTCTTGCTCTGTAGCCCAGGCTGAACTTGAACTCATGTCAGTCCTCCTGCCCCAATCTCCTGAGTGCTGGGATTACAGGCGTATGCCACAAACCCCACTTATGTGGTGCTGGGGACTCAGGGCCTTGCACCTGCTAGGCAAGCTTTAACCACTGATCTATGCCTCTAGACCCTTATCCTTTTCTTTATTAAATCTCAATCAGGCTTATCTATGAGGCTCTGCCAAGTCTACAAAAATGCTCAGTGAGATAGGATCTCAAGAATGGCCTGTGATAAAGATGAAAAAAATGGACAGGGACACTGGTGGTGCAGCTACCTGGTCTGTCCTGTGGGTTTGAGCTGCTGTGACAAAGTACCATAGACTGAGTGGCTTGTGAACAGCAGGCATCTTACTTTGTTGTTGCTGGATGCAGTACCCACCACCCCCATTTTAGCTCGGTTTCAGCAGGTCTCAGTTCCTACATGAGCAGCTGGCCGTAGTGGGAGGACCTGACAAAGACATAGTCAGAGGGAAGCGGTCCGTGGCATGACAAGACAGGAAGTCCGGAGAGTGTGGGCGGGGGAGCTGGCCTCTCCCCTTCCAGGCTGCGTCCCAGGCATCCACGCCTTCAGACCAGGTCCCCCTCTGAACAGCACAGGAAGTCAGTGGATTAACCTCCCTGAGTGAATCAACACCTTCCACACCTGAGGCTTGGTGGGCATTCTGGCTGGATCCAAGCCTTAACGACATGAAATTTATTTCTCCTGGTTCTGGGACTTAGAAGCCTGAGATCCACTGCTAGCAGGGTCAGGTTCTGGGGTGGGGCCACTTCTGGGCTGCAGGCTGCGTCTTGCAGTATGTCCTCCCGTGCTGGAAAGAGGATGAGGGAGCTCCTCACATCCATGGGAGTGCTGCTGTCCTTGTGACCTCATTTCCTCCCAGAAGCCTTGCCTCTGCACACCGTAGCACTGGGGGCTACGGTTTCGGTGCGTGGAATGCAGAGGACACCAGCATTCATCCCCCGGTGTGTCCCATGAGAGACCAGTTGAGACTTCGGGTGCCCGGTGTGGGCCGTGCCTGGGGGTTTCCTGTGTCTCAGTCTCCCTTTTCTATCAAGCGCTTGGGTCAGTGTAACTGTGACATGTGCGTGCCCTTGGTTTGTTCTTCTCCTGGGACTCTGGGCCTCCTGGAAGTCCTCCCCAGGTCTCCCTGCCCAGGCTGCTGAGCACACGTGTCCCTCTTCTTGTTCCAAATGAAGCCAAGGGCTTCCTTGGGCACCAACTCTAATAAGGACGTTGGGCACATGGTGTTCACTTCTGCCCTTTCCCACGGTCATTCCATTTGTGTTTGCTCCAGTCAAATCTTTAGGCCTGAGTTCTTCAGGATCAGCGCTGCTGGTATTTGGGGCTGCGTAGTCCTCTGTTGTGGGGATGTGCTGGGCCTTGTGGGATGCTGAGCTGCACTCTGCCTTCCCCCCACTAGGTGTCAAGAGCAGCCCTTTCCCGTGAGTTGTGACAATCTTTCAGGAAGGCCTCCAGACATTGTCGTTGCCTGGGGGGGAGGGGGAGGTGGACACAGCATCACCCCTGGTGGAACCCTGGTGGTCTAGGCTGAAATACCCAAAGGGCAGGATCATGTCCCTTCAAGTCCCCATTTCATAGCTCGGTTTTCTCTGTGACTTGGAGCGGTGCTAACTGCCTCTGTTCCAAAGCCTTGAGCAGAGGCACTGATTTAAAGTGACATTCTGAGAAGCTTTTTGATCCCTGCAGCCAGGATTTTAGAAGCCATCTGTCTTTAAATATCCCTATAGAAGTATGATATCCTATGGATGTATTTTTGTACTCAGCAGTAAAGTGGGATAGCCATATGACAGGTGTCACTGTCACCCACATCCTCTCCCTGCACCCATTCCCAGCAGCATCAAGCGGACCAGCTCTTCAGAACGAGTGTCCCCTGGTGGCCGGAGAGAGAGCTCTGGGGACTCCAAGGGAGGCCGGAATCGCACAGGCTCCACCAGCAGCTCCTCAAGTGGCAAGAAGAACAGTGAAAGGTGAGGTGTGTGCCCCGTGGGTCCCCATTTGGACATGTCATGATGCCTTCTGCTCAGGGACAGATTGGAGGCCCCTCATGCGCAGACCGCAGACGCTCTCGGCAGAGCACGAGGTTGCCTCCTGAGCTTGCTGCACTAATGAGCCACCTGAGGGCAGGTGCCAGTCACAGGTCACAGACAAGTGGCTGTCCAGGTCCAAGGCCTGTAACGCAAACTCACATCTCACGTGGATGTAGGTGGCTCCTGAGGGTGTGCTTCCTGTAAGTGCGAAGAACCTGGGGAGCAGTCGGGAGGCATTTTCTCTTTTTTGTATCCCTGCCACCATCATTAGTTCAACAAACCGGGCCCACTCTGGGAGGCTGAAGCAGGAGGATCACAGGTTCAAGCTCAGTGTGGGCAATAGAGCAGTTTAGCGAGACCCTGTTTCAAAATAAAAAAATTTAAAAATGGGCTATGGATGTAGCTTCATGTGAAGGCCATGGGTTTGGTCCCCAATAACACACAGACAGACAGACAGACAGACAGACAGACACACACACACACACACACACACACACACACACAAAACAGAATGTTTTAGAATTGTCAGCAGTATTTTCTGAGGCAGAATGGGGTAAAAGTTGTAATTTTATAACTTGTCAGAGACTATAATACTGAGCTAACACTGGAAATATGAACCATTTCCCTTTCTGGTTTCCTGACCTACATTTACTCCTAACTTTGCGTATTTCATGGGGTTAATTTATAATGGATTATGATAAATATCTCTGGAACAAACAGTAACCTTTTATTTATTAGCTACTTTTTGGCATTTTAACAGCCTGTTGTATGTTTAAGAATGCTCCATGCAGACGAGCTTGCTCTCTGTGCACAACCGCCCAGCGTGCTTTATCTTGACTCTTCAAACATTGCACTTTAATGTTATTCTCTCCGTTGAGCCAAGCTCAGGAAGGAATTCTCAGTTCCAGAGGCTAAACATGTTTCTTTTCCAATGTTCATGTAAGGAGAGGGCTTAGTCATAATGCAGTGGGGTCCAAATCGCAAGCTGTCGAGGTTCCAAGTTTGCAAATACGTCGTGATTCAGTCTGGAAAGGACACTTCAGCTCTTTTCCAGTTTCATTCCTGCAAGGTATCATTTGTAGGAAAATACAGACTTTTTCAGTCTGCAGCAAGTCAAGTTCAAAGTCAGTTCACATTTTCAGAAGCCCCTGACATGGGGTCTGGCTTCTAATTTGGACTTAGTAATTCTTATCGGAGGATTATGCTAACAGGGTGATAATACCTTGGATATAAGACCAGGGGGTCACCATGGCAGCAGAGTGTGAGTCAGTGGGGCCCTGCAGTGACCTCATAAGCCTCTGAGAATTCTAGGTGCACTAGGAAGTTGACCCAAAATATCTAGATCTTGGCAGTTATAAACTTGGCTCCTTCATGGCACATCTGATTTCTATTAAGTATTTCCAGAAAGAATCTGCATTGTTTAAACTCCAAATCTGTTTTATCTTTTAAATCCTATGGCTTTGGTAAATGTACTGGGTAAATATTTCCACAAAGGATATTTACAAAGGGATTTTTGAGAAATGCCATCGTAGGAAATTTTGACTCGGGAATGAGGGACTGGGAAGATTTGCTAATCATTCTCTAAAAATAATCCAGGCAACCAGAAGGGTGTGTTTCAACAGTAAGTCCTTTGTCTCAGGAGAGCCTAGGGGAGGGGGAGGCCCACAGAGCCCTGCTGGTCCGACCCCTGGCACCTGAGGGTTCCAGGCAGCGTGCTCGTCTCCCCTGGGTGAGGGTTCCAGGCAGCGTGCTGGTCTCCCTTGGGAGACTGCTGGTGCTGGCAGACCCTTGGAAGCCTGTGGACGGCTAGCAAAGCAGCCTGGGAGCAACCAAGGTGGCCACCCAGCTTGGAAGCCGCGCACTCCCTGCCTCTCCCCTCCAGCCCTCCCTTCTGTGCACGCTTCCCTCCCCACACCAGGCTGCTCTGACCTCTCCGTGCTGAGGAAACCAGGCTCAGGGTCTAGACAGGTCCGAAGAGAATTTTCAAAACATGGACTACATTGTGTACATCTGTAATCCCGTCACTCTGGGAGGCTGAGGCAGGAAGATGGAGAGTTTAGCCCAACCTAGGCGATTTAGGCACTTCGCAAGACTCGTCTCAAAAAAGAAAAGAAAAAGAAAAAGAAAAACATTATGAGCAGGGCAGGCTTAGCTTAGTGTGAGACCGAGGGCTCTGGGTACATGGCACCGGCCCCGGCCGCCTGTCCCCCTTCGCTCACTGGCGTGTGCTGGCCATTCCTGTGACTCTCCTGATCAACTACCTTTGCCGGGCTGGCAACTCCAGGCAGCGAGATGCCATTGGGCACAGACGGGTCCGGGTTGTCAGCTACTTCTGCCGCCACCTCCCATCCTGCTCCAAGCCTTAGAGGTGTTTCATTTTTGTTTTTTCTTTCTGAATTATGGGTCCCATGCCTGATTGCGCTGAACCTCATAAACGAGCTACCTGGTGGGTAACCGCCTGGGGCCGGCGTGTCGGCTGCTTTGTGCGCCTGTCGGCGTGCTCGCTCCGCTGTGAGACCAGGTGTTCCGGGACGTCTGAAGCAGCTGCTCTTTTCCTCGTGGTCTGACGTGTTAGGTTACATTTGTATAAGCAGCACAGGCCAATGAGTGCAAGCTGGGTTTTATCAAAATCTAACTGCAGTCAGAGAGGAAATAAACGTGATAGGTGAGTTGCACCTGCCCCGGCTGGAGGTGCCGCGCCCTCGGGAGAGCTCATCCTAGTGCATGTGCCCGGGCCGTCCCAGGGGGCACTTTGTACAAGCCCACCACCCCCCTGCCATGCTCTGTGGTCTCAGGTACAGAGCTACAGTGTGTCACATCCCGAAGCCGCTGCTGGCGCAAGAAGCACTTTGCACAAATTGGGAAGAGGTTCCGTTTACTGAAGAAAACCAATTCCACATCAACATATATTTTTCTCAAGAATAATATGTCAAATGTGAAGTTGTTCTGTGTACATTGAGTAAGTCTTACTGTTGGACAGAAAGCATTTTTGAAGCACTAAAATTCACATTTCCCAAATCCAATAATTATTTCAAAATAATTACTTTTTTTTTTTTTAAGATACTGTGTTCTTCATGGTAGTTTTTTGTTTGTGTATGGTACTGGAGATCAAGCCCAGGGCCTTTGCTCTGGGTTCCATCCCCACCCTGTTTTTATTTTTAGCTTGAGGCAGGGTCTCGCTAAGTTGCTTAATTGCTCAGGCTGGGCTTGAATTTGCGATCTTCCTGCCTCACTCTCCCAGAGCCTCTTTCTGGTAGGTTCAGTCTCTTGCTGTGTATCTCACTTACGTTGGAAATGACCACTGGGTCTGGCAGCCTTTCTTGTTTTCATTTGCTTGTCGGTTGCGGCACTGGGAATGACACCAGGGCCTTTGCACTGAGCTACATCACCAGCCCTTTCTAAAATTTACTTTGAGACAACATCTTACCCAGTTGTCCAGCCTGGGTTTGAACTTCAGGTCCTCCTGCTTGGGCCTCCCAGAGTGCTAGGGTCATAGGCGTATACCACCGTGCGCACCTGGGGTGATAGAATCTTACTCTTTACTTTAGAATATTTAACAGTTTTAAATATTTACTTGTAACAAGCCACAGAATTTTAGCAGTATTTACTATTTATACTGAAAAGCTTCCATTGAAAATAAAAGCAATATAGGGCACTGTAATATAGTAAATATATTATTGATGGTAAGTTAATATTAATAATCAAAGTGATTCATGTCCCATGAAGTACTTACTAAATTTAAATAGGGAATCAGCAATAACATTCCAGTGGAAAATTTGTATAACATAGCCAGTACACTAATCCAACAAGAAATTTTTTCTGTTTAAAACGAAGTATTTCATATCTGGTGGGAAAATGGTTACTTATTTAGAAACAGCTTAAGATGTTTCCAGATTGATAAAATGTTTCAATTATCACTCTAGATTCTCCCTATTGAAAGATGTGTCACTTTAGTAAGATACTATGTTTCCCTCTAAAAGTGGCAATGGACTGATTTTGTTAGAGTAAGAAACTTGTTTCAGCCTTTCTGGAAACTCTGTTGTCCTGTGCTTATGCACGGCCCATGTTCAGAGTCCTGGAGTGTGAAGGGAAGACAGCCAGAACAGTGCAGATGGCGAGGACTGGAAAACACACCCCAGGGCACCGCCCTCGGACGCTGAGGTCAGGAAGCCTGCTCTGGGGTGCCACCTCCCGTGTCCCTGCAGACCCAGCTCTGCGCCCTGCCATGGTCTCTGCCTCCGCTTTTGAGCTCCTCAGGGCGCCCAGCCAGCTGTCCTTTGTCGTAGCACCACTGAGCTGTGGCAGCGGCGTCATCCCCTGCCCAGTTCAGGGGCCTCATCTCTGGCATGCTTGTCCTCACCTCGGCCTCTGCATCCAGCACATCCTTCACGCTTTTCAAGCAGGTTTTTTTTTTTTCCTCTGTGAATTAATTTATTACACAAGCAGCTTGCTTTAGGGAATTCACATGTTCAAAAAGTAAAAATGAGGACTGGAGGAATGGGTCAGTGGTTAAAGCGCCTGCTGGCAAGTTCTAAGTCAAGCGCTAAGTACCCGAGTTCGATTCCCCAGCACCACATAAGCCGGGCGTGGTGGTGCACACCTGTAATCGCAGCAGACGGGAGGCTGAGGCAGGAGGATTGCCTTGAGTCCAAGGCCAGCCTGGGCTCCATAGTGAGTTCAGGACCAGCAGGGACGCAGAGTGAGACCCTGTCTCAAAAAAAGGAAAAGGAAAGAGAAGAAAAAAAAGTAAAAATGAAGCTTCCCTAGAAGCTCACTGCCCAGGGAGCTTACATCTAGCACGCCACCTCCATCCACTGGTTTCTAGGGTGCTGCGTGGCTGAGGTATACAATTCTGACATCCCGGCCCTCTCTGGGGGTATTTTGTAATCCCTCCTACTTTCATGTGTGCGTGGTACCAGGACATTCACATTGAACTATACATACCTCCTCAACCCTTTTTTTTTTATTCTTTATTTTGAAGCAGGATCCCACTAAGTTGCCCAGGTTGGGCTTGAGCTTGCAGACCTGCTGCTTCAGCCTCCCAGAGAGCTCCGATTAGAGCCTGCACCCCAGGCCTGGCCAACCCCCTTTCCCGCTGGCTTACAAGCCCATCTCCACGTCAACGAATATGGTCTTAAGAGCCTGACTGCACGTGTGGATGGTCTTGCACCTAATTAGACAGTTAGGTTTCAGTGAGGTTTTCCTAACCCAGTCCGACCTGCCCAACATCTGGGATAGTGTCAGCACATGGCAGGCACTCAGTAAACACGAGTTGAATGAATCTAGCACAGTTAATGTAGATCAGTAACTACAGAAGTTTCAAATGTTGGAGCTTTGTGGGCCTAATCAAGTTCTAATACAGCTCTGCCCTTTTTGTCACATGATGGGAATTACTTGATCTCCTTTAAGATTTCCCTAGTGGTGGTAAAAACAGTACCTACGTCACAGGCATTAGGATTCATTAAATAAGGTCTCGTGCATGGAGTCTTCAGCGGGGGTTTGCCCACGATGGGCACTCCACAGGCGAGCCACAGTATTGCTGTCCTGAAGCATTAGAGCTGGTGTTTGTGTGCATTTGGTTGTGCACCTGCTGCCCTGTTTGAAGTCTCTGTCATCTTGGGGCACTTTGTAACTCCCCATCTCCTGTTCCCACCCCACCCCATTCTGAAACAGAAAAGAATTGGAAGTCCTGGAAGTTCCAGTCACTTGGCGCATTCAGTTCCTCAGCGCTGCTTAACTTAGCACCTTGTACGTGGTGCGAGGCAGGGTAGGAAGCAGAGGGGCCAGCTCAAAACTGCCCACCCTGTCACCAAGGATCCACAGTGCCATAACCTGGGACAAGGGCCAGTTGTCTTCAACTACACGAAACTCAACACAAACCCATTAGGAAAAAGATAACCAGAAAAGTGGGTAAAGGGCTTGAACAGAGAGCTCACTGAGAAGAAATGACAGAGAGCCAGTTAGCTGATGAAAAGAGGATCCTCCTTAGCCTTAAAGAAATGCCAGTCTAAGGAAGAAGAGAGCTTACTTACTAACTTACCGAGTTATCTGGGGGCAAATGCCTTTGGCTCTTGGTAAGTGAGGCAGTCTCTTTCTCTGGAGTGACAAGTTTGTGTCTGAAGCTTAAGGGGGTGGGGTGAGGAAGGGTGTTTGGAGGAGGCCCAGGTCACCCTGTGGGGCTCAGCTGTGGCTTCTTTCTCCCGGAAGCCTTCCTGGTCCCCTGGTGCCTGTGACTGCCCAGTAACTAGCTATATGGCCCTACCTTCCACCCCATCTCCACCTCCTTGTCTACCCTTAGGCTCTGGGAGGCCAGAGCTCTGTGCCTGGCACTGTGCAAATGCTCATGAGGTGTTGAGTGAGTTTGTGAATGAACCTCCAGAGCCGCTTAGGAACTGGGTAAACAGCACCACCTGCAGGTCAACAATATTAAGCTTCAGGAAAAAAATCCGTTGGGAAATCAGGTGACTTAAATTAAGCGTCTTCCTGTTGAAATGATTGTCTTGCTGCTAGAGCCCTGGAGTCATTCACTTTCGCACCCATTTTTAAATCACCCATGCTAACAATCCTTAAGTTGTCAGCTGCCGCATCAGCGGCCCAGGGCACATGCGGGTTCTCGCTGGTGGCGTGAGAGGAAGGGGACGTAGTAGTAACTGGTAACCATCTGCCGGGCTCTGTCGCGTGTTCCACTCACTCCCGCCAGCACCTCGCGGCGCAGCGCACCGGGATCTCCTCTCACTTGTAGGTGTTTACGGAGGGACAGTGCCTGCCCGCACCCCGCTGACCTCAGAGTCTGTCCCTGGCGCTGTGCTGCTGAGCTGAACTCTTGCTTTTTGATTAGCAATGTCTGGGAAGTTGTGGGTTTTGTCCTCAAAAAAGTCTCCAGTGACTTCTAAACACCTGTAAGTGGCTCCTAAGGTCCCTGTCCCTAGTGAAAAGCCCCGCGAGGGCAATTTTTACAGGGAATGTTACCTGCCCAGTAGGGCTTTTGATGGCCTGCGGCGACTTTATTTCCTCCCGGGCTATCATTTTCTAAAGGAGTCATGCGGCACCCAGAGCTCAAGAGTGTGCAGTGCTTAGCGTGCGGCGGACGCCCCCCTCAAGCCTCTCTGGTCATTTTCAAAAGCAAGTGTCCCTCCTCAGGCAGCATCTGGCTCTGCTTGGCCCTGCCTTGTGCTGGTGCTGAGGCTCCGTCAGGTGTCACAGCAGCACAGGACCCAGCCTGAGCCAGCTCAGGAGTGCAGGATGGGCGGGCTGGTTCACCCGATGGAAGTGGCCATGATGTGGCCAGTGGGGTCGATGGCCAGCAGATGGAAAGAAAAGCAGCCACGCAGGGTCCACAGGAGCACTGTCAGGACTTTACAGACCTGCAGCATCGACCACCTGCCGTGTTGGCTGCACTGCTGCGGGTAGGAGTTTTTCTTGACCAAATGTCCAGTCTCCCAGCATCTCCATATGGAAATGCTGGTCTGGCAAAGGCGCATGTGAGTCCCCAGAGGCTACTGTGCCCCGCGCAGCTCAGTCTTCTGAGCCAACACAGCACTCACAATCAGGCTCCTCCAGGGAGCTCCCGCCGGGGGGGGGGGGGGGGTGCTGGCCGCAGACTGATGCCTAAGCAGCCCAGAGACATGGATTCGTCACCGTGAGAAGAGCCCCGCCTATGCTTCTGGCTTCTCTCACGGCCTTTGGGGGTGAGCAGGGCACCTTTCCAACCCAGGCAGGTTCTCATCCTGGCCAGGTGTCAGTCACCAGCCTAGCACAGAGTAGGACTTCTTCCCCCGTGCCCAGGGGAACCACACCTGAGCTGAGGGGCTAATGTTACTTCATCACCTAATTTTTTCTCATTTAGCTGACCTTAAGGAACAGGCCATCAGATCCAAGTTACATGGCATCTTGAGAGGGGGTCACATCCCATTGCAAGTGAGGTCACGGCCCAAGCTTGTCCCTCGTTGCGCTAGCGGGGAAGGGTCCTCGGAACTGCGGTGACTGGGCTCTGGAAAGGCCAGCTCTCAGGGCCCAGCTCCAGCTGTCGAGCGGTCATGCTGCCCTGGCCTCTGGATTGTGCCCTTTGGTGGGCCCTTCCCTCAGGTGCCAGGAGACCCCACGCCAGCTCCTCTTGAGACTTGCCTGGGTGGGTGGGAACGCCTCTCCTCTTGCCTTCTAGAAAAGGTATTATGCATGGGCAGGGAGAAGGAGCCCTGGGGTAAATCTGCCACTTTATTGGTGAAAACTTAACTTTCTAAAGTAATGATGTGGAGACATAGTGCGTTTTCTAAATGCCGCACACCAAATAGTCACACACAGTTTAGATTTTAGGAAATACAAGCATTTTTAGTACTTCCTGTTCACCTCTCAGCGGCCTTTGGATTTTTACACCCAGACTTTCTCCCCTCCACCCCCCAGGGTTACTATTTTTATTTGTATGTACTTGCAGTATATAATAGTTATAATAAACTGGAAGGACTGGTAGGTGTAACATCCACAGTCATTCTCCTTCCCCTGTCCCGTCCTCCCACCCCTCCCACTCCTTCCCATAAATCCATCTCCCTGCATCCACATCTCTCTCATATTAGAGAAGCTATGCAGGGTTTACTCTTCTGAGTCATCTGATTCATTTGCCAACAGTGGTCTCAGGTGCCTTCATTGTCCTGCAGATGACTCCAGTTTATCTTTCTTCATGGCAGAGTAGGGCTCCACTGTGTATATTTGCCACGTCCTTTGGGTAGAAATCCTCCCTCCTTCAGCCTGGAGCGCGGAAGCATCGCAGACCCTCAGCTCCGTGCATCTGCCCCAGTTTCTCCCGCAGGTGTTCAGGACCGCTGAGGGACGCAGCCCACACTCGCGTCTTCTATTTCCACTGAGTCTTCTGGGTCTGTGCTTGTGCCTTCGCATCTTCCTACTTTTGTGACCCATGTCACGACGGAGAATAGTTTTCCCATCTTCAGATTCCTGCGTGGCTTCCCTGTGATGACATCTCTGTAATAGTAGAGGAAGGGCCTGCCTTCCTCTTAGCTTTCCCCTCCTGTCCTCACCCCGCCTGAGACCCCAGTGATGTATGGACAATGTGGTCAGTGCTCCGGCTCTGTTCAGCCCACAGATGACAGGAGTGTCACTCCCTCCCCGACAGCGGGAACAACCAGGTGATCTACCAAAGCCTGATGAGTGGAAGCTGGCCCAGAACCGAGGCCACCAGATAGTATATGCAGCTGAACCCAGAAGTGACAAGCCCCTCTCGGGAGGGGCGGGCCACAGCGGCGCTTGCGGTTGGCAGAGTGGCAGAGGAGCGGGCTCCTGCCTAGGTGGGAGTGTGAAGAGAATCCCCGAGGCCG
Source organism: Ctenodactylus gundi (assembly GCA_004027205.1). Classification (NCBI taxonomy): domain Eukaryota; kingdom Metazoa; phylum Chordata; class Mammalia; order Rodentia; family Ctenodactylidae; genus Ctenodactylus; species Ctenodactylus gundi. The sequence goes on along the minus strand of PVKB01001450.1, from coordinate 231,230 downwards.
GGCACTCCATAAAGAAAAGGATTATTTTGGCCCATGGTTTGGGGCTGAAAGGTTCAGGATGAGGTGATCACACCTGACAAGAACCTCATGCTGTGTCATAACACGGCAGTCGGCATCACCTGCCAAAGAGCGTGTGCAGAAAAGGGGGCCAGACCTCTGGGGACCTTACTTTGTAATATCCTATACTTGAGCTAACTAGCCCAGTCCTGCAAGACCCCACTTGCTCCCAAGAGACCTAACCCAGTGTCTGGGGAAAGGCATTCATTTGTTCACGGAGATGGAGCCCCCATAACCTCACTGTGTTGTAAAGATCCCACCACCTCTCACACTGTTGTGTTGGTGACCAAGCTTTCAACATGTGAATGTTTGGGTCACACAAGCCCACACCGCAGCAGCAGGAGATGGTCCTTTCTCCCTAGTGGCTATCCTGTTGAGAGGTACCCCAGCAGGAACTTGGGGTCCTGAAGCCATGGCCCTAGTCTCCTCTGGTATATGGGAACCCTTCATGGAGGTTTTGTTTATAGGACACTTGCCCCTCAAAATGACCACGGTCCATCAGAGGTGCTGTCCTCAAAACTTTGGGGCTTGATTTCTATTTGCAGGTGGTCTTCACCTGCTCAGTAGAGGACATTGCAGGCAGCTAAGGTCAATAGTGGCCTCCCCACATCCCCCATGAGATGCCTTCTGTCTCTTCCTCCCGTCTTCCTCAGAAGCATCATCTGCCTACCCAGGAGACAGCCTACAGAGGCCTTACCCACAAGATCTTTGTTTAAAAAAGTTCTTTTCACAGTCAGAAGACACCAGGGAAGAAAACAAACCTTTTTGCCCATTTGCAGGGCGTTTCCATCTTGATTAGCCAAGTGCTTTTCTCCCAGAGCACTTACTTACTCTCATAAAAAGCACAGCTTTGGAGATAGACAGGGTGGCGACGCCCTGTACCTGGTTCTGGATGTTTTTGTTTACACGCGTTCCTTCGGCAACAAAGTCAGCTCTGGTTTCCCCATTAGCGTGTGTCATTTGTGGGGCCTGTAGCCCTGCTATGGCTCATGGCTGTGGAGTTGTGTGTGAGTAGAAGGAACAGGCACTTTAAAAAACTGTCTTTGGTTTATTTTCACAGCAAACCCAAGGAGCCCGTATTCAGCGCAGGTAAGTCCCACTTTATTTTTGTATGGGCATCCTCCATCACTTGGGCGGCTGTAATGTGGATCTGGTGGAGGGACGGATAAGATGTAGCTGTCTCAGGAGCCAGCAGGAAGCAGCTGCGGTGCCTGTGCCACCTCAGTGGTAGCTAGCAGCTTGGTGGGTAGGGCGTCAGGTGACTTAAGATGACATGTCAAGATCACCGTGAAGCATCCCTGAAGACCAAGCTCGTACCTGCCCCCCTGGAGCCCACCTAAGCCACGTCAGTAAGAGGTCTAGGGGACAGTGACAACACACGCCGTCTCTGCAGTGTCAGGCTGCCCCGATCCAAGGCTTCTGCCTTTGTATTCCGTCCTCACTAACCAGGCTCCTGTCTCCCGTGTGCCTTTCTCCAGAGGGCAAGTTTCTGGCGCATTAAGTTACATCACTTTGTCTGAAAGTAACTTTCCTTTTCTGCCTGTGATTCCCTAAACTACCAACTAATAGTTCTTACGGACCTTTCCATAGCACTGTTTGAAGCCTACATGATAAAAAGGCAGAGAAATGCTGTTTTTTTTTTTTAACATTTAAACCTTATTGAAATGAGATATGTATATACAAGCAGTCAAAAACTCGCAAGTGTGTAGTTGGTTAAATAAGTTCACTTGGTTCTCAGCTTTTCCATTTCCCCTTGGATCCTAAGTTCCACACAAAGCTCACAGTCTGGTGTCAGTCAGCACATGCATTAGTGCCCACGTCGCTCTCGGGAGACATGAGGTTACTGGCTGAGAGCGTCATTGAGCACAGCGTCAGGGTCCCCAGAGTGCCTGTGGCACTGCAGGGGACAGGGCAGTGGGCAGCTAGCTAGTGAGCGCCGAGCAGGCCGGCCAGCCCCTCTTGCAGCACCCACATCTCTTTATCCAGCCCTTCTGTCTCTGTCTCCGAAATCCCAAGGGAAGCGCCGGGTGACCCACTGCAAAGGTAGGCAGCCCTGAGCCCGTAGCTCTCTGAGCGAGGCTGCACCAGGCTCCAGAGCCGATTCACACAGGCGACCCTCTGTGTATGAAAACGCTCTGGGGCGCACCGCCTCCACTTCCACCGTGCTCGAGGCCCCCCAGAGCATGTCCCGGACGGGCCTTCACACAGGGCCATGATTTGGATCTGGATTGACTATTGGCTGATTATAGGAATTCTGAAAATTTATAAGAACCTAAAGAGAGCTATAGGGCACGCCCTGGATGTCCCAGGGTTTGGCACTGTGTCCTGCACTGCTGCTGGCCTCTCCCCACTAGTGCCTTGCGGTTTGGTGAGCATATGCTGTTATCCTAACGTGCCTGAAAAAGCATTGCTTTTCTTCACTGCGTTTTGATTTTTGATCTAGAAGGTCTAAATCCCCAGTACAAATAGCACCAGTGCCAAGGTCAGTGCTTTTATGGCCTCACCCAGTCATTTATAACAGCACCCTAAGTAGTCCTCAGTCGTGACCTCGGGCGTGACACTAGCCAGTATGCAGGAGGATGTGCTGGAGTAGGTATTGTACATTGCCACGTCCACCCACCAAGGGCTTGCTCGTGTCCTGTGGAAGTGGTATTGTACCACCTCCACCCCTAGCCTACGTCCCCGGACACTCTGGCTGTGTCCTGCAAAGAGAGTTAGCAGAACCACTTTCTTATTGCACTTCCGGCCCCATGCCTGCTGCTTCTCTCCTCACAAAGGTCCGTCTGCTGGGCACTGACAGAGTCCTCCTTTGCGGTCACCCTCACGGTGATGAGTGAAAGTTGGGTGAGAGGTTAGAGAAGGGGAGACATTTCAGAAAAGAACAGCACAAGCAGAGGCCCAAAGGCAGGCCAGAGCATCGGTTTCTTAACTCAGAACCGCATCTTTCCAGGGAGCAGAGCCTTCGTAGGGTGGCTGTGGCAGGGGAAGGCAGACAAGGTGAGAGCCCCCCAGGCAGTTAGGGTGGCTTGGTCCCCGGGGACTCTGCATGCAGGCAGCATGAGGTGGGATCCAGTTAGGGCCTCCGTGGGGTTGGCAGCAAAATACACGATGCCCCAGCAGGCCGTGAGAGCCTGCGGTGGCAATCTGATGGACTGAGAGGGATGATGCCCATGCCGACGACATCCTAGCAGGGTGACTAACAGGAGCGCAGCGGTTGACACGGCGTACATGGGGTGAACACATTCACGGGTGTCGCCTCAACACCAAACCTGATGTGCATAGCAAAGAGAGGTTCACATGCTTGCATGGAAGGCCTGTGGTGCCTGCATCTGGTAACATCAGATGGCGTTGGCCTCTTAATTCTTAAATAATACCGCATGTGGCACTGCTTGAAAATCCTGAGTACTGTCCTTACTGTACCAAATTTCATGGCCTCTCCCAGTTTCCTCTCCACAAGTGATTTTTTCTGTTGAGTTAGGAATGAGTGTTGCTGGTCCCACTTGCCGAGTCTAAATGCCCCAAATGTGCGACAGGGGAGCATCAGAGTGTAGGGAGTTCAGAATCCGAGCAGAATTCATCAGGGACTCGGGATACTTTTTTGCTGTTATCATGTCCTGAAAGCTAGTCAGAATACCCTAAGCTGGTTTTCTAAGGTCCAGGGGTTCCCCGGGTTCAATAGACTAGTGCTTTTTACTTTGTCCCTATAATTTGCTAAAATATCTAATGTTATTCTAATAGATGTACTCATTCTGGAAGGCTCTTCTTCCTGCTCTCTCTCTCTCTCTCTCTCTGGTCTCGCGCTCTTTTGCTGTCTCCTTCCGGCTTCTCTTTGGGCATCTTCCTGTTTGATGCATCCTTGCATGTCCTTCTGTCAATTTTGGATTCTTCACATTTGAAAGAATTCGTCCATTGTCAAAGAGACACAAGACATAGTTTTCTACTTCAGTATAACATAAAAATTTTTAAATTGGAAGGCTATTTCAATTATTTCAATATTGAGATTGTGTATTTATAAACTCAATAAAATTTTTGAGTAGATTTCTTGTGTTATGATTTTTGACAATGGTACGTTTTCCCTTTCTAGTGACAAACTATAAGGGCCGTCGTGAGAAATACTTGCCCGAGCCTAGTTCCTTCCTCCTCTTGCAATTTCTTATATATTTCATTCTTTAGATAAGCAGAATACCCAAAGCACACATGATGCGGGCTGCTGTTTTAAGCCACTTAATTTTACATGCTAGCTAGTTTCTGTGTTCCCCAGGACACCCTTAGAAATGACACAAGGGCAAAGCTTTCACGTTGGCATTGCCAGGCTAGAGGGGGAGTAGCATTTGTTCCTCGTACTTTGGGCCCTGAAATGTCTGCTGACGTCTGTGTTCTTTTCGTAGAAGAAGGCTATGTAAAAATGTTCCTTCGTGGGCGCCCTGTTACCATGTACATGCCCAAAGAGCAAGTGGATTCTTACAGCCTAGAAGCGAAAGTCGAGCTGCCAACCAAGAGACTGAAGCTGGAGTGGGTGTATCCTTTTCTTGTTGGGTAGGCCGCATACCGAGCTGTCCGTGGATGAGTGTGTGAAGTTTCACTGTCATAAGACTTACGTCCTCTTAAACTTTAAAAAAATGTTACTCCCATTTTTTTTTTAAATTACCTTTACGAAAAATAGCCATATGTCAGAATCCAGCACAACACCCTGCAAAGGCGGGGCTGCAAATTATGGGGAAACTCAGCGTATTCCCGAGTAAAGTCTTTGTGGTTCTTGCTCAAATACTATACCTTATTTTCCTTTTAAAAATGAGCTGTTAAAATGTTAAATGATTGTGTAAATGAATGGGAAGGGAAATGCCTCTCTAATGTGGAGCCTAAAGTTCAGTCTTTGTAAAAGCACAAAACCAGTTAAAAACTAGCAGAGAAGCAAGCAAGTGAAGGTAATCCAAAAATGGGTGGAATTTAGGATTCTCAAGGGAAGGAAGGTGCTGGTTATGTTGAACAGGAGCTGTCGTACACTCGGCTCTGCAGGGACAGGTGGGGGAGCCAGGACTGCCTGCAGACTTGGAGGGAAGCAATAGTGACCACACAAGAAAGTATTGAACTTGTGAGTGAGAAAAGGGCAACATCAAAAACTGAAATTAAAATACTTTTCTTTTTTGAGGCAGGGTCTCGCTCTGTAGCCCAGGCTGGTCCTGAGCTCACTGGTGGAGCCCAGGTTGGCCTTGCACTCAGGGCAGTCCTCCTGCCTCAGTCTCCCGAGTGCTGGGATTACAGGTGTGCACCACCACACCCCGGTTACACGGTGCTGGAGAATCAAACTCGGGTACTTAGCGCTTGATTTAGGGCTTGCCATTCCCCTACCTCCAAAATTAAACTCCTTTTACACCATCCCCAGAAAAGAAGGGTACCCTGAAAGCAAGTAGGAACTTGTATTCTCCTTCAGCAAAGCAGGAAGTTGGCCAGCTACAGGCACCCAAGTTCAAGGTTAGTGTTGAGCAAAGGAGATAACAGAGGACTACAGACACCCGCGTGCTTTCTGAGGGAGTGAAATTAGTGCCGTGAGGTTGAAATGTGGCAGAGATCATTCTACTTATTTTAAGCAGGAAAAATCCCCCCCCCCCAAATCTAGGTCACTGAAATCTGGATCTACCCTATAAATAACATTCATGAAAATAGAATTGATTAAGGCTCCAGGGGCGAGGGGTTTAGAAAAGTCAACTTCCAGGAGTGCCCTCTGAAAACCCAGAAAACAGACCCCAGGGAAGGTGAGTTAAATGTCTATTTTTTCACTGTTTAGTTCACTGAGTTTATGCATCTGCTGCTGGACAGAAAGCCTGCAGAGGCTCCTTGCCAGTCTGGGCAGGTTTTAAAGGAAAGAGGAAGAATACAGCCCTGGCCCTCACACAGGTAGTCGGTGATGCACTGTTAGTGCCAGCACAAGTTGGCACACACTGATTTAAGCTGAGGCTGCTGTAACTTCATGTAGGGAAATCCCTGTTTGAGATTATGCACTTATACTCTTTGGTTATTTTAAAGAATTATCATCAAAATTTCCCCAAATCTCCCCCGCCTCAAGTTAGATGTCATAAGCATTTGTCTGTGCCTGTTTTGGAGTCTTGTTTTGGCACATGTAATTGCTGGGATTCCACTCATCTTTAATTAATCACAGTTTATTAAATGGTTAAATGAGACCTGAAAAACACTGAAAACACATTTATTCAGGCTACTTCCTATTCAGAAAGTTATAAACCAGTAAAACTTACTCCACTTAAATGGTATGTTGATGGGTTGTTTCATAGAGCCAAGTTCAACTGATGCTTTGATCTCAAAATACTTCTCAAGGTTTAGAAGTATATATGTGTATGTGTGTGTGTGTTTGCACGTGTGTGTGTGCATGCGTGTGGGGGGGTACTGGGGATCAAGCCCAAGGCCTTTACTCTGAGCTACAGCTACAGCCATTTTTCTTTTGATTTTAAGATAAGATCTTGCTAAATTGCCCAGGCTGGGCTAGAAGTTTGATCCTCCTGCCTTAGCCTCCCAAATTGATTTGCCTAGCAAATTTTAACAGGAGTGATTATCTCTGGGGCTGAAGGAATGGCATAGTGGTTAAAGTGCCTGCCTTGCAAGCACAAGGCCATGAGTTCAATTCCCCAGCACCATATAAAGCCAGGCACAGCGGCACACACCTTTAATACCAGCACGTGGGAGGCTGAGGCAAGAGTGCCGTGAGTCCTAAGGCTAGCCTGGGCTACATACAAGCTCAGGACCAGCTGGGGTATAAAGTGAGACTATCTCCCTTTCCCTGTCTCCCCCCCCAAAAAAAAAAAACCAAGGATAATTATCTCTAAAGTAGACTGGGACAAGGAGACCCTGAAGTCTTTTCCTTTGATAAACATTGATATGTCATTGTACTCTTTAAAAATACTTTTATAATTTTAAATAACCTCTAAATTGCAATAAGAATAGACATAACTGACTCAATAATTTTTGTAAAAAAAATAAACCAAATCTTTGTTTAAAACATGCATTCATGGAGATGAGGGCTTGCCTCCTGGTTAAAGTGCTTGCTTAGCATGTGCACGGCCCGGAGTTCAGTCCCCAGCACCACATAAACCAGGCTTGGTGGCACACTCCTATAATCTCAGCACTTGCGAGGCTGAAGCAGGAGGATTTCTGTGAGTTCTAAGCCAGTCTGTTCAGAAGCATCCATCCTGGACTAGCAGAATGAGACCATATCTGCATTCACCTTCCATAACCGGCCATTCCGACGTCACGGCTCACCTGTGGGGACAGACGCACTGGAGCTGAGCACTTGCAGCTGAACTCTGTTTCGATCAACGAAGCTGACCTAAGGGTCACACAATATTTTCTTGCCTGACCCTGTTAAATAAAGGCTCTTAAGGGCAGAGTTTTTGTCTTGACATACATAAAGCTATGGGTACAGGGGGCGAGACTGCCGCAACAACCTGTACCTGCTCCCGACGGGAGAGACCGTGTACTTCATCGCATCGGTGGTGGTGCTGTTCAACGTGGAGGAGCAGCTGCAGAGGCACTATGCCGGCCACAGTGACGACGTGAAGTGGTGAGTTCTCCCCGCCCCAGGTCACTGCTACCCCTGGGGGGAGGGACCCGAAGACCTGGGGCGGCGCTCCCCATCCGCCAGCTCCCAGCTCTGTCCTCTGTCCCCACCGCACATCTTCCAAGAACTGAACACAGGGTTTTATCTGAAGTGCATTTCCAGCCCCATTTCACTGTTTGAGACAGGGTCTCACTAAGTTGTTAAATGCTCAGGCTCAAACTTGTGATCACTAAGTTGTTAAATGCCCAGGCTCAAACTTGTGATTCTCCTGCCTCTTACAGGTCTGAACCAGCAGAACCAGCCAAGGGCCTCCCCGCCTCCCCCCCCCCCCCCCCCCCCCCCCCCCCCCCCCCCCCCCCCCCCCCCCCCCCCCCCCCCCCCAGGGTCTTGCTCTGTAGTCCAGGCTGGTCCTGAACTAACAGCAACCCTCCTGCCTCAGCCTACAGAGTGCTGGGATGATAGGCATGCACCACCACCCTCAGTTTATGTGGTGCTGGGGAATTCACCCAAGGCCTTGCATCTACCAGGCAGGGGCTTTAATCGCTGAGCTACGCGCCCAGTCCCCAAAGGCCTTCTTAATAGTGTGCGTTAAAGTTTCACAACAGGTCTGTTTTTGTTTTCTTTGCTAAAAAGTGCTTTAAAAATTTTTATAGATGTTTGCTATTCCTGCCATTCATGTATAGAGCTCTTGGTAGGATCGTGGAGGGTGGGTGGATAAGCAGGCAGGTCCACATATTTGTATTTGTTCTTGGGATCCTGATCAATTACAAATTCCTTTGGCAAAGAGATGGTGTCTTTCCTATTTAACATACTCAAAACGACTTCTTAATAAAAGGGATAAGCCAGGTGCCCTGGCCCGAGCCTATTATCCAGCATTCTGGGAGACTGAGGCAGGAGAATCACAAGTTTGGGCCCAGCCTGGGCATCTTGGTGAAACCTTGGCTCAGAACCAAAAGCAGCAATGGAAGAGAGGTGTAGCTCAGGAGGCAGGCCCTGGGCTTGAACCTCGGTACAAAGCAATAAAAATAAAAAGGCGTAAGTTAATTGAGTGGCTCTGAGCTGGGAGCAGCGCTGTCCCAGCCAAGCGTGCTGTCCTCTTTAAGTTTGGAAACCGTGACGAAGTTAGGGAATTAGAAGCAGTGGTGTAGACGCTGTGCGGGGTGTTGGGTTAATTTGTTGTGAGTACCCAAAGTTAGGTATTGTGCATCTCCAGTTGACTAACTTACGTTTCATCAAGAGCAAAGTGACGCGTACCTCCAGAGTGCAGGTGTCTCATGGCTGTCCTTTCTTAGCCTTGCAGTCCATCCGGACAGGATCACAATCGCCACAGGACAGGTCGCAGGCACGTCTAAGGATGGGAAGGTGAGTGGTGCGACCTCCTCTTGTTTCTGTAGCCAACTGGAAACCAAAAACGGCCTCCTGAGAATGTTTTGCTTCTGAGCCAGCCTGTGCACGTGTAGTCACGGCACCCGAATACTTCTGAATTCATTCCTCGGATGTTTTTTCAAGTTAATTGTCTTAACTTGGGGCCCAGTCAAAGGGTTTTGAATTAACTGTAACAATTCTGTATTGGGTTTGTGCGTGATTAACTGGCTGTTTTGCTTCCTGGCCCAGGAATGTTAGATTCTTCATACTAATTGGTGACAAACTATCCTGGCGAACTTGGACAGGCTGGTGCCCTGACGATGGAACAAACTTTAAAAGAACACCTTGCCTGATCCCGCTTTCCTTGTTTTTCTTGTCTAGCATCCGGCACGTGTGGGTGCACTAGTAGAGTATCATTTCCTGAATTGCTATGCTCAGGAACTGGCTGGTCAGACTAAAATCTTGTAGGCCTTTCCTGGTGGTTCTATTAGCCACAGGGCTGGAATCCCCTGGGAGTGTTTTATTTGCCCCAAGAGGCAGAATGTAGAAAAAGACCTTAGCATTGGGCAGAACTGAAGTTCCTTCCCGCAGCCTGTGGCATCTGGGTAAAGATGAACATATAAACTGTCACAATGGATGGCTATTTTTTTTTTCCAAAACAGCAATTGCTTCCGCACGTGCGCATCTGGGACTCTGTTACGCTGAACACTCTACATGTCATCGGGAAAGGCTTTTTTGACAGAGCTGTCACCTGTATTGCTTTTTCAAAATCCGTAAGTGTGAGCCCCATGGGTATCACAGCTTTAGGCTGTAGAGAAGAAAGACCACACCACATGGGAGAAGGAACACGTATTTCCAGCACATGGGTGGGTTGTAGAAAAGATTCACCCACCTACCCCTGGAATACTAGCCTCACATTCCTGGAAGTTGTTTCCCCATTGTGGTCCAGAGCATCATCTGTATCCACAAGTACCTGCCACCTGTCTGCACACAGGAATCAGAGATTGGCCTCGTGGCCCTTCACACTTTCTCAAAACATGCAGTTTTAACAGCAACACACCGGGAAGGCCCACGTGTCTCAATAACCCATGCATGCTCCCTGTATGAGCCCACAGTAGCTGTGGCCACAACTGGCCACAGTCCCCTGGGCCAGGCCTGCTGAGGGCACTGTCCTTGGGGGAAGGGCATTGTGCCCTTTAGGGTGAAGAACCACCCCTGGACCTCGCTGTCCCGCCACTGTCCCTCCATGACCCCACACTGACCTTCCTTCCCTGCCTGGCCCAGGCAGCAGGTGTCGCAGCAGAATAGCACTTAAGTGCAATGAAACAGGCTCTTTGTGGAAGATAAAATGGACGCTCGTTTGCAGTCATGTCCACCCCATTCTATTCTCAAATGCCGACTTCCTGTGAGTAACTTCTTCTTTGCAGAACGGAGGAAGCTACCTCTGCGCCGTGGATGACTCCAACGACCATGTGCTGTCCGTGTGGGACTGGCAGAAAGAAGAGAAGCTGGCCGATGTGAAGGTCTCATTTAACCCCGTGTCATTTCCCACGTGGATCCTCTGTAGCAGGCTCCAGGGCCACCTGTCCCCTTTCCCACCTGATCATGCCTCCTTCACCTCGGGATCTGTTTCTTCTTCACATTAGTGGAGTTCAAGCCCAGAGCCTTTGCACTGAGCTGCACCCTGCCCCACCCCCATTTTTTTGAGGCAGGATCTCACCAAGTTGCTAAGTTGTCCAAACTGAATTTGACCTCACATTCCTCCTGCCTCAGCCTCTTCCAGTGCTGGGATTATAGGCCTGTACCACGGCCCCGCTGACTTTGGGGTCTTTCACCTCCTGCCCCTCTCCCCTTCCAGGGCTCTGTTTCTAAGGTCTGTCCAGGTTGCTTTTCCCTTCACAATGTCCGTAAGATTCTTTTCTTCCTGTTTCGCAGCTGTGATTCTGTAATTCAGTCACTCATTTCTTTGTCTACCTCTGTTGAGCAAACGCTGAGTGCCCGCCACGTGCTGGCTCTGAGGACGTTCTGCGTGGCCATGAGTGAGGTCCACAGCAGAACCCGAGGCCTGCGGCCAGCGCAGAGCTGTGCCCAAAGCTGAACAGTCTCAGCCTGGGAAGGACTAGTGTAGCTCCCTCCCAAACCCCTGCCATGCGAGCCACGCCCCACAGCCCTGCCGTGGTGCTCCGGCAGCGCCCCCTTCAGTGACCCCTTTTTTTACTGCCTCAAATCCATTTCGCACAAAATGTCAAATTAGTGATTCTTAAACTTTTCTGTTTTTCTCCTATTGAGATCGTCACTGGGTTTCTATTTTTATAGAATTAACTATAGATTTGTCATCTTGACATCTGTTAACCTCAGATAACACTCCCTGCCTAATGTTAGCAGTGCCATCAGGTAACCTCACTTGTGTAGTATTGGGGTTACCAGCAGGTAACATGACTTGTGTAATAATAGGGCGACCATCCGAGAGTCAGGTGGAGCCAGCCTTCTCACATGGGTGGGGGCAGCCGGCCCTGCCCCGTCAGGCTCTGGGCTGGGTGTCAGCTGTTCTTGCTATGGCGGAAGTAACCAGAGGCAAATTATTGTCCAGGTCCGAAGTCATGTGACTGAACTGCAGGAGAAGCAGCAGTCAGGGCCAGACATAGCAGACCGAGGTTCCTGGAAGGCAGGATAGAAGTTAAGAGCTGATAAAATGGCTGCCAAAGAGCTGGACCCAGCTCTAGAGACCCCAGAGCAAACCACAGGCCCGGGAGTTAGAACCAGGAAGGGCACATTGGGGACACAGGGCAGCCACAGTCGGCCAAGAGCAATGGAGCCGTGGGAGATCCAGCTGCCAGGGCTCCTCGCTGGGGACTTCAGTCGCTAGATGGGGCAGAGCCTAGAGATCTGCCTTTGACCTCATAGCAGGCGTTCTGTAGGTCAGCCATGCTGGGAGTCCAGGAGTGGGGCTCGGAAGTCCTCGCCACTCCCAGGCAGCTCAGTCAGTGCCACTACACCTGCTCGAGGCCCCCTGTCCCTGAGAGCCTACAGCCAAGGGGGCACACAGACCAAGGGGAGAAGAAATTGAGATAGGTAACCAACAGAACTATGAAGATTAACTCAATGGGGAAAAAATCAACAGGGGTAGTGCTCTAGATTAAATGAGTCATTATTTCTTCCAGTTTCAGGTTTTTGTTTATTGTCTTCAAGGTCATAAGAGAATTGAGGCATTTGATTCTACTGTTTTTCTTAAAGTGTTCTAATGAAGCCGTATTTGCTGCGGATTTCCACCCCACGGACACCAACATCATAGTGACTTGTGGAAAATCACACCTCTACTTCTGGACGCTAGAAGGAAACTCCCTTATTAAGAAGCAAGGATTATTCGAGGTAAAGTGGAAGACCGTTTTAATCCTCTCTGAGAGGTTCCTGTGATCTGATGGAATGTAAGGGACCTTAGCATCCCAGTATTAATGTTTGTTTTCATGGCAAACATGAGGGTGGGTAGGTAAAACCATCCCTGGGGCCCCTCCCACAGCTGGGGGCCTCTGGGTGTTGTCCGTCTTATGGGTAACAAAGTGAGTAGAGCATGGAGCGAGCCAGGGAGGGGTACAACCCAGGAAGGCGGAGCTTGCCCGTGGGGCCACCGGCCACGCGGAGCACGAAGCCCGAGAGCGTGCTTGGCTTGGGCGGCCTGTCTTTGCAAATCAGGTGGAGACACTTTTGGTGCTTCTTTCTGGCCATCTGGTGCCTTTAGGAGAGCGCTGCAGAGAAGTCTTTTTCCTGTGGCCTAATTTAGAGACCCCCTTTATTCTGGAACAAGGCTGTGTTATTTATTCTGCACTCATGACAACACACCCACCCCCATCTCTCTCTCACACCCTCCTCTGCCTGAACTGTCTGCCACTGTAGGATTCCCCCGTCAATTGAGGTTGTCAGAAATGCCTCTCTCGTGCAGTTAATGTCATGGCATAAGTCACGTAACAGTGGACACAAACAAAAGGCAGCAGGGTGGGCACAGAGCTGACACCACCCAGCGGGGATCGCTGTGGTACAGCTCTCCGTGGCACAAAGAGAAGCGTGTCTTGATTAAATGTGTGATATGTGTACCACCCTCTACAGAAACAAGAAAAGCCAAAGTTTGTCCTCTGCGTGACATTTTCTGAAAATGGTGACACCATTACTGGAGATTCAAGTGGCAACATCTTAGTATGGGGAAAAGGTAACAAGTGGTTGTTCCCACAGCCAACACTTGTTGTATTGTGATGTCAATAAGAACTATCTATTAACATAATTTACAAGATTACTGTTAAATTCCAATGTGTGATCAGCATGTTACATGTATGTGCCATTTCCCTAGTGTGAATGTATTATGTATTGTAACATTCACTAATAAATGTATTTACTCTAACCCAATATATCCAAACCACCATAACTCCAATATCAAACCAACATAAAATGATTGAGATAGAAAACATTCCATAGTATTTGTGTGTAACTTAAAACCATAATATTAGAACAGAATCTGGACATAGTGTCTGAGGCCCGCAGTTCCTGCATGGTGGGAGCTCAAGGCAGGAGAATCACAAAGTTCATGTCCAGCCTGGGCACCTTAGCAACTTAGTGAGACCCTATTTCAAATAAACAATAAAAGGGGCTGGGGATGTACTCAGAGCAAAGACCCTGTGTTCAGTTCTCAGTACTGAAAAAATAAAACACAAAGAAAACTAGAACAGAAGACTGGCAAACAGTAAATTACTGATTGTTCGTGTGTCATTTTAAATGGCTCTTTAAGGCCAATATATAATGGAATTAATAACCTTACCAGGAGATTTATTAAAAATTAAGATTATGCATCTGTAAAGTCGTTAGTAACTTGTCTGATTTACATAGTATTTGGCAAATATTTACGGAATGTTAATCCTGTATGCTGGGTATATACAAATTCGGATCTGGATCCCTGTGTCAGTGAGCAGTTTGGTAAGAGAGACTTACCACTCAAAAAGTGTGCCCGGTGAAGTCCAGCAGGCGTACTCGAGTGCTTGCCAGGCTCTAGGGAAACACACCATCCTGTCCTCGAGGATCTTGGAGACTGTGCTAGGGTCAGATGGAGAGAGTCCAACAGGTGCAGTGTCAGAACCCAAGGTGGCTTTGGTACATCCCTGGCCTTGATATACTGTTCATATAATCCGTGGGACAGTACTGTGGATGAGCAGTGGTCCCATCCCACAGAGTGGACACGCAGGAAGTGGCTTGTCCGGGGGCTCCGTGCTCACAGAGGATCTGGGGTACAAACCCAGTGAGCACGTTCTCACCCACCTGCTCTTTCCTGCTTCTCACCTACCGTGATGCATCCTGGTAGCACAATTTCCTTGCGTGTAGAATAATCCGCTTCCTGCTTGACGGGTGCTCTGTGAGCTTACAGAAATTGGGTCCTTCTCAGAATCGTGTTAAAGTGATGTTCCAACCTGACCGTATTAACTTTTAAAACAAAAATGAAATGAGGGCCAGACCCAGACACAACGACAAGTGTCTGTAATCACAGCCATTCTGGAGCAGAGGCAGGAAGATTGCAAATTAGAGACCATCCTGTGCAAGTTAACAGAACTCTGTCAAGAGAAAGAGAGAGAGAGAGAGAGGCAGCTAGCTAGCTGGAGGTGTAGCTCAGCAAAACAAACAAACAAAAAAAAACCAAACCAAAACAAAAAAAAATGAGATTTGCAAATGGGTAGAGGAAAGCCTTTAGAACAGGGTGCCCGACCCATGGGCCATGGCCTGTACAGAGCACACAGCAGCCGCAGAGCGGCAGGCTGGCAAGCCACAACCTCATCTGCATTTACCGCTGCTCTCTGTGTCGCCCCCCCCCACCCCCCACCGCCTAAGTTCCACCTTCCTGTCAGATCAGCAGCGATTTTAGAATCCATAGGAGAACAGACCTTTTGAGAACAACGCACGCGAAGTTTCTAGGCTGCGGGCTCCTGTGAGAATCTGATGCCTGACGGTCTGGGGATGTGCCTTTCGCCCCTACTCCAAACCCCTGTTCATGAAAAAAAGAATTGTCCTTTGTGAAACTAGTTCCTGAGAGGGGTGAGCTCTTCGATAATGTTCTGATGATGGTTTTCTTGGTGTGTTTAGGTACGAACCGGATAAGCTATGCAGTTCAAGGGGCCCACGAGGGTGGCATTTTTGCACTTTGTATGTTAAGAGATGGCACACTGGTGTCAGGAGGAGGGAAGGACCGGAAGCTCATTTCTTGGAATGGAAACTATCAAAAACTTCATAAAACTGAGGTAAGCTGGCAACCACGACAACAGAAATGCATTTCGAACCGCACGTGCTTAGCCTAGCCAGTTTCCAGGTAAGTTTGGAACTTAGGGCTCATACTCTTGAAAACTGTTAAGATGAAATGGGGGGTTGTGTTCACTAAGATCATGGGGACAGGTTAGGTACAACTAAAACAAGGTTGTTTATGAAGTTTGTTATAGAGCTTACCTTTAGAATATTTTTACCTTTAGAATATGTTTAGACTCAATCTTATTAACCTCCCAAGGGACCATTGCACACATTTTGATTAATTGTTAAAATCTGTCCTCTCGTTTCATTAGTCTCTGCTACCATCTGCCCGAACCCAACCTAGGTCCCTATGCTCGCTACCAAATCAAAGGAGGCCATGTCTGAGGACAAATAGAAAAAAGGAGATTTGTCCTTTGATTACGTCTGGCGGCGAGCCGGTGGACCTTGCCTTGGCTTTCAGTGCATGGAACAGTTTCCGGTGTGTTACTTTGCAGATACTATCTTTTGGAGCCAATTTTTATTAAGTCTGCACTTTGTGCATGAATCTCAGCTGAGGGCCAACATGCCCTCTAGTACTCTAGCCTCCTTTGAGATCCACTGGTTACCTGGTGCAAATCTCTGCCTTCCAGGAGGAGACAGTGGCAAGAAACTTAATACCTCTTCACACATTCCCTGAGTTTTCCGCTCCAAATTCCAGGAAATTATGAGCAGACAGATCACAAAAATGCATCCATCCATAGCGTTCTGTCCTTCATCTTAGCACAGGTGGATATGTTGCAGGGCATTTCCAGCATCCAAGTCCCATATACAACACCTGTCATCACCTCACAGGGCAGCATGACAGTATTTTTGGCTGTATGGAAGTTTGATTCTGTTGACTGTTGCTTCGCCCTCCGTAGCGATTGTAATTGCTGTAACTTTGCTGTGAGAAGATCTGAGCAGCATGTGAGCAAATGTGCTGGGACTAGCTGGCCATGGACATTCCCATACTGAACTATAACTGCAAAGACAGTGCCAGAGCCTCGCCGGCCTGCCAGGTGTTACTGGCCCCTCATTGTTGTCTGTGACTCCTCTTCATTGTGGGATTGTTGTGATCTCAAGTCAGTAGTGACACATTAACAAAAGCAAGGACAAAAATCACATGATCTTCTCAATAGATGCAAAAGCCTTTGACAAAATAGAGTATCCCTTCCTGATAAAATAAGTACAGAGGATCTTACTGGTTAGTCCTACTACCAACATCATCCTAAACGGAGGAAAACTGAAAGCATTACCCCTCAGGTCAGGAGTAAGACAAGGGCATCCACTTCTACCATCCTGTTCAACATGGTGCTCAAAACTATAGCCAGAACAATCAGACAAGAGAATGTAATAAAGGGAATACGCAGTGGAAAGGAAGAAATCAAACTAGCCTCATTTACAGATGACATGATCATTTACATAGAGGACCCCAAAAAACTCCACCAGAAGACTCTTAGACACATTCAACCAAATTGCAGGATACAAGGTCAGTCTACAAAAAATCAGTGGCATTCCTCTACAGCAACAATGAAAGCATAGAGAAAGAGATCAGAAAAATAATCCCCTTCACAGTTGCCTCAAAGAAAATTAAATACCTAGCAATCTACCTACCTAAGGAAGTAAAGGACCTTTGTACTGAAAACTATGCTATTCTGAAAAAGAAATTGAAAAGAATATTAGAAAATAGAAAGACATCCCCTGTTACTGGATAGGCAGAGCCAACAATGCCAAAATGGCCAACCACCAAAACTGATCAACAGATTCAGTGCAGTCCCAGTCAAGATATCAACAGCATTTTTCATAGAGCTAGAAAAAAAATCTGAATATTTGGAACCAGAAGAGACCTAGCATGAGTAATGAAACAAAGGCAGGAAGCATCACAATATCAGATATCAAATTATATTACAAAGTAACAGTGATTAAAAAGATAATGATATTGGCACAGAAAAACAGACAGGTGGATCAGTGGAACAGAACTGAGGATGCAGAAACATCCCTGGATACCTTCAACCATTTGAGCTTGGAGAAAGGGGCCAATGCCATATGCTGGGGAAAAGATAGCCTCTTTAACAAACGGCGCTGGGAAAACTGGTTAGCCACATGCAGAAAAACAAAATGGCTTAGTTAGATCTTTCGCTGTGTACCAAAACCAAATGGACCAGATCGGAACCCTAACACATGCGTGAGAGCAGGCAGCTTCCCTCGGTGGCAGCTGGGCTAAGGGCAGATCGCCGCCAGCCCCTCTGGGCTCATCTTGCAAGGCACGCACACCTTCACCTTATCTTAGCAAATTGCTCCGAGCTCACACCCTTTGAAATTCTTTCTCAGCATTTGGTATTGTTCCTTATGTTTATTAATATGAACAACGGACTCTATAACTGAGCAGTAATGTTGCCAAGGATTGATCGTTTTAAAGCTACACTCTTCTTCATGCTGCACATTGTACCTGCTATTACAGCAGAAGTCATAACATGAATAATAGATGAACCAGCTGAATTCTTTAGTTTTCTTATCAGAAAAAAAAGCTCTTTATTTAAAACAGTCACTCTTGCTCATTCCTGCCGATACATAACTGTTCATGGCTTAAAAAGTAATGTAAGGGGCTGGAGGAATGGCACAGTGGTTAAAGCACTCACCTTGCAGGCACAAGTCCCATAGTTCGATTCTCCAGCACCACATAAACTGGGTGTGGTGACGCACACCTGTAATACCAGCGCTCAGGAGGCTGAGGCAGGAGGATTGTCCTAAGTCCAAGGCCAGCCTGGGCTACAGAGCAAGACCCTGTCTCAAAAAAAGAAAAGGAAAAAAAAATAAGTAAAGTCTTTTTCTAGCATGCACAAGGCCTTGGGTTCACTCTCCAGCACTGGGAGAAAAAAACAAAAGAAAAGGAAAGGAAAAGGAAAAGATTCTCATACTTTAATAGAAGAGCTGGCTGTAGCATCTGTCTAAATCTCTCTTTTCATATACATGTGTGTGTGGTGCTGAGAATCAAACCCAGGTCCTCACATGTTAAGCAAGCATTCTACCCCTGAGCTCCACCCCGAACTTGCCATCATCCTGCCTCAGGCTTCCAGTAGCTAGGGTTACAGGCATGTGCTGTCTAGCCTGATGTGTGTGTGTGTACACATATATGTGCTTATATGTAACATAGAAACAAGTGACTTGAATGCTTAAGCTAACAATTTAATAAAAATCATAAGCTTTCTTTTTCTGTGGCTCTTTTCCACGCAGATTCCCGAACAGTTTGGCCCCATACGGACGGTAGCTGAAGGGAAGGGCGATATCATCTTGATCGGTACAACTAGAAACTTCGTCCTGCAGGGGACCCTGTCAGGGGACTTTGCACCCATCACTCAGGTACATCCCAGTGCCGAGCACGTTGCACTCAGTGAGGACGTAAGGCGCTAGAAGGAGGTGGTCACTCCTGTGGTGCACACCAGGATGTCCCTCCTCGGCTCAGAGCAGAGTTGCGCTGGCTGCTGTGGGTTTAGCCAGGGAGGAGAGAAGCCAGCGAGGGCCCTGGGGGAGGGGACGGAGCATAGCCCATCTTTCCTGCAGGGTCTTCCTACTGACCGTGGGGTCTCAGAGAGCTCCTGTGTCCTGCTTGTTTGTAGGGTCACACTGACGAGCTCTGGGGGTTGGCCGTCCATGCCTCCAAACCTCAGTTCCTGACCTGTGGGCATGACAAACATGCCACCCTCTGGGATGCTGCTGGTCACCGTCCTGTCTGGGACAAAATCATAGAGGTAAGTGTGCAGATTACCTTCTATTTTTCTTGTAAAATTTTTTCTAGGACGTAATTGTTTCTTGTGACATGTGGAACTGCCTCAGAGTGAGCATCATTTGATTGCTGTCTTAGAATTGTGTTGCTCTGACCATGGCCTTGCGTGGTCTCACCCGTGGAATTCTGGAGTTTGCTGTGGAACGTTGCAGCAGCCATTTGGCCTTTCTGAGGTGGTTGTTGGAGGCTCCTGAGTGCAGAATCTCTTAACTGACATGAATTCCAAGAAATACTTTATGACAAGCCTGGATTCTATTTATGAATGAGAATTTGAGTTTTGAAATGAGAATTTTGGATGGCAGTCCACAGGCAGTATTGAAACCAGTTTAATATGGCACTGCATTTTGAGTTGGGAAGTAAAGATAAGACATAAGCTTTAAAGTCAACATCCCTGTGAACTGCCCAGTGGGAGTGCACATTGCACACCCATGATGGAGCGCCCTTCCCTCCACACGAAACAAGCATGTATTGTTTGAGCACCTCCTGACTGCATGCCAAACCCTGCATATGTGCAGACCTTAATCCTGCAAGGTAGGGGTTTTATTTATTTATCTTTGCTCTGATTTTGTTGACCAGGAAGGTGAAGCTTAGATAAATAATTAGTATTGGTCACTGAGTTAGTAAGTGGCAGAGCCAGCAATTAGACCTGGCTCAGCCTGCCTCCCAAACCAGGCCCTATCCACAACCGCACAGTGAGCCGAAGGCATGTGCTGCTGGCACGTTCAATCCACTTAAGGGGGCAGCCCCTCTGAAGGGCCCAACATCATCCTGCCATGCCACAGGGCTTCTGGCATCTTCCAGGAGTTGGTCTGGGTGATGTCTGTCCTTCCCTCCACTTTCAGGGAAGAATGCCCTGGGGTGTTGGTCACTGGTGGCCAGCTGAGCAGATGGAGGAACCTGGTAGGCAGGTGTGGCCTCAGATGGCACATGCAGTGTTCCGTTATACCTGTCCCATGATTGCAGGAAGGGAGAAACAAATGGGACGGGGATGACGTGTGAGGCCTTAAGCAGAGGTGATCACAGCCGTCAGGCACAGCAGGGTGGCTGTGGACAGAGTGGGAGGCCTCCCCACAGTTTCACCAGCAGGGCAGCGCCCTGAACTCTACGCCTGACCCTCCATGCAGCCTGACCGAGGCAGGGGCCCGAGCGGGAAGAAGTCCTTGCCCCTCTGCCCACTGGCCATGTGACTTTGGGTGGAATTGCTACCAGGCTTCTATGAGTCAGGTAGACACACATGCTGGGACATGGTGGAGTTCAAGGCCTGTTGCTGCTGCCGTGAGCTTGAGTACAGCTTCCCTTTAAGCAGTGAGAGGGTGTCGCTATAAGGTGGCTGGCTCTGGGGCTGCAGTTTCCCTGGCAGCAACTCCATGTCCCCTTTCCCATCCTTGCTGCTGCAGCCAGGGCCCCTCCTTCCGGATAACCAAGCACACAGACAAGATCAGCACAGAGCACAGGGCCAGCCAGGGGTTTCGGAGACCAGCACACACCTGGGTGTGTCTTTCACCAAATTACTATTGAAATGAAAGGACTTAAGCCGGCGAGAGAAAGGTCTTGAAAGGATAAAAACTTAGTGTGGCTGGATCCAAGTAGGAATCTTTGCATCTAAGTGGGATCATCTTCCTCTCTGGAGAGAAAAGAGCCTGATCACTGGCACTGAGTGGCCGGGAGGCGGAGCTGGGTGGGGCTTACGCCGAGGTGTTGTACCTGCTCATCAATTTACACTTCCTTTAAAATATTCTAGGATCCAGCTCAGTCTTCTGGTTTTCATCCTTCAGGGTCTGTGGTTGCAGTCGGAACACTCACTGGGAGGTAAGCCTGCCCCTCGAGGCCCGGAGGAGCCGCCTGCTGCCCTGGCGCAGCTGCAGCTCAGCCCGCGCCCCACCTTCTTGCTTCCAGCGACGTGCCAAGAACTATGTCAGACCTCAGAGCAAAACTCAGACAGGGAACCTTGGGGGAATCGCTGACAATCTAGGGACTCTCTCCTGTGAAAGTGCCCCCTCCCCAGCCGCCCCACTACCTACCGTCTCCCGTATGTCTCCAACTTCTGGAGGCCTGGGGGTGCTCTTCAGGGCCTGCGCTGCAGGGCCGGGGCACAAGGCGTCTCAAGGCACCAAGAATGAGACTGCCTTTTCTAAGTGGGCCTCGTGGCACAGGCCTGTCATTTTAGCACGCTGGGAGGCCCAGCCTGGGCACTTAAGTTACCTTCAGTGTAAAGTCCCCAGGCTCAATATCCAGTGCCACCCCCAAAAACAAACAAACCCCTGCTTTCTCCAGAAGCCCTTTCACCTTTTAAAAGTCCCCAGATTTTGAATGTCGTACCGACTCCCTCCATGCTTACCTATGGTCACCTGCAGTGTGCCAGGCTGGAAATCTGCACTGAGCGCCAGCTTTGGTACTTGGCAGCAGTGTGTCTTTGAGCCAGTCACACAAATGCTCTGAAGTTACCTCTTTTTCTACAAATTAAAATCTTATCTGCCTGGCTCCATTATACAAATGACTGGAGGAGGCGCCAGGTACCACAGAGGCTGCTGGGGTTGAGTGGCCAGAGACTGAGGCAGTGGCGGCTGTCTTTGCCTGACAGGGCTCAGTAGCACCCTCTGTGGTTTGTCCCGTGACAGTGGTCCCTCCTTCCCCTCAGGAAGATGGAAGATGCCCCGTGGCTGCCTGAAACCACAGACAGTAATAGGTCCTTTGTAGTCTATGTTTTCTCCTTTGCATGCAAATATATACATACAATAATGTTTAATTTATAAATGCAGCTCATGAAGAGATTTTCAACAATAATTTTACGACAGTATACTGTAATGGAAGGTATATGAGAGAGTGCCTCTCTGCAGACACCTGGCTCTCCCCGAACCCTTCCCAGTGAGGGGGGAGGGTGCAGCACTCGGAACAGTGAACACGTTAAATCTTACGAATTGCTTGTTTTTAGGATTTTCTTGTAATAACTTGACTAGGGTCGACCGTGAGTAGCTGGCACCGTGGGTGGAGGGAGCTGTGTCTCCGCATTTCGTGTCATTTCATCTGTTTGCTTTGGTTGCTTCCCACCACCTTTGGCTCTAGGGTGAGATCCTATCTCAAAAACTAAAAAAATAAATAAAAAGAGTATGTCTCAGCTCGTATTGTTGTAACTATAAAGAAAGAGAGCCAGTCATCACTTGTAGGGAGAGATGCCTTAGAGTCAGACTCCCAGCTGGGCATGGTGGCACACACCTGTAATCCCTAGGACCCAGGAGGCTGAGGCAGGGGGAATCACTGTGAATGCCAAGCTAGCCTGGGTTATATAGTGAATTCAGGACCAGACTGGACTACAGAGTAAGATTCTATCTCAAAAAAAAAAAAAAAAAAAAAAAAAAAGAGTCAGACTCCCATTCTGAGAGGCTAACAGAAGATGATCACAAGTTCAAGCCCATCCTGGGCAACTTAGTGGCTCAGCACGATCCTAGCTCAAAATCAAAAATAAAAATAAAAATGGTCTGGGCCCTGACCTCCATCTCTAGAACTACGAAAAAAGAAGGGAAAAAAAAGATTCAGACTATTTATCCAAAAGAATCTTTTTTTCTTTTGAGATACGGTCTTACTCTGTATTCCAGCGTGGTCCTAAACTCAGAATATAGCCCAGGTTGGCCTAGAACAGAATTCTTCTAAAGATAGTTTCATAGCAGCTCATCCTCAACTGTGTGTGTGCACGCGTGCACACACACACACACGCACACACACACAACCCCCCCTACCCCCCTTGCACACCTTCCTTTTAACTTTCTTGGAGACCGATAAAGCTGCTAGTCAGTAGGCTCCACCCTAAGGTCTGGCTGACATCCAGACGGAGGGAAAGACTTGGCCACCACTTACCTGCTGACTGTGCCTAGAGGTCATGTAGGTGACCATGCTCAGAATCCCAGACGGTGTCCTTGGATGCCTGACACCACGCCTGTGACGGACCTCCACCCCTCTGACGTGTCCTGTGTAGCGTCCCAGGGCCAGGTGTCCCTGAAGCTGCGTGTTGAGCAGGACCTCTGGCACAGCCTGGCCGCCCAGGCTCTGCGCTGCGACAGGGCCTCTCTTACAGTTAAATGACACAGATGGCTACACCATGCAAAAAATCAGAACTGAGAAGCAACACCCACATTCTGGAAGCCCTGACAAGTAGTATCAGCTGGACTGGAAGGAAGGCGAGCCAAGTGGGCAGTGGTTGTACAGGCCGGGTGCGTGTTGTCCAGGTGTGAAACCACAGCGACAGGGACCCACATTCCTTTGCAGCCTCTTATTGCCACCATCTTAGAGTTTGGTTATTCCAACATTTACCAAACTTGACGTCAGCGTTGTGTCCTCATGCCTGCCCATGCCCTCCTTAGGTTGACACTGCCCAGACTCTAATCCCACGTTACAGTTTGGAAACCGGGCCAGAGAGGTGCAGGTCGAAGGCCACTTCCTGCCGCGCTCCCTGTCCCCTCATCAGCCCTGCTGGTTGCTCATCAGCATTCACAGAAGGCGACTGTCTGCACAGCTGGGAGCATCACCGCCCCAGCCTGCCTCACCCTTGGGCTCAGCCTCCACGAGCTTTTGCAGGTGCTTCTGGTCAATTCCCTGACTGGCACTGGTGTTGGCCAAACTCCTGCCCAGGCCTTTCTCCTTCCGTGTGTAAAGAGGGACGGAAAGCACGTGCTCACAGTGTGCAGTGACAGTTCTTTTCTTTAGAAAACACTTGTATGTAGGAAATTTTCTTTAAATAAAAGTTGAGAGTAAGCTTTCTCCTTAAGCAAACTGAGAATATTTATCTAGTCCATGTGATGAATCGCTTTATTGTAATAGTCGTATTCCATCCCCCCACTAAACAGTTTACTGTGCTTTTCCTCATGTTTACAACAGGTGGTTTGTGTTTGACACGGAAACAAAGGATTTGGTCACTGTCCACACAGATGGAAACGAGCAGCTGTCTGTGATGCGCTACTCACCAGGTCAGAGTCCATCTGCTCACTACTCAATTCTCCTACAGAATTAGTCAGCTCTCTGTAGGTGCCTCTGAAGAAATCATTTTCTAACTGCCTTGGTGTTGCTGGGACATGATACCCAACCCGCCTTAAGAGAGGGAAAGTATATTAGGGCTCAGCTTTCAGGGGATCTCAGTCCATTCATGGGGGGCTGGCCGTGGTGGAAGCTCAGTGGGAGGAAGGGCGGGGCCAGCACATACCAAGCCAGGCTGTGGCCTGGTGCTCCACCCCTGCCCAGTCAAGCCCCAGTGCCCCGCCCCTCCCACCAGGCCCCATCTTCCAAGAGTACAGGAAATCAGTGGATTAAAACCCTTGATTGAGGCAACTCACCTTCTGAACATGAGGCTCTGGGGATCATTTGGATCCAAACCATAACAATAACCTTCATCAAAGTGACATTTGAATTATACATGTATGTAATCATGACATGTAGGGGTTCTTGTCCCTCTTTTGGGTCACCATATTTGTGTCTTTTAACTTTGTACTATGGAAAATTTCAAACATAGACAAAACTGGATAGAACAGTATGAGAAGCCTCCCGTGCCCCGACCAGCCCACCGCTTAGCTCCTCTCGTGCCTCCATAGCTCTCCCACAACCAAAAGCGCCCTCCCCACACTGCCCTTCCTCTCAGCCCATATTGGAGCAGTCCCAGACTCTTTATCAACTGTTAATGTTGTTGCGTACATCTCAAAAACATGGTGTTTTTGATTGCTTACTGCAGTGTAATTTATAGATCATAATTTACTCATCACAAGTGTACCATTTAGTGGTTTATAGTAACTCTGTAAAATTCTGCAGCCATCACCACACTCCAGCTTTAAGTCCTCCCAACACCCCTAAATGTTCCCTACACACCCCATTTATCCACCCATGGTTATCCCCTGCTCCAGTCCTAGACAACCACTGATCTACTTTCTGTCTCTATAAATTGCCTTTTCAGGATGTGTCATTCATTCATTCATTCATTCATTATTCATTCATTCATTTATTTTTTGAGACAGGGTCTCACTCTGTAATCCAGGTTGGTCGTGAACTCACTGTGGAGCCCAGGCCGGCCTTGGACTTACAGCAATCCTCCTGTCTCAGCCTCGCAAGTGCTGGGACTACAGGCATGCGCTACCATGCCCAGTTTATGTGGTGCTGAGGAGTCGAACTCGGGTACTTAGCACTTGACTTAGCTAGGCAAGCTCTTTCTCCAGGATGTTGAGCCGTTTCTCCAGGCCCCAGGACGTGTCATTTAAATGGAATCGTGTAATAGGTAGCCTGCAGCATCCAGTTTCTTTCATTTAGAATAATGTCTTTGAGATTAATCTGTGTCGTTGCCTGTGAATCCATTCCTTTGGAACTGCTGGGTAGTATTCAGTTTATGGCTAGAACATGTGTTTATCTGTCCACTAGTTAATAGGCATTTGGATCATATCTGGCTTCCTACTATTATGAATATCTTGTGTATGAATATATGCCTCTTCATAGATGTGTTCATTTCTCTTAGGTAAATTCAGTGGGTTTGGTGGGTTGTGTAGTAAACTTATGTTTAGCGTTTTATAAAACTACCACCCTGTTTTTCAAAGTGAGTGGCTGCGCTGTTTTACATTTCTACCAGCAGTGTGGGAGGCACCCTCACCTACACGGGTCACCATCTGTCGCTTACTGTAGCCATTCTGGGAGGAGTGTGATGTACCTCGTTTTGATTGGCATTTCCCTAATGACTACTGATACTGAGCATTTTTTTCCATGTAGTTGTTAATCATTTCTAGATACTCTTTGGTGAAATATCTAGACAAATGTTTTGCCCATTTTTCAGTTGGGTTGTTTAATCTTACAGTTATTGATTTGCAGAGGCTCTTTTTTCCTTTATTTATCTTAACTCAATGTATTACTTATAAATATTTGGTTGGTTGGTTTTCTTTTCAATACTGGGGACTGAACCCAAGGCCTTTGCACTGAGTTGCATCCTCAGGCCTTTTCTTATTTTGAGACAAGTTCCCAAGTCATTCAGTTGCTGAGATGGGTCGCCTCTACTGAGTGGTGGGACCATGTTTTTGGTCTCTCAAGAGGATCCTCTGGAAAACACCCTTTTGGGTGCTCTTTCCCTGGGCCTGAACCAAGCTCACAATTTGTGAGCTCCATCACAGCTTCCCAGCTGCTGGGAGCCCTGCCTCCACAGCAGGGAGGGGCTTGCTCCACTCAGGTGTGTTTTCTTTCCAAGGGGTCTTACCCCTTTCTGTTGGTCAGAGCCCACATCCTCCCTGAACTGAGACTCCATCCTACGGTGCCAGGAGTGGACATGACAAGGGAACAGTTCTGGAAGATTGTAGAAAATTGTGTTTTAAATTTTTACAAAAACATATGTTATAAATTTTTACTAGACTTTATAATCGATTGATGTGTATTTTGCAAAAAAGAGTTTAGGAAGTGGTACAAAGCTCATGCAAAAGCAAATTTTTCCTTCTGAAAGACTTCATTACTGTGGCTGTTCTGTCTTAATTTTGGTGGCAGCTAGCATTGTCCCTTGTCACGAATAGAATGATTTTGTGTGTGTCTGTGTGTGCATTTTCCAGCACTGGATATAGAATCCAGAGCCTTCATACTGAACTACATCCCAAGACTTTTTGTTTGTTTGTTTTTTGAGACAGGGTGTCACCAAGTTGCTAAGTTACCTAGGTTGGCGTTAAACTTGTGATCCTCCTGCCTCAGAATCCCAGAGCACTGAGGTCATAGGCCCGCGCCGTGAGGTCCAGCTAAAATGTTGTCTTCTAACATTGAGAGTATAATTGGCCGTGTTTCTGCAGATGGGAATTTCTTAGCAATTGGCTCCCATGACAACTGCATCTACATATATGGAGTGAGCGACAACGGGAGGAAGTACACGCGTGTCGGCAAGTGCTCGGTGAGTGTGCCCCACTGCACAAGCATGTGGCCACAGTACATCACATCCAGGACAGAGATTTAGAAAGCACACAAGATTCATGTTACTCTTTCCCCACAGGGCCACTCCAGCTTCATCAGCCACCTGGACTGGTCCGTAGACTCTCAGTTCCTTGTGTCCAATTCCGGGGACTATGAGATCCTCTACTGTGAGTACCTGCCAGGTGTCCTCTGCATTTAGACCACATGGACACTCACTTGAGACCAGATGGGCCTCTGAGAACTCAGGCACATGGTGTCATCCCAGGGCCTTGGTTTTCTCCTCTGTAAGAGAGAGGATCTGGGCTGCGTGGCCTCTCAGATCCCTGGCACTGAGATGGGGTTCAGGCCAGCCTGGGCCTCTGCAGAGAAGGCCCAGGGACTGAGCCAAGGACAAGAAGGCCCAGCCCTGCAGGGAGAGACTGGGGGGGGCAGGCACAGGACAGGAGCAGGCCTTGCGCCTGTCACTGTGGGCAGTCTCTGGTAAAGGTGTCGTCCCAAGCAGGCAGGACCGTGCAGTCCCTCCCACCTGAGTGACAGCAGCCCGCTAGCTTTCTCCTCCCCCAGCCTCTCCTGGCCAGTGTCTGGGCCGGGCTGGGCCCTGGGGACAAAGAGAGCAGTAGAGGCTGGCACTTACTGGGCACACACTATGTGCTGTGCATTGACTCCTCCGGTGCTTGCTGAGCACCTGCCACAGGCCAAGCTCCGGGCTAAGCAGAGACTCATGGCCATGAGACAGGCCTGGTCTCACCCCAGCGGCAGTCACTGGAAGGCTCCAAGTCACTTACCAGAACTTCCTTATGATCCACAGCACTTTCTGGCGCATCCCTCTTTTGTATATAAGAAAGTCAGGGCTCAGACACCCGGCCACGGCCAGGCACCGTGAACCGGGGGGAAGCACCTTCCTCAGCCACGTGGCACACCTACGGGGGAGCCTGGGCCAGACAGAGGAGGGAAAGCAAGACGTAGTCCCTTCTGGTGGGGGCAGCAGTCACCAGGTCTCTGCCCCCTCCCTCTGTAGGTCCTACCCAACAGAGGTGCAGGAACAGGATGATGGTTTTGGGGACTAGTCCCTCGGTCAAAACCTTAGACATGGTCTCCTGCTCCATCAGAGAGAGTTCATCAGAGGAGCAAGCATGTCACATGAAGGCTTCAGGTTCTGGGTGTGGCTGTTTGCCACATGCATCAGTGCCTGGCTTAGGGCTGAGTGACCGAGGGGTGTGTGTGTGTGTGTGTGTGTGTGTGTGTGTGTGTGTGTGTGTGTGTTGGGTAGGGAGTAGTTCCCCCCCGCCCCCCCGCAAGCAGGTTTCCAGCTTCCAGTGAGGAGCAGAGGCCTTGTAGCCAGAGGCTGGTCACAGACAAGAGAAGCCATTCTGTGGGGAGCTGGGAACAAAATGAAGAAGAGGTGATCCCCACAAAAGCGCAGGGCATAGCTCAGTTCTGGGGCCACCTCACAGCCATGCAGCAGCTCCCACAGGTGGGAGTGGGCATAGCGACCCTCTCTGTAGGGCATGGCTCCGAGAACGCAGGCCACCCAGGGAGGGCTGGGTGCCTTGGCTTAGCTGTCACCAGGCTGATGCCTCTTTCCAGGGGTTCCATCTGCTTGTAAGCAAGTCGTGAGTGTGGAGACCACGAGAGACATTGAATGGGCGACCTACACCTGCACTCTGGGATTCCACGTGTTTGGTAAGCTTTCTAAAGTGGATTCACTGCTTTGGAACACAGTGTGTGTCCACTTGGGGAATATTTCCCCAGTAGTTAGGGAACTTCACGGTCACCAGCCTTGTCAAACCACTCTGCTTCTGTGTGTGTCCCCTGGAGCACCCAGGGCTCGCCCGGCTGTGGCCAGCTGAGGAGGACCAGTGGAATCTTTACGTGGCACTAATTGAGTCCAGAGATAATTCCCTGGGATCTTCTCAGCAGGCTGTCACTCAGTTTGTCATCTGTTAGGTTGTTATATTTGTTAGTCCTTCAGTATTTTACTTCTTCATAATTAGGGATCCATTCACAGAGGATCGAAAATTAATTGCTACAGTTCGGTAGAATAAAAAGCAAAGGCATTATTTCTCGTTCTTTGTGAAAGGCCACGTGAGCTAGGAGACAGGAATCAACAGATGTCGGCACTGGCATTTTACCCTTTTCAGCGTTAAAATGCCAGGACGCTGCTAGGTTTACGGCAGAGCTGCATGGAGGAATGGATGTGCATGCGGCTCACTTCCACAGTTCCTGGTCCAGGGTGCCGGTGCTTTCTGCCAGGTGCTCGGAGCAGGCTGGACAGAGGCAAGCAGCCTGGAAACCCTGTCACTACGACCTGCACACAGCACAACAGGACTGCAGGGTGCAGGGCTCCCGGAGCACAGGCCCAGTGGGGCGCACCCCGCAGTACAAGTCAGTGAATATTGGCTGGTTCCAAAGCCCAGATTCAGGGTGGTTTCAATTCCCTGTGGCTCAGTGGCCAGCTCCTGTGCCTGCAGCGTGGCCCTGTGTCTCTGGATTTCTAGTATTGTATGTGGCCTTTGTTTTAGGTGTGTGGCCAGAAGGCTCAGATGGAACCGACATCAACGCTGTCTGCCGGGCCCGTGAGCAGAAGCTCTTGTCGACGGGCGACGACTTTGGCCAAGTGCACCTCTTCTCCTACCCCTGCTCACAGTTCCGGGTACAGGACATGCCTTGCTGTTAGGCTTGTTCCTGACCAACCTGACCTGGTTGAAAACTGATAGAAGTGGGCTGTGCATGAGTGCTGCAGATGTAGCTAGCACCCCAGCAGCCCACAGCCCTGAGCACTTCCAGGGAGCTTGATCCTGCCCGTGAGAGAAGCCCACTCCTGACATTGCCTACGAAGCACGTAGCACGTCAGCCTCCACAGCTTCATGGCCTCAGCCCTTCCTGACCCATAGCTGAGCCAGCCTGAGGCCTAGAATATCCTTCCGGTCCTCCCTGAGCCTGACGCTCCTTCTGAGAGAAGACCCCTCCCTTAGCCCCAAGCAGCCACCGGGGCCCACCTAGTGCCTTGCACAGGCCTCTAATAGAAACGTAGCCAGCCAAGGGCTGTCACTTGCTCGCGTCTAATGACAGGGTCTCCATGGGGCGTGTGTCCCCTCCTGAGTCCGAGCAAAGAAGACGCACAGCTCAGAGAGGCCAAGTGAGGGTGCAGGGCCAGAACGCGGCGCTTCCAGTCCCGCGCAGCTGGCTTCCCAGTAATCTCCTCTTCCTCTTTCTTTCCCAGGCACCAAGCCACATCTATGGTGGTCACAGCAGCCACGTCACCAATGTTGACTTCCTCTGTGAAGACAGCCACCTCATCTCCACGGGTGGGAAGGACACAAGCATCATGCAGTGGCGGGTCATTTAAGCCCCCGTGCACGCCTGGGCGCGGGTCGCACCTGAGAAGACAGATGCGCATTCCGCTTGGTCACTGTGATTTCTGTTTTGTCTAAAAATCCTTACAAACCTCAGGAAAACTATCCCTCTGCCGGTTACCTTAGCTTAGGGAGTCAGCGGGCATCACACCGGATAAACGGTTCTGTTTCCGCTTCCAGCGTATGTTGAATATAGGGAATTCCCAAGGTTCACATGACGATGGCATCAACAGAAGGGACTGGTGCGTCCTTAGTAACTCTTCTATGAACTCTTCAAAAATGGTCACAGAATGCCTTTCAAAATACTGTACATAGTCTTCACTGTCTCTCCGGCTAACTTGCTCAGCCAAGTATTTATGATGATATTGAGGTACTGAACCGTGGTTGCTGTTCATTAAATGGTCCTGAAAGGATACATTGCTCCAGAGTGAAGAGCCGATTTGCACAGCTGAACCAGGAAGTGCAAACGTGAGACTTTCTTTGATTACGTTTTTTTCTAAGATGTCGTGAAAAATCTCGCTTGGGCAGGCTGGTGGGCGAGGGGTCGTGCTGTTCTCAGGTAAGCAGGCCCCCTGCTCCAGGTGAGCCCCACATCACAGCGAGGTGTGCAGTGCTTCTGTATCCGCCAGACAGCCTCCCGCTCCAGGCACAGCCAGCCTCTTAGCACCGACATGAACTGTGTCCCCTCTGTCCCCACTCATGTGCCCCAGTTAATGGCAAGACACTTAGCCACCTCCCTCTGTATATTAATGGCATGACGTGGTATTGTACTTTTATAGGGTGTTAGCAACTCATAAAAATACCCAAGGCCAGGCTTTCCGGTTTTATGCTATGGGCATTGTACCTGATGACCAAGTAGACCAAGTGACGGAGGCATCTCTAGAGTGACCTGGAAACCTGCAGGAGGGAGAGGTCTCAAAAGATGAGGGATGAGGGCAGCTTCTCGTCCTGTGTCCTGTGTGTGCATGGCCGGGACCGCTCTAAGTAAGAAGACCACGTTCCGATGAGCAGGACATAGCTGGCATAAGCTTGTCAAGAAGGCCTTACCCATTGTGTGACAGATTGAAATTTATTGTTTACATTGGGGAATGTATCGATTTTTTAAAATAGAAGAGCAATGAACAGACATAAGAACAAATATTAAGATTTTTACTCACTCTAGGCAGGGGAACGAATTCAGGCCCCTGAACTCTGCAGCACTGGTTGTCTAGAGTGGCTGATTCGGTGCAAGATTTGCAAACATTTTCCATGACATCTCTAGCCTACTGGGATGTGCAGGGCACCCATAAACAATGTGTATTATAGATGATTCTGTTTGTATGTATCCTTATCAAATATATTCTATGATGAAATAAAATTTGAAAAGTGAATTTCTTATTGACCTAATTTGTGGAAACATTTAAATTAAAGTGTTTAAACTTAGCTATGATTCATACTAAATTCTGTTCCATATACAGATTTTTTTCTCACCTGGGTCATTTGGAAGTGGAGGTGTAATTTGCCTGCGTTGTGGAAGCAATCACAGGAGGAGGTAACTATAGAATTTGGGCCAGTTACCATAACTACTTATTGGTTTGTTGAGTTATATAAACACTGGCAAAAACAATTACTTTCAAATTGATAATTGAAGGCCAAGTGTGGCAATGCATGCCTGTATTCTCAGCACTCGGGAGGCTGAGGCAGGAGGACTGCCATGAGTTAGAGGCCAGCCTGGGCTACGTGGTAAGTTCAAGACCAGCCTGGACTACAGAGGATTCTGTCTTAAAGGAATAATTGGATATTAGGGGAAAGGAAAGGAGTCCATTATTAACTGAAAAGTAAGAAAGATATATATTTAAAGACAAATCTATAAATGTATATATATGTGTGTGTATATATATAT
>PVKB01001450.1:0-198926 GCA_004027205.1 Ctenodactylus gundi | reverse complement strand
ATTTGGAAACAGGGTGAGGGTCCCCTTAGGTGCACAGCACTCTCCTGCCCACCTTAGGGCCGCCATGGTGGTGCCTGTCTTCTTCCCTGAAGCAGCTGTGAGGACTAGAAGCACCCTTGGCAGAGGCCTGGGTGTTTGTAGGAAAGGCTGTGTCACAGCAGGACAGAAGTCATTTGGAGGGGAGCCACTGGGAGGCAGGGCAGAGAGTGCTGCTCCGAGCAAGAGTTTGCAGCGAGGTCTCTGCACCTGGCGACCACTCTGGGTTCTCTGGGGCCTGGGCCTTTTGCACGTCTGCTGCAGCCACTTCTGGGGCAGGGGAAGGCCCCCTGCAGAGTGCCAGGAGTCACCTGTCATTTGCAGGTGTTTGGGGGATTCTGCAGGCTTGCTGCCACTCCAGGGTTGTACTGGATAGACAGACTGAGGCCTGGAGAAGGAAATTATTTCCCAAAGCCTGACATTTTTCCCAAACTAGTCTGAGTGACGAATATATGCTCAGTGCTGGGAATATAGGCAAAGCCAGACTAGACCTGCCCAGGTGGCACATCCAGTGCCAGGCAGGAGACAGATGCCAACAGGATAGTCAGCCAGTCATGTTGAGGACCATAAAGAAATAAGAACAAGTCAGGGCTGGTGGCACAGGACAGCCCTGGAATGCCAGCACTCGGAGGCTGCGGTAGGAGGGCCGCAATTCCAAGCCCAGCCTGGGCGAGGCCTGGTGAAGCACAGAAAGGGCTTGATTCTGAATCCCTCTGAGCAAACGTTCCTACGGTGGGGAAGCGGGGGTGTTGTGGAAAGCCCTCCCAGCTACGGAGCGTGGAGCCATGTGTTACCAAGGCCTCAGGCAGGGCGAGGGCAGCATGGGCTGCACACAGGAGAGGTCCAGGGAGATGTGGAGGCATTGAGAGGTTTGCGGATGGCAGGAGACTGGGTATGGGTAGGGGAGCCCCCATCCCTGGCACTCCCAAGACAGATGGCACTGCCACAGGCTGAGATGCAGAGTCCTGCGTGCCCCAGGAAGGACTGAGTGGGCCTGGCACAGGCAGTGGGGTGAGGTGCTCCGGTGTGCAGCCACCGTGCAGAGCAGTCACCTGGCCTTGCGGGGACCCAGCAGCAGTCCCACTGGAGGCGTGAAGTGGGAGGACAGGAGGCTGACGCTGGAAGGCCAGGTGAGTTTGGGGTGGCAGCATGTGATCAAAGCGGGCAAGGAAGAGCAGGCTTGGAACCAGCCTGGGGAGGAAGGTATAGACACGGAAGACAGCCCTGCACACGGAGCATCTGGCGGGCTCAGCTGCAGGGCACCCTGACGTGGTACTCACCAGGGCCAGGGTGGCGCTTCCCGTGTCCAGCAAACGACCCTCCAGCAGGCCCAGGCCAAGCAGAGCCGGGCAGGAGGCCCAGATGGAGTGTCTCCATCAAATGAGACCACAAGGTCAGGGGTCTGTGGGGTGGTCAGAGGCTCAGTGGGGGAGGAAATGGGAAAGGGGGTGCTTCCAGGGAGCTGTAGAGGGAAATTCAGCGGATCCTAGACACTCGACTCTGGCATTTGCAAGTAGCATGCCCTGGCTGGGTGGGGGTGCGAGGCGGGAGCTTTGGACAGGGCTGGGTGTGGTTCCGTGGAGATGTGGAGCGCACCATCCTTTGGCCCTTCCTTCTGTGGTCTGGGCATAGGCAGCCCTCATTCTAACTTCCTACAGGACCCACAGCAGAAATGGCAGGTGCAGCCCTCTGGCGTCTTCCATGCCAGTCTAATGCAAAGATGGGGGATGGGGGCGGCTTCATGGAGACAGCGAGGCAGGCACACACACATGCTCAGATAAATGACCTCAAGTTAAAAAACAACACGCTTTTACAAGGTGGAAGCTGAGTCCAGCCAGGCCTTTTCTTCCTGGAGATTCTCTCCCTTTCTTTAAACTTTACTTATAAAATTGTCAAACATCACCAGTCAGGCCTGGCCACGCAGGGCTGTAATTTCAACACTTTGGGAGGCCAAGACAGGAGAGACATAAATTTGAGCTGGGTAACTTAATGACTTAGCAAGACCCTGCCTCAAGTTAAAAGGAAAAAAAAAAAGCCAATCATCAAAGTAGAGACTTTGGCCTTAACTTTAAGACTCCCTCCCACCCCAGGGTCTTCTATGGCAGAAGGGTCTGTAGTCAACAGCTCTATCCCCCGGACCTTTGATTCGGCCCCACTTGTTTCTCCCAACACATGCCCAGATGTGGAATTACTGAGCCACTGGCAAGAACGTCTTAAGGTCTCCAAATATGCTTTGCAAAAATAAATTCCAAAATTACAGTGGCAATTTGGTAGGCGTTTTCTTTTTTAGCAAATGAGCCCTCTCTTCCTTTTAAATCATCTTCCTGGCAGAAGCCACATGAAACTATTTTTACCCAAAGACTGTGAACTTCTTCCTTGTCAAAGGAGAAAGCAGTGCGTGTGAGGTGGCGGCTGCCAGCCCCATGGCCCCTGCACCCCGCCTCCCTGGTTCTAGGTCATTCAGAAAAAAAAGCACACTTCAGTTACGTTCCAAAGTAAGCATTGGTCTGTTAAAGGTCAACACGCACACACTCATACACACATTCATCTCTGCTAGAGAGCAAAATTATGACCGTCTTTAAAATTCTGAGAAACAAAAGTCAGTAAGGCAAAACCCGTGACCTCTGACAGGAGAAAGCTGTGGAAAGGTCAGAGCTGGAGGTGGTTTGGGATTTGAGGGGACAGCGAGGTCACTTGGCTTTCAACTTCGGTTTTGCACTGGGATGGTTAGTTTTTTGTGTTGACTTTGCTGACTCAAGGGACACCCGGGCCACAAGTGAAATTGAATTGCTGGGTTTGAGGATGTTTCTGGAAGAGATGAGCCACTTGGTGGGCAGGGTGAGTGAAGACCCACCTCGCCAATGGTGGGTATCATCCAGTGCACCGAGGGACAGGCCAGACCAGAAGGGGAAGGTGGGGCACGCTTGTGATCTCAGCACTAGGGGAGGCTGAGGTGGGGGGTGGCAAGTTCGAGCCTATCCTGGGAAACTTAGTGAGAATTTGTCTCAAAAAATGTAAAGGATGCTAGCGATCTAGCTCATTGCAAAGAAGGAAGAGGGAGGGGAGAGCGCTGGAGTTGGACACCCTCCTCTCCTGCTCTTGGATACGAGTCTCCTCTGGTTCTTCGGCCTTCGTTTTGGCACTGGAGCTTGCCCGCCGGCTCCCCTGGGCCTCCAGCTTCTCGGCCTCCCTGATCATACACACTGATCCTTCATAATCCGTCTCTTCCTCTCCAGCTATTCAGATTATGTTTTTCTGGAGAACCCTGACAAGTGCAAGCAACAGGGCTTTCTCAGGTGGAAGCCTTGCAGGAAAACCCACTCCGTGACGTGGCCCAGAGTGCGCTGCTCTGGCTGAAGCAGGCAGGGCAGAGTGGACCTAGGAGCACACTGAGCTGGTGTGTGTCCTCCCCCAACCGCTCCTGATCTTGGGCTCCTCCAGCCACCCCATGAAGCTGTAGACCGCGTCATCTTGAATCCACCTCTGGGGGAACTGAGGCCCCACGAATGCCAGGGCTTGCCTGTTGGCCCCACAGTGGGGAATGGTGGGACAGGGTCTACCTGGCAGGGGTCTGGCCCTGGTGCCTGTCACTTGCTGGGAGCTTCTTGGGTATTCACAGTCACGTAGGGATAGTTCCCCAGGAGGCCACGCAGGTGGCTTCCCCAGCACTCTACCATCTGAGTGCCCCTGCTACCAGACCAGTTTAGGCCTTCGCTCCAATTTAATATTCCTATTTGGCTTTAATACAGTCATGTCCATTTTGTGTCAGTCCTCAAGTTTATTGAAATAAAAATGCGATGGTATCCTCTAGTGATGATGTCAGTCTCATTTACCCCTGCAACTCTGCCATGTCTCCTGTCGCATTCCTGGTGCTCTGTCCCTCTGTTCGTCTCTTTCTTGGATGTTGTGGACTTTCTATTCTATTTCTCCTTGAAGCAGCAGCAGATGTTAACTGCATTCTTCAGGATGTTTTATTATCTAATGCTGTGGTTTGGGTTCGTTATTCCCCACCCCCGACCGTACTGGGGATTCAACCCAGGGCCTGCACACTGAGCTACATCCTTAGCCCCTGTTTAGTGTTATTTTGAGACAAGTTTTCACGGAGTTGCTAAATTGCCTGAGCCAGGCTTGAAATTGTAATCCTCCTGCCTGAGTTTCCCAGAGCACTGGTACCTTCTTTATTTTTTGGTTGCTGGGACAGAATACCCAACACCCACAATTTAAAGGAGGAAATATTTTAGCTTGTAATTTCAGGAGGTCTCACATAATCCATTTATGGCAGCCCAAAATGGCAGAAGCATGTGGCAGAGCTGTAGCTGGAGAAAAGCTCTTGAGAGCATGGCAGAGAGTGCCAAGTGCAGGAGGGCGCGCAGAGCTCTCCTTCCAGGCCTTGTCCCGGATATCTGCTCCTTGCGGGTCAAGCCCCAGTGCTCTGCCCCCTCCCACCGGGCCCCCTCCTCACAGCACAGAGCTCTGATGGTATTTCACACATCCAAATACAAGGTTTCTGGGGGGCCATTACAGACCCAAATCACAGCTGGCACGACAGAGGGGCACCCCTACCCCTGGCTCATTCTCTCTTCAGAATTGCTTTTTTTGTGTGTTTTAAGTTGAATGCTTTACTCATTGATAGGTATTCCTTTTTGTATGATAGTGATGCTTAGGCTATGCTAATACTGTATCCCCTATGTGTTGCTATAAACTTAACTCATTTATTATTAATTTTTAATATAAATATCAATTTCTTTAAGGTAAATGTTATCTAGAAGAGTATTTTTATACAGCAAAGCGGATTTATTATAGGTTTTATGGTTATTTAGGGTTTCATTACACTTGTGAAATTTCTGAACTCTAAGAACAAAAAACTCTGCAGTGTACAAACAGGAAAATCAGATTACTTATAAAATATATCTCTCACCCCAACCCCAACAGGCCCAACGTTAGTGCATATATATATATATATATATATATATATATATATATATGCCACATGGCCACAGAAAATTTAGGTTTCAGGTAGATTTAAGGGTGCTTATTAGATGACTTTTGTGCTGGTCTGTTTCCCGTTGCTCTAACAAAACACCTGAGGCTGGGATTCTGCAGGTTGTCTCTTTAGTTTTGTGGTGCTATTTGCAGCAAAAGTCTTTCATATTGATTAAATCTAATTTATCTATTTTTTCTTTGGTTGCTTATACTTTGGGTAATATATTTATGAAGATTCCACCCAACCTAAGGTTATGAAGATTTACATATATGGCTTCTTCTAAGAGTTTATAGATTGTTTTTGTGGTATAGGGGATTGAGCCCAGGGCTTTCACACTGAGATACTATCAGTTCGTTTTTATCTTTGACTTTGAGCAAAGGCTAGACTCAAACTTGTGGTCCTCCTACCTCAACCTCCCAGAGTGACAGGTCTACACCACTGGTCCTAGCTCTGACACTTATGCTTATGATCCATTTTGAGATAGTTCTAATATTTGATCTAGAAAAGGGTTGTCTTAGTTACTTTTTGTTGCTATGACAGAATGCTAGACATCCGCAACTTAAGGGAGGAAAGATTTATTTTAGCTCACAGTTTCAGAAGGTCTCAGTCCATTCATGGGTGGCTAGTAATGGCAGAAACACATGGCAGAAGCCAGGGAGCTGCCCATGGCATGGAGGATAGGAAGCCAGGTCAGGGAGGAAAGACAAAACTAGCACATACCTTTCGGGGTCCTGTCCCAGGAACCAGCGCCTTCCGAATCAAGCCGTGGTATATTCTGCTCCTTCAAGGTTAAGCTCCAGTGATCCACCCCTTCCATCCCAGTGATCACACACCCAGTGATGTGCTGCATGCTTGTAATCTACTACATGCCCTAATCAGCCACACACCTGTGATCTACCCCTCCCGAACAGACCCTGTCTCTTTTACATATATATATTTAAATACATGAACGACAGATTCACTAACACCTTGGAAACATATGGCTTGGGGAATCAATGACCAACTATGATGCCAATATTGGCCTCTTTTCCTCTCCCTCTCACTTCTGCCCTCTGCCTTCCCCCCATTCTCGGAGATTTGCCCCTTTCCTAGCAGTCTATCGCCCCTCTTCTGACCCTGTCTCGCACACTGGGGCCTTTTTATGTGATTATTTTTGTGAATTTCATAAGAGGGACATCAGCCAATCTTTTGTGTTTGGTCCATTTCACTGAGCATTACTGACTCAAGGTAGCTCCATTTTCTTTCAAATGACTCGTATCTGTCTGTCTTTATGGTGGCAGTTTTCAACTATGTATAGGTACCACACCTTCTCTATCCATTCCTCTACTGATGGGCAGGCAGGTTGTTTCCAGGACTTGGCTATTATGAGTTGTGCTGCTATAAACATGGATATGCATGTGTCTTTATGGTATGCTGACCTTATTTTTTTGGGAACGTGCCCAGTAGAGCTACAGCTGGATCAAATGGAATTTTTATTCTCAGCTTTCCAAGGAGTCTCCAGACTGCTTTCCGGTTGGTCAAGGCAGACTGCAGTCCCACCAGCAGCGCAGAAGCATTCCCTTCCGTTCCACAGCCTCACCGACAACTGCTCTTTTTCGAGTTTTAGTGTAGGCCATTCTCACTGGGGTGAGATGAAACCTCACCAGCCTTGGTTTTTGTTTTGTTTTGCATTTCTCTGACCAGGTCACACCTCTTAACAGTGCATGGCTCCACAGCTATTCCACACCATTTATACACAGGAGGCTTTTGGGGGACATTCCAGATCCAGACCATAACAAGGGTCTACCTAGAGTCTTTTGCATGGAAACATCTAGTTGTCCCAGCAGCTCTTACTGAGTACTACTTTTCCCTATTGAATATGAGGCCACCTTGTTAAAAATCAGTTCATGTAAGCTAAGCATGTATGGACTCGTGATTCCAATTCATTGAGCAACATGTGAATTCTCACGTCAGTGACATTCTATCTTGATTGTAGCTTTTCGGGAAGTTTTGAAGTTATGATGAGTCCTTCAGCTTCGTTTTACTTTAAATTTCTTTTGGCAGGACCTGTGTCCCTAAATGCATAAATTAATTTGGGGTTCATTTCTGCAAAACAAAAGATAGTTGGGATTTTGAAAGGGATTGAGTTGGATCTACGGATATTGCTGTTTTAATATAATATTGTGCTTCCAGTCCACGCGTGGATGTCTTTTTTTAACAGGTCTTTGCTTTATCTTATTGGCATTTTGTAGTTCTCAGTGTACATGTCTTATATCTCTTATTTCTAAGTATTTTATTGTTGTAACATCATTAGAATTTTCTCAATTTCATTTTCAGATTGCTTATAGCAAGTGTATGAAAATACAATGTTTTTGAATACCGATCTTGTGCCTTGCAGCCTTGCTGAAATTATTGGATCTAATACTTTTTAATGGATTACTTAAGATATTCCATATATACAGTCATGTTACTGCTAATAGAAATAGCTTTACTTATTTCCTTCCATTATGAATGGCATTCTTGTGTGTGTGTGGGGGGGGGCTAAATCCAGGGGGTGCTTTACCACTAAGCTACATTCCCATTCTTTTATTTTTGAGACAGGGTCATAATCTATAGTCCAGGCTGATCCTGAACTCACCATGTAGTCTAGGCTGACCTTGAACTCATGGCAATTCTCCTGCCTCTCTCCTCACACTCAGCATCCCACCTGCTAGGATTACAGGCGTGCGCCACCACACCCAGTGTATGTGGTGCTGGAGAATCAAACCCACTGCCTTGAGCTTACTAGGCAAGCATTCTAATAGATGAGTTATTAACCGCCCCCCTCCCCTTTTGAGACAAGGTCTCGCTCTATAGCCCAGATTGGTCATGAACTCACTATGGAGCCCAGGCTGTCTCAGCCTCCCAAGTGCTGGGATTACAGGCATACACCACCATGCATGGTTTATGTGGTGCTGGGGAATCAAACCTGGGTGCTTAGTGCTTGACTTAGTGCTTGCTAGGCAAGTACTTTAACTGCTGAGGCATTCCTCTGGCCCCTCCATCCCCCCCCCCCTTTTAATGATTTTTTTGTTTTAAGGCTGGGTCTTAGTAAGTGGCCCAGACTGGCCTCAAACTTTTGATCCTCCTCTCTCAGGCTCCCAAATAGCTGGGATTATATGTGTACCTGATGGTTTTTAGATATGAATGACTTTTTTCTTTCTTGCCTAATTGCTCTAAGTAGAACCTCCGGTAAAACAGGACAGGC
The DNA here is from genome assembly GCA_004027205.1 of Ctenodactylus gundi. Classification (NCBI taxonomy): domain Eukaryota; kingdom Metazoa; phylum Chordata; class Mammalia; order Rodentia; family Ctenodactylidae; genus Ctenodactylus; species Ctenodactylus gundi. Next base: position 190,680 of record PVKB01001450.1, on the reverse strand, counting down.
AGAGGAGAGAGTAGACAGCCCTATCTTATTCCTGATCTTGAGCTGGAGGGGCAGTGGGGCAAATACAGTTTCATGAGTTCTTTTCAATCTAAAAAAAAAATCTACTGTGTCCTTAACTATGATTTCTCCTCATTTTATCACATTTGGAACTCCATATGTTGAGAAGCCAGAGCTCTTGACCGTGTCATTCACGTACCTTATTCGGTTCATGTTCGTGATAACTGAACGGGGCAACGAGATCAATGGTGGGAATGAAACAAAACGAAAAAGGTGCAGGCTCCTCGGCGGTCCACGAGCCTCACGAGCAGCTACCATCGTCTAAGCGTGATTGCTTTGTTCTGTGGCCTGAATTAGCCATTGACTCACACCAGGCAATACAAACCAGGCATGGTCTCACTGGTGAATCACCAAAACCCACTGTTTCTTTTGATTATTTGTGGTGAGCAAGGTTTGACTTGGCAATGTAAAGTAATAAAGACGCTCCGTGAGTGCATCTGTTGCTACGGCAGAATGCCAGAGTGGGTAAGTTAGGAAGAAATCTGTTTCCCAGGGTTCTACAAGCTGGGACAAGTGAGGCCATCACACCGGCACCTGCCAAGGGTCTTTGTGTTTCATCCTAACATGACAGAACCCGCAGGGAGGAAGCACCTGAGACAAGGGAAAAATCAGGCTGGATTCATCCTTGCATCGAGAGACCCTTCCCCAGATAACTAACCCACTCCTCTGCTAACAGCTTCAATCCATTCAGGAGCAGCTGACTTCGTGGACTCACTGAATGACATTGAGAAAATAACTTTCCATTTCTCATTTCTTTCCCTGCACATCTTATCTAGAGAGATTTATTGCACAGGAAGAATTACTGACGGGGGTTTGCAACTTGACTTTTGGTGCTAGTGTTTTACGGCAAATCTGCCATCAATGTTTCCTTACAAGCCTTTTGGTCAGAGTATGGGAACAACTCATCACAAACCAGGGCAGAAAAAAATGCCTTATCTGCAGGTCAGGAGGGGCCCCATGATAAAAAGGCATCCATTATCCAGGCTGGAAGCCAAGCAACTTAGGTCTTTGTACAGAACTTAGATATGCACCAAACATGGGCAGCTTTGTCTCCCTCGAGCACAGCCGGGATGTCTCCAGGTGACATTTGTCAGATTTTCGTAACTCTAAGGGTGCAAAAGCTCTTTTTCTATGCCAAGAAACCAGTCTTGACCCTGGAAGAGGTCACGGGACCTCTAAGGTTGGGAGAGCTGCTAACAGGAGGTCAAAGTACCCTTTTAAGTTTGATGATTCTAGCTTCAAACAAATATGGAAGGGTCTTGGTCACTTTTTTGTTCCTGGGACACAATACTTAATACTCACAAATTAAGGGGGGAAGGTTTATTTTAGCTCATAGTTTCAGGAGTTCAGTCCATTCATAGGTGGCTGGTAATGGTGGAAGGGCTCGCCAGATGCCTAGCCAGGGAGATGTTCACAGCATGGTGGACAGGAAGCCCAGTGAACAAGGAGCAGTAGAACTAGCATATATCCTTCCGGGTGATGGTCCAGTGATCTGCCCCTTCAGAGTCAAGCCCCAGTTCTGCTGGCAAACGCACAGAGACGTGAACCAGACGTTGCAAGGATGATGCTTAAATCCAGCAAACTAGAATGGGCTGGCCAATAGATTTTGAGTCAAAAAACCTTTGGTTTGTGAAGCACCCCACTATCTCTCGGGCAAAACCACATCAATCACAAAGCCTCTTCTCAGTCTGGGCCAGGAATAAAATACAAAGTGACTCTTCACTGCCCTTCTGCTCACCAGCCACTAACAAACAAGCGATATTGCTCTTGTTTAGAGTCAAGTTAAAACAAACATGTAACTGATTTCAATGTTACTAAGACAGAGGAGAAGATACTAGTGGTAATATTGTGAAACCACAGCCAACTACGTCTACCAATGTGGGGTGTGAGATCCCACAGGGGTTGGGGTTTCTAGCTAACAATGAAGAAGAATCACTAATTTTTTGAAGGATGGGGACCTAAAAACCAGAAACAAACCTGGGTGACCCACCTGATGCTATAAAATGTGCCATTCTTCATTGGCTGTGATTTTGGGGAAACAGGTCGGGCTCTGGGGAAGGCCGTTCAGATGTCGATACTGCCCCAACGCTGTGTCTCCCATCCCCGCCGGACGCCATATTTAGATTCGGCTGTCAGTGTGCGCTCAATGTCCCTTCGATCAGAGCTGCCCCGAGTTCCAGCGGGCCAGGTGCCTTGCAGGACTGGGGTGGTGTCAATGCTCTGGCTATTCCAAGTAGATCCGGGCACCCTCACTACTGTTAGTCAGTGCTTGGGGAGCGGGGTGGGTGGGACGCTGCACGTGTCGCCTGGCGCCCAGCTCTCGCGGGGCCCAGCCCTGCTGGTCCTCCAGTCTCGCCCTGCCCTGCCACACCCCTGGGTCACACCCGGATTCCTGTCTCCATCACATCTTTGCTCTGTCTTCCTCAAAGATCAGCCTTGTCCCCCAAGGTCCTGCCCCGGTTCACACCCACAGCCCACGCTCACGCAAGAGGCCGAAACTCGCGGTCCTCGCAGCTCTGTCCATTTTGAACGCAGCTCTGCCCGACCCTCCCTCAGAGCTCCACCCAACTCCCGCCCGAGACCCCGCCCAGGCCCCACCCATTGCCCGCCCCGCGAAGCGCACCTTCCCTCGGAGCTCCGCCCCTCGCTCGGATCTCACCCCTCCCCGGAGCTTTTGCCCCGCCCCTTGAGGCCCCGCCCCTCGCGGCCTCAGGCTCCGCCCCCTCAGCGGCGCGGACCTCGGATCCCCGCGCCTTTTGTGTGGAGCTCCGACCGCCGCGCGCGCTCATCTACCTCAGCGGCCGCGGGCGGGCAAGCGGGCGCACGCGCGCGTGCGGTCCCCGCCGTGGGCGAGGGGCGCGCAGCCCCCACCCCCGCGAGTGGGCCGAGGCTCGCGCCGCGCGCTCTCCCGGGGCCGCCGCCCCGAGTCTGCGGCGGACGCGCGCGCGCTCCCGCCCGCCGGACCCCAAAGGCTCGCCCCTTCCCGGGCCGGTCGGCGGGCGCCCCGGGCACGCGCGCACGCCGGCCGGGCACGCGCGCCCGCCAAGATGGCAGGGGCCGGGGCCCGGCTGTCACGGGCCGCCGCGGCCCTTCCCCGCAGCTAGCGGCCCGGACGCCCGCCCGAGAAGATGACCCCCCGGCCCCGCCCGCAGCCCAGCCAGACGCGGAGCCGCCGCGCCCGGGGCCGGCTCCCCCGCTAGCGCCCGCGCCCCGCGCCCGCCGCCGCGCCGGGTCGCCCCGGCCCCGCGCGCCCGCCCGGCAGCCACGATGAGGTGAGTCGGCGTCGCGAGCGAGCGGCGCGGTGGGGCGGGGCGTCCGCGGGCCGGGGGTCGCGGCGTGGGGCGCGGCTGGCCCTGGGCTCGCGGGCGGGACGCCCAGGCCGCAGTCCGGGGGCGGCGAGCCGGGCCCGCGGCGGTGGTCGCGTCCCGGCCGCGCGGCGGCCGAGCTGGCGCCAGGCGTGCCGGTCCGCGGCGACGGCCCGAGCGCGGGCCTCGCACGCCGCTCCCGGCCGACCGCCGCCCTCGGTGCGGAGCTGCCCCCGCGCCCGCCGTTCGCGTCCTTTTCCTTTCTTCTCCGACGCGGCGAAGCGCGCGGCCCGGCCGTACCGGATTGCCCCCGGCCGGAGAGCCTGTGGGATTCGGGTCTAGAAATAAGGCATCGCGGACACCGCTGCCCTCTCCGGTCCGCCCTGCCCTCCAGGGCCCGGAGGGAGCTGCCCCCTCTTTTTTTCTTCCCGGCAGGGACTTTCTAGCTTTCCTTATCCCCGTACGATTTTATCTCCAAAGCACATGTTCCGTGAGACTGCAGGGGCTGTGTTCGATTTTGTCTTCTTTGTGAACCTTGTATATAAATGAAGTAAGGAGATAGACAAAATATGGTTTCTTTCAAGATATTCTTGAGATTCAGCGATTCTTTTGTGACCGTCATTGGTCCATTTTCATTGGTTTACAGGATTCCATTGTATAAAATGTCTTGCAGTTTTTCTGTTCTACTGTGGGTTGACATTTGAGTTGGTTCTAGCTTTTAGCTATTAATAGTGCGGTTTATGAATTTTATTTGTGTGCCTCCCGGTGCATTTATTTTGGTTGGGACCTGAAAAACTGATGTGCATATCTTTAGCTTTAATGGAGAGTACCAACTTTCTGAAGTGATTGTACCAGTTTACAGCCTCATTGGCAAGTATCCAGGAGTTCTTGTTGCTGCACGTGCTGTCTCTGTCAGCATTTAAGATTGTCAGCCTTAAGTTTTAGCCATTCTGGTGGGTGTGAAGTGGAATCTCACTGTGGTTTTCATTTGTGTCTTTCCGTTGACTGATGAGGTTCATCATCTTTCCATGTTCATTTAACATCTATTTTGTGATATGCCCGTTCAAATAGGTTGCCCAACTTCCCTTTGGGGTGTAGATACCTTTTTCTTCATAATTTGTAGGTTTTCCATTACAAATCAAGAAGATAGTTTCCTATATCTTCTAGAAGCCTCAGTGTTTTGCCTTGTACATTAAGATATGTACTCTTCCTGGAATTGATTTTTTGTGTAACATTTTATTTTTTATATAACATCAATTAAGCACTGTTTATGAGAAAGATTGTCTTTCGCCATAGCTGTGCTGTGCCATCTTTGTCGTCTTCCAGGCTTCCATTTGGAGTTTGTTTCAGTCAGTCTGAAGAACACCCTTTAATATTCTTTTAAGTGGAAATTCTACTGGTAATAAATTTTTAGTGTTTGAAAATGTCACTATCCTGCCTTTTTTTTTTTTTTTTTTTTTTTTTTTTTTTTTTTTTTTTTTTTTTTTTTTTTTTTTTTTTTTTTTTTTTTTTTTTTTTTTTTTGCCCAGGCTGGTCCGGAACTCACTTTGTAGTCCAGACTGGCCTCAAACTCACAGCAGTCCTGCCTCAGCCTCCTGAGTGCTGGGATTACTGGCATGTGCCACCATGCTTGGCGTTATGTGGTGCTGGAGAATTGACCTCAGGGCCTTGTGCTTGAAGGCAAGCACTTTAACAGCTGCGCCATTCCTCTAGCTCCCGTTATCCTGCATTTTTAATAAACAGCTTTAATGAGGTATTGTGCACATACCATAAAACGTACCTATTTAAAGTTTGTACTTCAGTGATGTTTATTTAAAATTTTTACAAATTGTGCTGCCATCACTGCAATCTAATTTTGGGACCTTTTTCTGCCCTTTTGAGGAATCTTTTCCTTAATTACATAATTCGTGGTTTGCTGTTGTTTTCTTTTAGCATCTTAAAGCGAACTCGTTATCATGACTTGGATTGTTTCTTTTGAGAAGCCACTTGTCAGACTGTTGTTCTTTGAAAATATTCTTCTCTAGCTGTTTTCAAAATGTTTTCTTTCTCATTGATTTTATAGACTATACTGTGTCTTCTATAGATTTCTTTTTATTTGTAGTTGGGATTCTTAGAACGTCTTGAATCTGTGGCTTTGTGTCTGTCATTAGTTTTGAAAATCATCACTTACTAGTATTTCATTTATTTCTCCTAACCCATTTTATCTTACTTTCCCTTCTGGCTCTACAGTTACATGTGTTGGGACATTTTTGAGACGCAGTCTCACACTGTATAGCCCAGGCTGGTCCTGAACTCACTATGGAGCCCAGGCTGGCCTCAGACTCACAATCAGCCTCCCAAGTGCTGGGATTTCAGGCGTGTGTCGCCATGCCTGGTTTATGTGGTGCTGGGGAATGGTACTCAGGTACTTAGACTTGCTAGGCAAATGCTTGGACTGTTGAGGCATTCCTCCCATTTTGTGTATTTCTAAAAGTCTGGCTTTCATTCTGGATGTCTCTTAACTTATCTCTCTTTTGATGTTATTAAACCTAGCTGGGATTACTGGCATGTGCTACCACACTCAGCCAAATTTTAGTGCAGTGCTGGGGAATTGAACCCAGGGCCTCGCCCATGCAAGGCAAGCACTCTAATCTCTGAGCTACACCCCGGCCCCTAATTTCATTTTATTTTTAAATTTCCATTTGGTTCTCTTTTATTGTCCCTAGTTATCTTCCCGAATTATCTATCTTGTCTTTTATCACCTTGAACAAGGTATACATAATTATAAGTCTCTGTCTAAAGATGTCAATATCTGTGAGTTATCTCCAGGGCGTATTTCATATTTTCTTCTCTCCCTATGTGCTTGGAGGTTTTTCTTTTTTAACATGTGCTGACCATTACCTTGGCGAAACTGTAGACATGATTTGAGGTGTAAGATGTTTTTCTCTCCCAAGGACAGTTTCCATTTGCTTGCAAGCCAGTGGGTCCTTATAATTTGAAGTCCTTTCAGGCCAGTTTCAGGGACTGTGAAGTTCCTAAACTAAGCTTCATTCCTTGAAAGGACAAGTGTGTGCTGTTCACCTTTCCTCCTGGTGTCCTCTCCCCCAGCACCTCCATCCCAACACGGGGACTAACGTTCCTCTCATAACTGAAAAACACCTCTAGGGCAAAGGGCCTGCCAGCCTGCCCATGCCTCCCAGCATAGTTCCTATCTTCTGTCCCCAGCATTTCTAGTTCTCTTTAGCTACAGCACTCTTGTGATTTACTTCTCATTTGCTTAGTTTAAAGCTGGAAAAATGACATTTTAGACTGAAAAAGTTAGATCTTTTGTGAGATGAAACGGTTTTTCCAGGGGCTGTGTGGGATGAAAAGGTACTGCCCTGCCCTCCACCCCACCCCGTGCACTTGGGGCTTTAGCAGTCCCACTTTTTCTCCAGGGTGTATGCAGATATGGGACAGGGAGCAGGCTGCAGGCTAGTTTCTTCCTCCTGCAGATTAGAGACCTCTGACAATTTGGGATGACTCTGTCCCTAGCCAGCAACAGAGTATGAACCTTATCCCTGGGGAGGAGTCTGAAGTTGGCTCTCTCAGAGTCATCAACTCTGCCTTTAACCTGTGGCAAACGTTTGGTTAACTCAGACTTACAGTGGGTTTTTAAAGTAGACAGTTATCTCTGCAATCCCCCCTCCACCCCTTGTGTTCCTCGCTACAAAAGACTTGCGTGCCTGAACGCGGGAAGATAGAGGTTTGAGGTAGGCCCCCTCCATCTCCTCAAAACTAGCCTTGAATAAAATCCTTCTTCCTGTTTGCCATCATAAATGGGCTCCTTTGATTTGGTCAGCAGGTCCAGAAAATGAACCTAGGTGGGTGGATGGTTCCGATGGCCAGTAACAAGTCCACAGTTACTGGAAATAAAAGTGTCTGAGTTTTGCATTTTCAGGGGCAGTTTGCATCAATATTCAATTTTAGGGATTTATGCTGTCAGGTTAGGAAAGCTGTAGACAACAGTAACAGCTTTTTCTTGTGTTCAGTTCTAATTACATTAGCGAAATACTCTTAAAACTAAGATAATCTTAAGAATAAATCTCTGACTACTCTTAATATAGAAATAATTGAATAAAATGACAACTGCGTTTGGGTAATTGTAAAACCAAAGATTTAGCATGTGGGTACCCTTTTTTCTTTCCATGTTCATTTTTCTCCTATTTGATTTCCTTATATCTTTGATTATAAAGCACTTCTTAGCTGATTCTCTTCAATAGGACATTTAAGTTTTGACCATTAATAGCATTCCCAGAGCTCCTTTTAGATCAGATAAAAATGCACAGATGCAGAAATGGAAGTTCTTAGATGATTTTTCTAGAATGAATCATTCGGTTATTATTTTTTTAGAATCATTTATTTTTATACAGATTTTTTTAAATGCTGTTAACTGTTTAACTTAGTTCTTTGTTGAGACTGCTTATAGTTAAACATGTGTACCTGTACTGGAAGTACCTGAAGCTGTTGTAAGTGTAAATAAGTCAAAGAGATCTTATCTCCACTGGCAACTGATTTGATTGAGTTATGTAAGTGTGGGGAAACAAACTATCTTTCCTCCGCCCTTGTACCACAACAGTCAACACAGAAGAGCCAAGCGTGGTGGCGTGTCCCTGTACTCTCAGCTACTCAGGAGGCTGAAGCATGGGGATCTTTGAGTCCAGGAGTTCAAAGCCAGCATGGACAGCACAGTGAGACCCCTGTCTCAAAGACAGAATAAGAAACAGAGCACCCCATGACTCAGGAGGTGTGGGGGTTCCTCCTCCCCAGGAAGAAGTTGATTTCTGCAGGAGTGGACACCAGCTGAGTGTCCTCTACTCTAACTGACTTCTGAAACTGTCTGCTCAGATGCAGGAGATTCAGGGCTTGGTCCCCAGGACTGCCTGCCACAGAAGTAGCTCCTCCACTTTAAAAGATTGACGGATGTTTTGTAGGTCTCTTTGTGTACACCTACTTCATAAACAAGGCACAATATGCAGTGGATCCCTATGTGTATAATTCAGTGATACCTCGATGGGGAACATTCTCTTCTTTGAAAGTATTACCAACTGCCTTTACTCTTTTGAAGATTTCGTATATAGAAATTTAGATTTTATGTCATTATGCTGTTTTCTTTGTGGATTTTCATCACTTCTTACATTTAAGGCAGCATTCCTGTGAAGCTTGCTTGTATTCTTTTGTACTCTCTGTATAAGAATTTTTAAAACTTTGCACTTCAGTTTATCTGGAATGTGAAGTAATGGCTGAAATTATACTTTCTTCAACTTGGCCGGTCAGATACTTGGTTATTCCCGTAGTTCACGTGGCAGAGGGAGCAGCGGTGTTTTCTCTGTTGTGCAATGCAGTGGTCTGCCAGATCTGCCAGATCCTATGGTGCATGGCTGCAGCTGGTGATGCCTGAAGGAGCCTCAGACGCCTCACCTGCCCTCGCCAGGGCCAGCCTGGGTTGTATAAAGCATGCCATCCTGACATGTGTGCGGGTCTGGTTACGTACCAGGAAGCCACCTTCTCTGAACCATGGGTATGCCATCAGTCCTGAAGGTACCAGAAAACACCATAATTTCAGAGTTGCCCGGAAGATGCACAAGCACAAACACAGTCCTTGTTTATTGTCTGGGCCTGTGTGGACTAGTCTAGGTGGGTCCAACTATGTTTCTGCAGTTAAGATTGAGGACAGGGGCCTCAGGGAAGAATGCCCTGCGGTGTTGGTCACTGGTGGCCAGCTGAGCAGATGGAAGGCCTGGTAGGCAGGTGTGGCCTCAGATGGCACATGCAGTGTTCCATTATACCTGTCCTGTGATTGCAGGAAGGGAGAAACAAATGGGACAGGGGGATGACGTGTGAGGCCTTAAGCAGAGGTGATCACAGCCATCAGGCATAGCAGGGTGGCTGTGGACAGAGAGGGAGGCCTCCCCACAGTTTCACCAGCAGGGCAGCTCCCTGAACTCTACCCTTGTCCATCATGCAGCCTGACCAAGGCAGGGGCCCGAGCGGGAAGAAGTCCTTGCCCCTCTGCCCACTGGCCATGTGACTTTGGGTGGGAGCACTTCCCCACAGATTGCTTCCAGGCTCCTACGAGTCAGGGAGACACACATGCTGGGACATGGTGCATGGAGTTCGATGTCTTTGGAAGTCATATTGGGACCAGCTGTGTGGGCTGTAGAACTTCAGAGTGTACAAGTATCTGAGATGCTTTTCTGTTCTGCATGCCTTTCTCAGGACAGTGCCATTAATATTGTCTTGTGAGCAGAGATTTTAATTTGAGCAGCATCATGTCTATCATTAAAGCAAATCACTGTCTAGGCACAGAACTTATTGGCACAGTACTTCCCTAGCATGTGTTAATGCCATGAGCTTTAATCCCCAGTACTGACAGAAAGAAAGAAAGAAAAGATGGCAGAGGATCACAGTATAATGTCACTTTGAATTTTACTGATTTGGTAGTTTTTTGTATTTATTGTATAAATTTGTTACACTTACCTACTTATATTAATATTCATATATAAGCTGCATGAAAAGAAGTAAGTCAGTATTGTCTTTTTTAATTTTAAATATAACATTTAATAAACAGAACATGAGATGTGACAAAAAATATTTTAAAACTCTTAGTATCTTATAAACCAAGGTTTGTTTGTATAGTTACCACAAAGCAAGATACCTTATAGTCATAACATCTTTAATATCAACATTATATTTGAAAATATTATGTTTATGCTTTTAAGTATAAGAATTGTTCTACCAGAAATAGTATATTAACAAACTGGATGGCCAAACACTAATTGTAAGAGACTATCTGCTTAAAAATGTATTTGTTATTTTGGCCAGACCAAACCGAAATGACCACCTATATCATCCACAACTCTGTTTTTTAAAATTTTTTCCCCACTATTTTTATTAATATACAGATGTAATACATAGTATTTACAATGAATTTGGGTGTTTCGTACATCTGTGTATCACATCAACTTTACAATCCTTTCCCATTTTCTACCCCTCCCTGTCCCTTCCCTCGGCTCCGGCTGTCGCTTCATATGGTCAATATAGTCTTGTTAAGAACTTTTTTTTCTTTAAAAGGGGTCTGTGTACTCTCCAGTGTGAGGAACCTTGCAGTAGACCAGAAGATTGATAGAGAGACTTGAACTTGTTCATAAATATCGGAAGTGGTATAGTTATAGCAGTGGTAACTTAGAGCCAAGTACTTCCTGTCATTGGGATGTGTATGTGGGGTCCCCTCTTACACAATTTTTAAGTAGAATTTCCTCCTTTATAGCCCAAAAGGAGAAGCTCTGGTGGTAATTTTTTCTACTTAAAAATTGGGTTTTTTTTTCTGATTTAAAAGTATACATTGAATGTAGGGAATTTAAAAGCAGAAAGGTACAAGGAACATAATAAAAATCACCATTGATATCCTTGCTTACACATATCCACACTATGTGATCTACTTTATCTTATCATGTTTCATGAGTGTAAGTGTAACAGTTTTAAAAGCTTCACACTGTACTATATCATATATTTGTATGTATGTTTTACACTTAATATATATGCATTTTCCCCTTGTTAATTATTCTATGGAAACATTTTAAGTAGCTACAGTATCAGATGGTGTACCTACCATAACTTATGTATAAATATTGCAGTGTTAAGGCAGCTTATTTTTAATTTTCCAGTACTGTAAGTAGCACTACAATAAATGCATGTATGCATCTCTGTATGCATCTCTGATTATTTCCTTAAGATAGCAGGGTGTGGTGGTGCAGGCGTGTAATCCCAGCACTCTGGGAGGCTGAGGCAGTAGGACTGCAACGTCAAGCCAGCCGGGACAGCTTGGCAGGACCCTGTCTCCTGTAAACAGTAAAAACGGGCTGAGGATGTAGCTCAGAGTAAAGAGCTCCGAGTTCAGTCCTCCGTATTGCAAGAAACAAAAAGGCAGCCTGAGCCACTGGGACCAGAGTATATAAACTAAAAAAAAAATCTGTTTGTACCTATTGCCAAGATACTAATTTTAAGCATACAGAAGAAGGAGAGAAAGTTGATGAAAGGAAGTTTAGTCCTGGATTTTTAACTTGGAGATCCTTAAAAAAAAAAAAGGAATGGTTAATAAAAGAATCAAAATGGGAAAGTAAGTGAGTAAGAAAGGGGAGGGGGAAAAAAGATAGTTGTGTACTTGGAGTAGTGTCGTTCTGCCAGCTCGCCAGCCGGGGGAGCCCTGTCCCCAGTCCCACTGCGGCTGTTGTCTGTGGAGATGGACTGTCTTTGTCTCTGAGGCAGTGTGAAGGGGACATCTAGTCCTCTGATTGCAGCTAACGTAGGCATGGAAGTGACCTTCGTGTGTGTGGACTAGCTACTGATACCAGCTGAATAATTTTTAGCCAGTTACTTAACTATTATGATCCTGTCTTGTTCTGAGGTGTAAATGAAGACAAATCCCACTTTCTTCCAAAGGTTTTGTGAAGTTGAATAACAATGGATGAGAAGACCTTAGCTTATGAGAGACAGTAAAAGCTAGTCATTTACCCCATCCCGATGTGCTCTGTGAGGAAGACAAATCCTGAAAAATAAGGAATAATTCTGATTGAAATGTTTTGTGCTTTTGTCACATCACTATATAACTTTTTCTCCATGTATAATTTTCTGGTTTAGAAATCGCAGTTGCTATTAAGGCTTCAATGTCCAGGGGGCTAGGGGAGTAGCTCAGTGGTTAAACTGCTTGAATAGCATGCTCAGGGCTTTGGGTTTGATTTCCTAGCACAACATAAAGATTAGCTGGGCGAGGTGGCGCATGCCTGTAACGCCAGTACTCAAGAGGCTGAGGCAGGAGGATTGCCGTGAAATTGAAGCCAGCCTGGCTACATAGTGAACTCGGGACCAGCCTGGACTACAAAGTAAGATCCTATCTCAAACAAACAAACAAAAGTTCAGAGATATTCTCTGTAAAAGTCACAAAATAAAACTATTGAAATAAAGACTATAAACAAAGCAGACACTGTGGTCATACCTATAAATCTGCACTGTGGAAGGCGAGGCAACAGGGTCTCAAGTTTGAGTCCCACCTGTGCAATTTAGTGGGTTCCTGGTTCAGAATTTAAATAAATAAATAAAGTGACTGGGGATAACCCATTGCAGAGACCCTGGGTTCAGTCCCCAGTCTAGGAGGAGACCGAAGGCGTGCTATATTGGTGTAGGGGAAAAATGTACCAGAAATCTTATATTAAGAAATGGTTACTGCAGCTAAGCACATTTAGCGGTGAAGTTCATGGAAGCCATGGCTGGAAGGGGACCCTGAGCCAGTGTGTGCCTCTACTGTGAAGTAAAAGACGTGCTTTGGTGTAACTTTTTTTTCTTTCTGAGACAGGGTCTTGCTGTATAGCCCAGGCTGCTCCTGAACTCACTTTGGTGTAACTCTTAACACAGGTCACAGGTTTTTTTTTTTTTTTTTTTTTTTTTTTTTTGGATCTTTGAGAAGCCAGCTTTACAAAAGCTGCATTTGGGCAGCCGCTTACACACTTCCTCCAGTCCTTTGCCCTTGAAATATCTGCCTTGGGCCTCATCTTTTAAAAGTTCCGACATCCTTGAATATTGCCGGCCCTGCCTGCTGTTCAGCAGCCTCTGTGGAGCTGTGTTTATTGCTCTGATCTTTAATTCTCCTTTCTATCTCCAAGCATCGTTAAGCAGGAACAGGTCTGATGAATGAAGTCACACAGGTAAAGTCTAGCCACTTCCTTTTCCTTTTGCCATGGTAATTTCTTTTCTTTTTTTCCTTAAATGTGTCTCTTAGTTTGAATGTCTTCCTCAGGGAGTCGTCCGCCTCTCACCTCTGTGCAAGCCGTTCCTCTTGATTCCTCTGTTATTTCCCATATTTCTTCTTTCACAACTGTTTATATTTGTAATTGGGTGTTTCCTGCTACAATTAGGCCTTGTAAAGGCATGGATTCTACCCGGCTCGATGTCCGCTGGAGTCGTGGAGCCCAGCACTGCACCAGGCGGTGATAGCTGCTTAATAAACATTCTCACTGACACCTGTGCCTGAAGTGGATAATTTACTGCGGTATTCATCACAGCTTGGCGTGGGTCCCTCCAAGGACAGCACTCCAGGCCACGTCCGGTTGGGAGAAGCTGGCACACAACTTGAAAGCTGTTTCTGTGTACTTAGTAAATTACTGTACTGGTTAGGTAATAGTGCCTTACTCTGTCATTTCCATTCCACTACCATGAGGTATAATTTGCCTGATGATGTCTGCATGGATTTTTTACTACTTTGTAAGGACAGTAATCTTAATATTCCATGTGTATTTTTTGCTTTTTTGTTGTTGTTGTTCTCGTAGTACTGGGGATCAAGCCCAGGACCTACAGTTCATTTTTGTTTTTGATTTTGAGACTGAGTCTTGCTGAGTTGCCCAGGCAGTGCTTGAATTTGCAATCCTTCCTTCTGTCTCAGTCTCTTGGAGTCCTGGGATTATAGGCCTACCACCAGGCCCAGCTTCCCTTCTTTCTTAATAGACTATATTTTAAAAGCATTTTAAATTTATAAAAATATTGAGCAAATAGTACAGAGTTCCCATATATTGCCTCATACATAGTTTCTTCTACTATGAGTGTATTAGTATGACATATTATTATTTATGTATCATTAACTGAAGTCTAAATTTGAAATTGACTTTCTTTTTACCCAGAAATCTTTTTCAGTTCCAGGGTGCCACCCAGAAACACCAAGTTACTTTTGTTGTGTCTCCTTAGGTTCCTGTGAACACTGAGACTTTCTCAGACTTATTTTTGATGACTTTGACTATTTTGGAGGAGTACCTCTGAGCAAGGCATATTGGAGAATGCCCCTGTCTAGTGCAATTTGTCAGATGTTTTTCTCATGATGCGACTGGGGCTATAAATTTTGGGGAGGAAGATCACAGAGGTAAAGTGCTATTTTTGTCATATTAATGGTGCACATACTGTCAGTATTACTTAGGACTAAGGACGTTGGCTTTGGCTATCTTACTCCAGTAGTGTTTGTTAAGTTTCTTCACCGTTCAGGGAGTTGGTCCCCTGGTCCAGTACCGTTTTGTCTTCAAGGAAGTCAGTAGGCACATTGTTACGCCGTAAGGAGTATGGTGTAATAGTCTACTGAGAATCCTGAGAAATGTTTTTGAAATGTTAATAATCACATATTTTAATATACATTTGAAAAAAGTCAGTACATTAGTCCCATGGTGTTTTAGCTGTGTTTTGCAGAAAGCTGCACCTGAGACCAAGACTCACATGAGAAGAGTTTTGGGGGGAAGTGTTGCCTTAGAAAGCAAGAGCAAGAGATGGAGAGGGAACGGGGAAAGAGTAGAGCTGGCGAGTGCCAGCCTTCGTAGCGGATTAGCCACCCTTGCGAATGACCAGTTGTGACGTGGGGAGGCAGAGCGCCACAGATACGCAATAGCGCCCGCTTGCCGAGCATGACCTCACAGGACATTAAGCCCCAGGCCCGGAGGGTGTTCATGGGGAGGTACCATGAGGGCTCTGGAGTGCCTGGAAGTAAGTATTGTTGCTAAATAAAAAAAAATACATTTTTTGAGACCTTTTACTCACTGCTTCTCAAAATTCAACCATAGCCAGAAAATTTTCTCTACTCTCTGGAGTGAAATCACCTTGCTTTTTTCTCCCCTTCTTCAAACATGTAAATTTAATTCTCTAGTCTTTTGGAACTTAATATGTGACCTGAGACATGGATTCAGAAACATTACCCCTTTTAATCTGATTTTTTAGGTAGTTTACTAGTTTAAAAAACCCACTATTTCCTCTCAGTGTTTCTAAGCTGCTGTCTTTTGTTACATACAATTAATTGGACCTGTTCTGTATTTTCTGTTTTGTTCCATTGATCTGTATGCAGTCATGTGCTAATACCTCATTTTTAATTAAGGATGCTTTCTAATTTGTTTTAATATTTGGTAAGGTTAGTACATTCTCATTGTGCTAGTAAATTGGTTTTAAAGAAGGTTAAGTAAAAATAGCATATATTAGACAGATATGACAAAAATTATGAATGAACCAGTGTGGGAAATAGTGCTAAAACCCAAGAGAACAAGCCAGAGTGGTGTGTGATTCAGGCATCTGTGCCCCCCTGGGGAAATTTTTCATCTTTCCATTGTGCAATATGTGTGCTTTGGAATGTGAATCTCCAAAGAGCCTAGAGGTCATTTGCAGGCAGTGTGGCTCTTCTGCATAAGGTTGGTAGCACAGCCCAGACAGCCTCTAACCCTCAGGCCCCCTCAGTATGCATACATGCAAGTATTGAGATCACAATTGATTTTGGAGGTTTTGACCTGTTTTTAAAAATATTGCTTTAGAAGATTTAGAGTTTAGTAGTTTTTACTCCACACGATACATCAGAAACCCTTAAAAAAAGTTTTGTCCACTGCTGCCCTGCAAGGCCAAGGGCTTACCTCACTTTTTCACTAATCCGGGGTCCTGTAAGTGTTTGTTTAAAGTCTCCAGGCTGTTAAATGAGCAGCCTGAGGTTAGGACCTGGTCTTATTTATTCTGCACTGTCATCCCAGCACCTGCCAGAGTGCACGGGATGTTGTACGTATCGACAAATGATTGTGAAGTTACCCATGAGTCTCCTCCACACTGACACACAAAATCCTAAAGCACGCCTGGGAAAGCTCAAAATTAATAGGGAAATGTCGTTCAGGCTTCTCGTCTCTTGGTTGTTTTTTCCACTCTTATTCACCCATGTTTTCCTCTTCAGTTATAAGCAAAAGTAAACAGAACATATGCTACCTTGACTCACCATCTCATTTTACCAAGGTTCCTAGTCTGTGCTGAGAAAACTTGGGAATGACTTTTAGGAAGATGGGTAGACTGTTGAAATTTCAACCTGTGTTCTGTGTCAGCTCCCCTCTGGGTGGATGTGGGGGGAACTGAGGCAGAGGAATGGGGAGCTGCAATTCACTGTGCTGTGTGTCGGCTATTACCCCAGCCTGTCCTATAGCCACTCCCCCATCTCTCCTCTTCTCTCTCCCCCGCAGCCCCCATTTCTCTGTCTGTGATGAGCTCCATACCCTCAGTTCCATTCAGAAAGTGTTTTAGCTTTTAGAGTATTTGATGACATTGATGACACAGAGTAATTGTTACGGTTGGAGAGATTATGTCAATTTGAGGCAATCTGGAAGACACCTGGATTAGGGCTTGGGAACCATGCCCAGATTGGGAATCCAGAACCATCCTGGATTAGAGTGTGAGTGATTCATGAGCCAGCGAATGAGGGAAGAGCACCCACCCGGAGAGGAAGGCCCAACTTGAATTCAAACGGTATAAAAGGAGAGAAGAAGAAAGATGGTTACAGCTTCTTCCTCTGCGTAAGCTCTCGCCTTTTTCACAATTGTCTGTGGACGCCGACTTACTACTCGCCCCAGATCCTCATCACAGATTCGCTGCCGTTCCACTTGTGCCTGTCTGCCCATCGCTGCTCTTCAGTCTCCAGTCTTCGCCACTGTTCTTCAGACAGCCCAGATCCGCAGCAGACTCATCGGCTGTCCTGCAGTCCCGGGTGGGTGTTCTGCCTTCTGGCTGAGCAGCCTTCGGACACTCCAGCTCTTGACTGTCTGTATCCTCAGATCTGTAGATCCTTTCTGTTGTCATTTCTGTAAATTCTGCCTTCTGAAAGAACCCAAAATAATACAGTAATGCTTTTTTGATTAGGGTTTTGTGGTTTTCTGTTAGTCAACAACGATTCCAAATGTGTTTTCCCTAATCATAATTTTTCAGTCTCGATTTGGGTAGTTTCCTTGAAAAACTGTAGAGGTGTGGAGACCAAATAGAAAAAACACAAATGAAACTCCGTAGGATTTATGGTTCAGTGTTAAATAAAGGTCATGTTAAGTTATGTTAGAGTTCTGTTGCCAAGGGTTTTTGGGTCATGTGGACAGTCCTACTAACAGTTAAAAACAAATGATAAAAATTTAGAAAGGAAGTAATACTGAGGCATAGGAGAGACACAGGCAGAAAGGATTTGTGGGACCGAGATTCTGGAGGGCTGGAAACCCCAGCAGGTAAGGGCACCATGTATCCCCTGGAAGCAGTTGTCATGGCTGACATTGTCATCTGAGATGATTAGAATTCTAGTTAGAAGGTAAATATTGGTGTTTGGCCTGTTAGGGGAAAAAAGACCTAGTAAATGTTCTGAGTTTTTCCTAAGGTTCTACTAGGGGGAAGGGTGAACCAAAAAATGACAGTCCTCACAAGGACTCAAGTGCTGCTTTGAATCATCCTAATATGTGGCTAGATAAAGGTGATCTGGCGTTGTTTGGGTTCCTGGCCTGCCTGCCTATCAGAGCAAAAGTCAGTCCTCCCCAGAGGAGTGGTGTGGCATTAGCTGTATAGTGTTTAAATGCTTTCACTGGCCCCAGAAATTACCAGATGTATGGGAAGACATGATATAACCAGAAAACAAGAGAAAAAAAAATAGTACAGAATCATGAAGTCATCAGAGTTGGATGTTAAAAGACCTCTGATTAGTATGTCCCAAGAGACAAATCCTGTCCCTTTTCTTGCTCACTAAGGCCACTTTGGCTTAGAGGCCACTCCATAGTCCATAAGAGCATGTGTAGTGTGACTGTAGTGGATCCATATGAAAAGTGCTCACTGCGTTCCTCTGGTGTATACTCATGGTTGTCAGTGTCTGTGCTTAATCCAGTACTTTGTGGTTTTGGGCTGGAATGGGAAATCTAAAAGGTGCTTGTAGGCTTTTACAGCTTAGAGCCCGGATAGCCCTTGCAGGTCACTAATTTGACCTTGTGCTTCTTAGGTTTGAAGGACATGTATGTAGTGATTGGTTTAAGCAATGTAAACGTATGTATATGTAATTTATACAATAAAACCAGTGGTAAATATTTAATGTAAACCTAATTTCAGTAATTATGATTTGTTCTTAAGTGTACTTATCTTTTAAGTTTATGATTTTAAACGTGAATACCATTTAAGAAATATAAAATAGTTAGTATTATTCATACATGACTATTCCTTACTTGTTTGCCGGTATCACATTCACTTAAGTTTTTACTTGACAGATATATAGTGAGTGCCTATTATATGCAAGGCAGGTGGAGCCCAGAATAGGACCACAGAGATATATAAAGGCCTTGAAAATAAACATACAAGTAGCCTTTTATATACATAGGTTCCTCATCTGCACATTTAGTCAGCTGTTTACTGAAAATATTTGGGGAAAGACAGTTACGTTGTTCCCGACATGTGCTATATGGTTAGACCTGGGTGATTGTGCCTGTGATGGACAGGTACAAATTTTTGTCAGTGTTTTCTGAACAATTTAATAGTTATTTGGATAGCATTTATGTTGTATTTGATATTATAAGTAATTTAAAGATGATTTAAAGTAATGGGTGTATGTGTATAGATTATATGAAAACAACATGCTACTTAGTGTAAGAGACGTGAACATTCTTGGATTTGGGTATCCTTGCAAGGTGCACAAGTGAAACCCGCATCCACAGCTTTGGAGCCTTGGTGCTCGCCGTGTGCTCCCAGGTGCCGCCTCCTTGGCCCAGAGGTCCCTAACTGAGCCGCTTCCAGTTCTGTTTATGCGCGCTTCCTCTCCTGGGGAGAAGGAAATTACTCTCTTTGGTTTGTGTCACTAAGTGAAATAAAACTGTAAGCCACAGATTGATCAGATAAAGAGAGTCCCAGCAAGAATTGCTGCGTGAGAGAGACCAGCCGGTCCCTTCCCAAGCGCGGTGTGCTTCAGGGTGTCAGGTCTGGGGGTGACGAGGCAGCACGACTGGGAATCACGTAGCTGGGTCATGGTGCATCAGGTATCCAGTGAGTTCACTGGCTCATTCCTGGTCGATGAAGAGAGGGCACGGTCTCTACACATGCAGTGAGTCCCAGGGAGACAAAGCGTAGGTACCTCCAGCTTAGCGTTTCTAAAACTGACTCACTCCTCCTACACTTGTGAGCAGTTGTTTTTCAGCAGTTCAGTAGGGAGCAAAAGAGACTTTTCACCCAGACACCTGAACCTGCACACAGGAGAGAGTGGAGCTGGGGGCTGAGGAAAAGCGCAGCAGCTAGGTCACTGGCCGAGCAGAGGCAAGGCCCTGAGTTCGGTTCCTCAGTACCACATAAGGTGGGCGTGGTGGCGCATGCCTGTAATTGCAGCACTCAGGAGGCTGAGGCAGGAGGTTTTGCTGTGAGTTTGAAGCCAGCCTGGGCTACAGAGTGAGGCCCTGTCTAAAAAAAAAAAAAAAAGAAAGAAAGAAAAAGAAAAAAAAGGAAAAGACTGAAGTTTGAGCCTCTTACCTCACACCACACAGAAAAATGAATTTAAAATGGATCATAAACCTAAAATATAGGCGGCATGTGGTAAAACACACCTGTAATTCCAGCTACTCAGGAAGCGGAGGTCAGAGGATTACAACTTTAAGGCCAGTCTAGGTAACTTAGCAGGACCTGTTTCAAATTAAATTTTAAAAACAGCTGGAGGTATAACTCCGGCGAGTGTTTGCTTGTCTAGAGCATGCAAGGTTCTGGGTTCAATCTACAGTACCACCAAAAAAAAAAAAAGAAAAAAAGAAAAAGAAAAATGCACTGCCACCACGAACAAAAACAATCTTCTCCCTCCACCCCAAAAAACAAGCCTATGTACATAGGCTACAAAAAATAAAAGAAAAAAAAAGCATTAAAACTCTTAGAGGAGAAAATGTAAGAGTAAATATTTGTGACCCTGGGTTAGGTAATAGCTTCTTAGAAAGGGTACCAAAAGTACAAATAAAAAAAGTATAGCTGAAGATGTAGCTTAGTGTTATAAATTTGATTCCATCAACATTAGGAAGTTTGTGCTGCAAATGTTATTACCCAGAAAATGACAAAACAATCCTTATCTTAGTTGCTTTCTCTTTGCTGGGACAGAATACCTGACATCCACAACTTAGGGGAGGAAAGTTTTCTTTTAGCTCACAGTTTCAGAGGGTCTCAGTTGATTGTGGGTGGCCAGCAGTGGTGGATGCACATGGCAGAGGCCCAGCAGGAGAGGAGTTCTTCCTGATTTCAGGCCACGCCTCTTAATAGCGTATGTTTACATAGGTACTCTGCAACATCCAGATATAGGAAGTGTCTAGGGGACATTCCAGATCCAAACCATAACAGCCCTCATGATGGGACAAAACATTTGCAAATCAAATATCTGATGAGGAATTTAGAATCTATAAAGAATTCTTACCACTTGTTATGGTCTGAAAGTTTGTGTCATTTGAACATTCACTTCTTGAGCTCTTAGCCATAAGGTGATGTAATGATATAAAGAGATGGGACCTCTGGGATGCAGTTAGGTCTTGGAGACCGAGCATTCATATGTGGATTGGTACCTTGAGTTCTGAGGGCGCTTGTTTGCCTCTTCCACCAGATGAGACCACAGCAAGAAGACCCAAACCATGAGCAGTCCTTACCTGATGCTGGATCTGCCAGCACCGTGGTCCTCGGTGTTCACAAGTCATCAGTTTGTGGTATTTTGTTATAGCAGCCCAAACAGACTAAACAACTCAATAAAAAGAGAACCCAGTTTTAAAACTGGCAAATAATTTAAATAGATACTTTTCCAAACAAGATGCACAGATAATAAGTACTTGAAAAGATGTTCAGCGTCCTCAGACAAGAAGAAATTCAAACCTACAGTGAGATGCCATTTCACAACCTTAGATGGCTAGAGTAGAAATGACAGGTAATCACAGGTGTGGTAATCACATTCAGTATGTGGTTTTGTGGATAAATTTCATGCATTGAAACCCTTAGTGAAATGGTGCTGCCGTGTTGAAGAAGTTTGACAGTTCTTCAGAATGGTGGGCTTGAAGTTGTCGTGTAGCCCAGCATACCCACCCGAGGCATACACTCTGAGAAACTGTGTCCATACAAAATTTATACTTAAGAGTTCACAGCATTACTCATAATAGCCAAAAAGTGGGAACAACCAGAATGGGAAAAGCACAGTTATAAAAGGGTGCTGTTTCTTCCCCGTCCTTCCTTTCAGCAGACACTGGTTACTTAGGAAAATAAGTGATAACAACATGTAGGTTCGGTCAGTGAAACTTTCATGAGAACAGTTGAATGAAATTAACTGAGAAAGAAACATCTTGACATATGCTAGGATGTCAGGAGATGTACTTAAGAGTAAATTTATTTTTCCCATTGCTTCTGGGTAGTAATTTTTCTTTTCTTCTCTTTTCTTTTCTTTTTTTTTTTTTTTGTGATGGTATTGAGGATTGAACTCTGGCCTTCATGCCTGCTAGGCAAGTTGTATATCACTGATCCACAATTCCCAGCCCTTTTTAAAATTTTGAGACAGTCTTACTTTGTTTCTTAGGGTAGTTTCAGACTTGTAATTCTCTCATACCTGCCAGGAAGTCTTAAGTAGCTGGGGTTGCAAATATGTGCCATTATGCTGAGCTAATTTTAACTTTTTTATTGAAAAAATATTAAATTTACTGTCTTCACTATTTTTTAGTGTAGAGCTTAGTAGTGTTGGATTTATACATAAATTTCTATGACAGATCTCAAGAAAAAAATTTTTTAAGACAGAATTTTGCTTTGTAGTCCAGGCTGGTCTTGAACTCACTATGTAGCTCAGGATGGCCTAAAGCTCACAGTCCTCCCACCTCAGCCTCTTGAATGCTGTGATTACAGGAGTGTACCACCACGTCTTGCTTACGTGGTGCTGGAAAATCAAACTCAAGGCCTTGTGCTTGGTAGGCTGCACTCGACCTGCTGTACTATTCCTCCTTCCCATACTGTTTCTAAAATTTTGAGCCACCCCCACACTCTTTTCTGTGACAGTTGTACTATTTTACTTTCCTACCACCAGTATATATTGGTGCCAGTTTCCTCTGCATCTTTTCCAACACATATTTTCAGTTCATTTAATAGCACCATCATTAATGGGTACAAAATGACATCTCATTGTGGCATCCAGGCAGTAAATTAGGGAAACAGCATCAGAGAGGAAGAGGCCAGGAACCTCGTAGAGAAACCAAGGTCATGCCCTCTTGACCACCTGAGGCATACCCAGAAATATGCTTTGTTAGTTCCATGGGCAGATCCCAGTCCAATCAAGTCAGCAATCCAGCCGAACTGGCATGAAGCCCTTTGCCAATTTATTAACGGGAGATTTTGTTGTTGTTCCTGGTATATTCTGAGTATAAATATAAACGAGCAATGATTTCAGCCAATTTTTGTGTTAATTTTTTGTCTTGGAGCATGCTGAGATAGTTTATTAATTTTAGCAGACTTTTTTGGTAAAATCTTTAGGGCTTACATAAAATTCTGTTGTTGTCAAACAGGTAATAGTTTTGCTTCTTTCCAATTTGGGTGCGTTTTATTTTATTTTACTTATTTTTGTGTGTGTCTAGTTGTTCTGACTAGAACATCCAGTACTGTGTGAGTAGAAGTAGTGAGAATGGGCATCCTGGCCTCGTTCTGTTCTTGGGCAAAAAGCTTTCGGTCTTTTATTAATGCGTAATGTTAGCTGCAGCTCTTCATATGTGGTTTTTATTATATTGAGGTACTTTCCTCTATTCCTACCTTACTGAATATTTTTAATTGTGAAAATTGTAAAAGAATGTTAAATTTTGTTACACTTTTTTGAGGAGAGTCAATTTAAACAGTCATGTGGTTTTAAAGCTTTATTCTGTGCATATGGTGTACATATTGATTGACATTTATGTGTTGAGACACCCTTGCACTCTAGGTAGAAATCCCACCTGGTTGCATTGTATAATCCTTTTAATGTACTACTTAGATCAGTTTGCTAATACTCTACTGAGGATTTTTTCCATCAATATTCATTGTAAGTATTAGGTTTTTTTTTTGGTCTTGAAGTTTTGTCTGGTTTTGGTATCATAACAATTTTGGCCTGATAGATTGAGTTGGAGTGTTCTCTCATCTTCAATACTTCTGAATAGTTGGAGGATTGTTCTTAAGTCTTCTTTAAGTGTTTGCTAGAATTCTCCAGCCAGGTCATCTAACCTGGGCTTTTCTTTATTGGAAGTTTATTTTTTTATTAATGCTTTAGTCTCCTTATTAATTATAGATCTGTTTAGAATTCTTGTTTTAGCCAATTTAAAAATTATTCGTAGTAGTCTTTTTTATTTCTGTGCTATTAGTTATATATCCTCTTTTATGTGTAATCTTGGTTATTTTAGTCTAGCTAAGGTTTTGTGAATTTTGTTGAAGTTTCAAAAACAACTCAGTTTCTATTTTTGAAGTTAGTTTTAGTTTTCCATTTCATTTATCTCTGCTCTTAATTATTTTTGTCTTTTTGCTAATTTTTTAGTTTGTTCTTTTTTCTAGCTCCTTGAGGTTCTGTGTTACATAGTTGATTTGATTTTTTTTAACGTAAGCATACTACATGACAATTTTCTTTTGGGACTGTACTTTCTGCATCCCACAAGGAATGATATATTGTGTTTTCATTTTCATTTTCCTCCAGATGTCTTTTAATTCCCTTATGATTTCTTTGACTGAATGGTGTAGGAATATGGTGTTTAATTTCCAAATATTTCTGCATTTCCCTCTTTTCTTTTTGCTTCTGATCACTAGTTCCATTTCATTGTGTTTGGAGAAGATACTTTGCATGATTTTCTTGTTCCTAAATTTGTTAAAAATTGTTTTGTGATCTGAATGAGAGAATATTGTATGTGTACTTGACAGTAATTTATAATCTACCTCGTAAAATAGTTTCACTGTTATGGTTACCAGCTTGTTTGAGTCAGGTAATACAGAAAGGAAGAAGTCGTATTATCCTTATTTGCAGAGGACCCCAAAAACTTTACCAGAAGACTCTTAGACCTAATAAACAAATTCAGCCAAGTTGCAGGATATAAAATCAGTGCACAAGAATCAGTAGCATTCCTCTACAACAACAGTGAAAACACAGAGAAAGAGATCAGAAAAACAATTCCATTCACAATAGCCTCAAAAAAGTTAAATATCTAGGAGTCGACTTCTAATGAAACAAGTGAAGGACCTCTACACTGTAAACTGTAGGACCCTGAAAAAAGAAATTGAAGAGAATTTTAGAAAATGGAAGCATAGCCCCTGTTCCTGGAAAGGCAGACCAACATTGTCAAAATGGCCATACTACCTAAATGGATATACAAATTCAATGCAGTCCCAGTCCAGATACCAACAGTATTTTTCACAGAACTAGAAAAAAAGATCCGAAAATTTATATGGAACCACAAGAGGCCCAGAATAGCCAAAATAATCCTAAGCAACAAAACAAAAGTAGGAGGCATCACAATACCAGATATCAAATTATATTACACAGCAACAGTGATAAGAACATGGTATTGGCACAGAAACAGAGAGGTGGATCAGTGAAGTAAAATTGACGATGCAGAAACATTCCTGAGTACCTTCAGCCGTCTGATCTTCTGACAAAGAGGACAAAAGTATTCACTGGAGTACGGGTAGCCTCTTCAGTAAACTATTACGGTTTGCATCTGGAATGGCCCCCAAAATTTATTTGGATGTTATGGGTTATCTGTAGAACCATGTGCTGTTGGGGAACTGAGGCTTCATCTGGAGGGGTGGAATATGGGCATGTAGATTGGATTACAGGCATGTGTTAGGGGTTTAAAGCTGGAAGGGATGGATCACTGAGGCTGGACCCAGAAGGGACAGGTCACTGCAACGGGACCGGGAAAGATAGATACTGCTTCCTACTTTTCTTCTGGGACTGCACTTGACTTGCCTTGATTTGATTGGGCTTCCTGTTTGCAATGCGATAAGGAGCTGCCTCCACCTCTGCCTCAGCCATGTGCATCCACTATTGCCAGCTGCCCATGAGTTGACTGTGATCTTAGGAAACTGTGAGCTAAAATAAACCTTTTCTCCATAAAGCTGTGGATGTCAGATATTGAGTCACAGCGACAAAAAGTAACCAAGACACAAACGATTCTGGGAAAACCAGCTAAACACACGCAGAGAAATGAAACTAGACCCACAACTTGCACCGTGAACCAAAATCAAATCAAAATGGATCAAAGACCTAGACATTAAAATGGAAACATTGAGCTTTTTGGAAGAAAATGTAAGCAAAACCTTGGAAGACATAAGCATAGGCAGGAACTTTCTCTAAAACACCCAAAGCATGTGAGATAACACTAAAAATTAAAAAATGGGATTATAAGAAATTAAAAAGCTTCTGCACAGCAAAGGAAACAATCGGTAGAGTGAAGAGAGCACCCATAGGTCGGGGAAAATTTATTTTGGCAGCTACTCCTCAGACTGAGGACCGTTATCAAGAATATACAAAGAACTGAAAAAAATCAGACTCTCCAAAATAAAGGACCCAGTCAAAAAATGGGAATCTGAAATGAATAAATGGTTCTCAGAAACAGAAACCTGAATGGCCAATAAATATGTGAGAAAGTGCTCAACATCTTTAGCCACCAAAGAAATGCAGATCAAAACAACACAGGTTTCAAATAATGCCATGTAAGAATGACAGGTATTAAGAACTCAAAAAACGACATATGCTGACTAGGCTGTGGGGGAAAAAAATGAGCCCTTCTACATTGGTGATGGCCCTATAAACTGGCACATCCACTATGGAAAGCAGTATGGGAATTCCTCAAAAAACTGAAAATCAGTATTCCGTCTGACGCAGCTAACCTCTCCTGGGTATCTTCCCAGGAGAGGTATCTTCCCATAAGAGTTAAAGTCATCATCCACGGGTGATACATGCATACCCTTGTGTACAGCAGCACGATTTATAATAGCCAAATCCTTTGTAGGAAAATGGATGTACGTCAGGGTCCCTGGCAACCTTGCGGAGACAGTACCGGTGCCATCCTTGCAGAGCCCCCGGCTCACCAGATCTGCTGAGGCTCCGAGACCACTGATGCCCTTGGTAGAGGACTCCGGTTGGGAGAGCACTGGTGTTAGAGAAAGCAGTCAAGTTAGAAATCAGAGACTGCCCTCCTCTCTCCATCTCTGACAGCAGTTGTGTGGCCCCGGGCATGCTGTGGTTTCTTCTTTCCTTGGTCATAGTGAGGAGATCAGACTGACATTTTTCTCAGGTCACTCCTCACACTAACGAAATCTGTGAGGCCCTTCAGAGTTCGTGTTCTTTTGCTGTTTTACAGTGGTTCTCCAGGCCTGCTTCACTTGGTGATGGTTCAGGTATCCAAAAGCATGTACTTCTCTGTCCTGTTCCTTCCTTTTATGTTATTTGCCTTGGGGTTCAAGGTAGAGTTGAACAGTTTGAGGGAAAAAATGTAGAAAATAATCAGATGCTCAATTTTTCCATGTCAGCGAGAGTGTGCCTTTTGAAAGAGCTGTAGTTCCATATGTAGCCCAGTCACCTAACAAATCCCGTGTGGCTTCTGCAGTCTGCAGGAAAGTCTCAGTCCGTGTGTCCTCATCCTTACTAATTTTAGCACTACAGTAATGAGTTGGGTTTTAGGGCTTTCTGTAAGAAGGAATATAAACAGCACTGCAAGACTCTTGAAAAATGCAAAGAAATCTGTTTTGGAAACTAATAAGCAGGGCTATTTTGGACAAGGGAAAATGCTACCTTGTACATTTTAGTAGGAAATCAGAAATGGAAAAGTCCTGATTACCAGAAATGGAATGTGAGACAGAAAAGCTAGTTCTTTGAGGGAAGAAAACATTTTCATCTAGTGCAGAACTTTTCACATGACCTTTGACATATCCTTACAGTGTCCTTATCATTGTCTGCCTTCTCTCCAACTCTCTGTCCAGTCGGAATGTGTCTTAAAGGAAGGTCTTTTTGGTGTTTGTGGCATAGGAAGGGGTTGCATGGTCAGGACTGGTAGTAGACTCCAGACCTTAGGTATTCGAAACCTAGGAACTATGCTTTATTTGAGGGCAGCATAGGTGCTCTCAGGCCTGTGTGATCTGATTTCAGATACATGTATGTATACCTTTCCTTGATTCCCTGAGCTTCAAAATACTTTACCCTGTGCCATCGCATGCCCATGTGACTGCAGTCTCAGCTACTAAAGATTCTAGGGTAGGTGAATCCCCTGAGCCTTGGAGTTCAGGACCAGCCTGAGCAACATCATAACACCCATCCCAGCCAAGCAAACAACAATTACATCTTCATCCATGTCTTTCTAGTAAACATTTGAAATTCCCACATTGCTGTTTCTTTTGTTCTCTATTTCTAGAGGCCCTTCATTTCTTGGTTTCTTGACAGACAATTGGCACACCAGAACCTTTTTAATCTGTTCATTCTTTCCATTTAGTTCATTCATTTTATTTGTGTGTTTTTTATTACTTCATTTCCCAGCTTCTGTAGAAAATACAGCTATGCACAAGACATTATGTGATCAATTACATTTCTTCTTTTGCTCAGTATTACTCTGCTGGTTATTATGGCTTAGGCTTATGTGAGCCTCTGAAGTGGGTTTGGTTTGTGACTTTTGGGCACTGTTCTTTTGAAAGAGATGGATGGCAGAGGTAGGTTTGTGGAGAGTAGGAAATTAGGATTAATTATAGTAGACTGCCTCAGAATAGCTAGTGTCTAGAAGTTTAGGAGGCCTCTGAATCAGATGTTCCGGTTTTCCGTTTTAGGTAGGAGATCCATAAGTGACATAGAATTCAGAGAAGCACTGAGGACTGGGAAGTTCTAGAAAATAAATGACCCTGGTCTCTCAATTGTACAATTATTGAATATAAGAAGACTAACCAATTAGCTTCAGTAATTTGAGGGATTTTTACTAATAAAGAGGATGTAAATGAGTTAGAAGCAAAATTAGCCCAGAAAGAAAACAGTACCTTACTGATCAGCTCAGTGGAATGAATAATAAACTGTGGGTAGCTATTTTAGAGTTGTTGTAGAAAAGCTATCTGAAGGTTGAGAAACAGGGCTAAGATTCTTGTGTTCCTGTTCAGTATCACCCAAGATTTTGTCTAGCATACCCATCAAGAACATTCTTGTAGAAGGTAACTAGCTGACTCTTGGTTGGGCTCAAACTCTGTAAAGTTGGATATTAGCTTCTAGAAAATTGATAGTACAATTTGTCCATTAGAGATCTAAGTTACTTCTGTTTAATAGAAAGATAACCCCAAAGATTATGGTTTCATCACTGTATTGGACACTGGCCAGTTTTGCGTCCTAACTTTGCAAGATTATCACAAAATTCTTTTTTCTAGTGACTATGTGAATGTTTGTTGTCTTGAACCAACTCTGCCTTCTTGCTTTTTCCTCTGCTAATGCTGAAATCAGTCTTTGACACATGTGTATTATGTTTGTATGAGAGTTTTTAGACTTTGATAGAAGTGACTACTTATGTACAGGCATCTTAGATGGCTTAGACTATTGGCCAGGAGTTAGGATTTGACTAAACTCACTTTCAGGTCCTTTCAGCCCTGCATTCCTGTAAGTAGTGAATATTTATCTAAATTCTCTCAGTCACTTGGATAGTAAATTACAGTTATGAATCAGATAATTGTGTGTGGCCTGGGTGAAGATGTAAAATTACTGCCTTATGTCTAGAAGCCTCAAAGTAGAAAAGGATAATAAGTTAATAATAATGCTGTCAATGACTTGTATATACCTAAAGTTTATAACAACCAGCAACTCATTACTGTATTCAATTCTCATAATTTCTGTGTGAGGGGACAAGGGGACACTGAGATGGTAACAGGTGAAGTGACTTTCCCGAGAGCATACAGCTGTTAAGGAATGGAGATGGACCGCAGCCCAGTGAGGCACGCTTCAGGTTCATTCACCAGCTGCCTGATGGAGCCAGAGTTCAGGACGACATTGAGTTGAAGTAGGGAAAGGAAAAAATAAAAGAACAAAAGAAGAAAGAAATAAGAGAATAAGGAAGTCAGATAGGAAGGCAGGCCAGCACTCACACCATTAGGAGAATATCCTATGCCACAGCTTTAGACACCTGGCACATTGATTTACCATTGCTGACCATCATTTTAGTTTTGGGAGCATATACATTGTGTTGGTCAGATTTCTTTTGCTCTGACTAAATACTTGAAAGGAGGAAAGATTTATTTTCGCTCCTGGTTGCAGAAGCTTTAGCATGTGTCTGCCTGTTCTGTTGCCTTTGCTTCTGTGGTTAGGCGTCAGGGTAGAGAGCACATGGCAGAGGAGGCTGCTCACGTGGTGGCTGGGAAGAGAGGGAGAGAGAGACGAGCAGGGAGGAAGGAACCCGTGGTGGCACACGCCTATAATCCCAGCACTCAGGAGGGTGATGTAGGAGGACTGCTGTGTGTTCAAGGCCAGCCTGGGCTACATAGTGAGTTCGGGACCAGCCTGACCTATAGAGTGAGACCCTGTCTCAAAAAAAAAAAAAAAAGAAAAGAAAAGAAAAAAAATTCGGTACAAAAGAAAGGAGTGGAGGAAAAGAGCCTGGGGTCTATTGGCCACCCTAGTAACCTAACGCCTCTTTCTGCAAGGCCTCACATATTAAAGGTTGTAGTTGTGCGGCAGTCTATGACCAGCTCTTAAGCACATGGCCTTTGGAAGATTTTTAAAATCCAAACCATAACATTACTTGCTACCTCTATCCCTCAGGGCTAATGTCCATCTCATAGTGCAGAGTTCCTAAATTTCAGCGGTTCCACCCTTGCCCTGAAGTCTAAATCTAAAACCTCCTCCAAAACTTAAAGGTAAACTTTAGCTGTGAGCTCCTTTAAAAGCCAAAAGAAAATGTTCTATACTTCCAAGATACAATGGTCCAGATACAATAATAAGATGTAATAAGTCTTTAACTTACTGGCGCTGGGGGGGGGGGGACTTCTTTGTTAGATGATCTTTTATTGAAATATTTTCTCTTGTACTTAGCTATCTGGGCATTCCAGTACACCACTGTCAATGTCATGAGGGTGACAGCCACCAACATCACATCCCACAAACTGCAGTCCTGTTTGGGAGGCTTTTAAGGTCCAATGCAAGCCGGGCCCGATGATGCAGGCCTGTAATCCAACTCTCTGAGAGGCCGAGGCAGGAGGATGGCAAGTTCAAGCTAAGGCTTGGCAACTTTGTGACTTAATGAGACCCTGTCTCTAAATAAAAAATAAAAATGGACTGAAGATGTAACTCAGTGGGAGGGCTCTGGACTCTAATGGCAGTCACAGGCATCTGCCACCATGGCTGGCTCTTGGCTTTATGTTTACATTTATATGTTAAATGCATTGCAATAACAGATGATGGATATTTTTTGTTCAGTATTATTAGAATGCAGGTTCTGAATTCTTTTTATCTAACATATGAACTTTTAAAATTTTTTTCAAAATCATTCTTGAATAGATGCATAAGATAAAGGAATTGTATAATTTTTAAAATATAATATTTCCACTTTTTTCCTATGATATGTAGTGATTAAATGACATTATGTATCTTTGCCTATTTCCTCAAAAAAATACAGCCCATAACAGTTAAAAAGGCCTGAAACATATTTTATCTTTTTTGATTTCCCCTCCCAAGGACAGAGCAATACTAGACGCAGAGCAAGTGCACAGTCATTTCTTTCTCTATTCCTGGGAAGACTTCTGGGAGAGTGACACTGGAGCAGCTATGTTTGTTCATTCAAAAGGATAATGTGTCCTATTCATTGATGCTTACACCGGAAGAAGACTGCTGCCTTAATACAGTCTGATTCTTATGAAATTTTTAAGTCTCTAAATCCCTGATTGATTAACTCAATAGGTGAATAATTTCGTGTGCCAGGTCCTAGGACAATATAGGAATAAGTCAAGGCTCTTCCCTTCACAAAGCTCGTACTGCCTGTGGCTTATGGTACCCACTCATGTTAGTCTTAGTTTTTCTATGTAACTATCCTCAGTTGTCTACCGCCATACCGTCCTGAATATGCCAGTCTCATGTGAAATATTTCCAGGCTCCATGGTGGTTCACATGGTAACCTAAGAACTGCATGAGACAGCTGGGTTGGGAGAAAGACCAGCTATCTCCAACACATGTCTGAAATCCAGCTTCTGTCTTGTTTGCCGCTGGTGCTGAGTCAAAATTCCATCAGCTCTTACCTGGACTTGCTAGCTTATAACTGGTCTTGCTCCCATTTTTCTTTTAAAAGTTAAAATTAGACTACGTAGCTTCGCTGGCTTCCCTCTCTGGTAAAGTCCTGCTTAGCATTCCTGTCTTTGTCTCCTGCTCTTCTCTTTATCTCCTCTGATCCACTCGCACCTTAGGGGAGGGATAGATGCCACGCTTGTTAACTCTCACCTTGGGCCTCTGCCACCGTTTTGTCCCCTTCCTGTGCAGCCAGTGATCTTTCCCTGATATTTGCACAACTGGCCCCTGCTTGTCTAGCTTACATATCATTTTCTTAGAGGGGCCTTTCCTATTGTCAGTTTTAAATTTACTGTCCCCCACTCTGTCTCTGCTACATTACTCTGTTTTATAATCTTTTTCTTATTCAACTATCACCTGACATCCTTTATTAGAATATAATCGCTGAAACTGGGGACTTGGTGCTGTTCACTGGTCTCTTTGCAGCACCTGGCATATCCTACTTGACAGTAGCCTGTCAGGTATTTGCTGAGAGAATAAAGGGTAATTTTCAATCAACCTGGAAGATATTTAGAGAGTGTTTATTTGATGAAAGATCAATATAGACTGAAATACAGAAATAATTTCCAGTGAACTACTTTGGAGCAGGAGTAAATTTTAAAATATATTGTAACTATGTTTACTTTATAATAGAATGCCTTTTGCTAGCATAGCTTAAATAGAATTCTCAAAATAGAAGTTACAGATGGATTTATTTAAAACTTTTATTTTTAAAGTTAAATATCACTGTAGAAGTTCAGTTGAGCTCTGTAATTTTGGGGAAGAGTTGGTTTGAAGTGTAGACTCACTTTCTCTCAATTGAAGGTTTTTTGAAAATTATAGCAAGTTTAATTCAACTGAAATCAATGGTATTCAGTGAATTAAAAACTTATTTAACCTAAGACCTTTAATATATACCTAGGAATGTTCTGTGCTTTCTAAAAGCATAGACAGGACTAAACCCACGGGTTATTGCTAGTGGATTCCCCACAATTTCAGAATAGGAGAATTTAGGAATGTGGCCCAAAATGATAGTGAGTTTCTTGTGGGGTTATATTTGCGTAGCAAGCCTGCTATTGTTTCTTATATTGTATTTCCCAGGATGAGGACTGATGCCCAGTGAGGTTGTAGAGCTAGAACACGTCACGGCTCCCCATCCAGCTCCTCTGATCCTGTACCCACTTCAAGGCCCAAAATATGCACCGGGCCAAGTCATTCAGCACAGGCAATAGTTATTAATATTCACACGAATTCCAGAATTTTAGAGATCAGGGGAAGCTGATTTTGGTCCAGGGAAACACATGAGTGGAGTTTTGGAACATATGTTGTCATATTAGGTACCACTGATTGTGGCTACTGTGTGCCAGGCATTTCATTTTCACAACATGCCCACCAAATGTGTGCTGTCTTCTCCATTGTATGTTGAGACTGAAGCTTAGCCTGGAAAGAATCCTCAGATGGAGCGTACTAGACCTGAGCTCAGAACCTTCTCTTTCTGTAGCCACGTGTGGAGGGAAGGCACAGAGTGCTGAGGATGGGGGCTCAGGAATAGCGGAAGCAAAGATGTCATGAACTAGGGCTTTGGTGAGCACGGAGACTACCTGGCCATGCTGGAAGGTCCAGGTTGACAAACATGGAAGGTGGATGGGGGCACAGGGATGGTCTGATTGTTGGGGAGCCAAACGCCATCAGAGAGGGCTGAGATTGTGTTTGTAGATGGTGAAAAAAAGCTGTAGGATTTAAAACTGGAATGCGCTAGAGACTGGAAATGACAGAGTCAGATAGGCAGAAAGATCAGGGAAGTGAAGACAGTCTTAACTAAGGTGGCAGGAGTGAGCCTCGGAAGGAGCAGGTCCCTAAGGATGTAATCCAGGGCTGGTTGTTATCACTCGGTCCCTTGCTTGCTGGAAAACCCCTGCTCAGGCTGCGAAGAGAATAGTATTTTTAGTCATGATCAAAACTGATTTATTTCCATTTACGTCTCCTTCTATTTCATCTCTGCATGGCACAAAGTGAATGTGCATATCCATAAATGTCAGAAGTACATTCTTGTTTTGCTTGATTGGCACAGCAGGCTCTGTTCATATGTTCAATTCTTATTTTGTGGCACGTACATCATGGCTGTGTGCCTACAACCTAAAATAGTGGGAGAGGAAACCCTAGCTTTCCCAACTTGTCGGGGACACAGGGACATCTCCTGTTAATGTTTGTGTTTTTATCCAGTGCCTCACGTTTCCTTCCCTTGCATGTCCAGTGACTGCAGGGTGTTCTGCCGCGACGGTGAGGCCTGTCAGGAGGCTTTTATTCTTAGGAATGTGACGAGAGTGAAGGCTTCAGAGCTCTTTCACCTTCTTCAGCCAGAACCTTCCTACTTTTGTCAGTTTTTACATTAAGTTTCCGTGGAAGTGTTATTTTAAAAAATAGACAGCTAAGCATGTGACATTCATGGTACAAGACAGAATTAAGTCCCAGAGTAAGAAGCCTTTGGTGGATGGCCTGACCTGATTTTAAGAAAATAAAAAAGTGGCTGCAGAGATACCTTCTGGGGCTCTGTGCTGGAGAAGATCGGAGCTGTTGGGAGCCACGGACCGTCAGCAAGGTTCCTGTTCCGCGTGCTTTGGTGCTCTGGATAGTCAGGCAGTAGGGGATCTGCCTGGCCTTTGTACTGGACACTCTCTCACATTCAGGTCCCAGTGCCATGTCAGCTCAGGTTTTGGCCTCTTACTTTTTGGGCTTTTGAGGCGATTTTCAGCCTTTAAAGGTCTCTTGCTCATCTGTGAAATCTGTGGTTAATCATGCCAACTATGCAAAATAGCCCCCACCAGTCACAGTGTCCCCACCCTGTCTCAGAGCCCCTGGCTGCCTGATCTGTTGAGTAAGTCCTCTTGGGGACTTACTCCTCCTGAACTAGTTGGATCATTGGTGTTAATAGACTAATAGGGCACATTGACCAGGTCCAAGGTCTTGCTGTGACATTTAAAAGCTATCTGGCAGAGATAGATTACTTAAGCACATTGGGCTTTGTTTCCTTCCTAGTACATTAGGAAATCTCATAAAATTATGTCTAAAACACCCTTGGATTTGGATTTGGCTTCTTACGTTTACTGCCAGTTCTTTTTCTTTTTTCCAGCACTGGAGATTGAACCTAAGACCTTCCCACTGAGTTATATCATCTGTTCATTTTTTACTTCGAAATGGGAGTCTTACTAGATGCCCAGGCCGGCTTGAACTTATGATCTTAGCATCCCAAGAGTGCTACAATCACAGACGTGTACTGTGGGCCCAGCTGTCAACTTTTATCTCTACCAGGACCTTATGAGTAATTCTGAATGGTGTAACCAGCCTGCCAAGTGAAGACTCTTGAGTCCCTGGTGGGTAACAGGCTCAGGTTCTACAGGTCCTCCATCCCACTGGAACTGTACTGTTGACTTCCACTGGCTAAAGGAGATCAGAGCAGTGCTTACCAGGCCAGGTACCTAGAAGTTGGGACCATTGCTTTGTCTTCTGTACCTTGCAGAGAGTGCTGCAATGTAGGATTTGACTTTGAAGGCCCACCAGCAAATCCATCCATCAGAAGTAATTATGGAGTATCTCTTGGTATCAGCCCTGCCTAGAGTCCATGAATGACTGGAAAAGGGGTGCTCTGGTGCCTCCCTCCCCTCAAAAAGCCTGTGTGTAATTCATTCCCAGCTGCCTCTTTTACCCATTTCTTCTTAATTATACCCAGGTTATTTAATAAATAGAAACATATCTGGTATGAGAGGTCTGGGAGGATTACTCTTCTTTGCACTTGGGTGATCTGTACTTCTTTTTAAACAGGATTTAGGACAGTAATTCTGTATATACATGAATGTGCACCCATACCCACCCATCCGCAGAATGCTGTCTGTACTGATGGATTCAACCAAGCATAGATGGAAAATATGGGAATATTTGGGGTGAAAATACACCTATGCTGAACATATACAAATGTTTTCTTCTTGTCATTATTTCCTAAACAATGTAGTACAGTATAACAACTATTTACATAACAGTTACATTACTGTTGCATAGCATTAAGTATTATAAATAATCAAGAAATGATTTTAAAATATGGGAGGATGTATAGATTTATGGAAGTACTACACCATTTTGTGTCAGTAATTCGAGATCTGCAGATGTTGATATCTTTCAGGGACCTGGTCCCCCACTGATTCTAAGGGACAATTCTGTGTATATGTGTCCCTTTTTCTGAGAATCACAGGACAGAAATACCTCCCCAGCCCCAGGTTCAGTGAACTGCTAGTAAGCAGACAGGACACCTCTGGGCAGAGGCATCCTCTCCATGAGGAAGAGGCACCCAGTCATCAGAGGTGTTCAGTAACAGATCATTTCATGAGATGATAAATATGGTGGAAGTGTTTAGATAATTTATTAGGCTTGATAAGAACATTCACACTTTTACCTTGTTGGCTCCTTAAAGCAATTTCATGAGAGAAGCACAGGCCATTTTGCCTCTGGGGAGTCTAAGTCAGTAACTGGCTTGCAGCCAGAGTAAGTGGCAGATCTGGAGTTTACAACCAGGTTATTTAATGACTCAGAATCTCTTGTGTTTTCTGTTATTATAACATGTTTCGTCCAGAAAGCTGCCATCACCAAAGCATTATGAGCACTGGCTTGTCCAGAGTTATCATGGAAGGAAGCCTTCCAGATCAGCTTAGTTTATGGTTTGAGGGACATTGGGGTCCCCCAAGTCCCCCTCACTTACCAGTCTGTCCCATTTGGCCATTGTCACTGAGTTGCTCTACATCAAGCTCTGATATCACCTTCATCCCGAAGTATCTGTACTAGTTTGATGTTCTCCTGGGCAGAAAGCTAAGACAAAAGGAGATTCACACAGTAAACCATGTTTGAGTAACTCCCCCTGGTCAAGCACAATGCAGAAATGAATCTCACGTGAACACCTTGGCTCGTGGAACCTCCATACAGTTCACACAGCAAGGCAAAGAGAGCCACTGACTGTCCAGGGTAGTTCAGCCTCCTGTGGTCTCAGCGGCCAAGGCACCTATATGGCAGAAGGTCACATGTAGAGAGAGACATGGTCCCAAGAAAGAAGGTCCTGCTATTTGGGGGGAACTATGAGTGTGAGCTGAATTTGGAGGTTTGGGAGAGTTTTAATGGAAAAAAATACCATATTGGAGCCTTTTACCTTGTCTTCTAGGCACTGTGAAACTAGCACAGGGTTCAACCAGGAGGATATCAAAATCAGACGTAGAACGTTGCTCTGGCAGAGTTTTTAGAGACCAAACAGAAGAAGGACATGCACGTACTGATGCAGGAGACAGAGATGCTGAAAGCAAGATGCCGAAGCAGTGGCTGCCTGCGAGTGAGGAGGGTTGACCTTACGGCAACCTTTCTGGGGTAGAGTCACAATTAGCGACTGATTATTGTGTGAAAAAGTTGAATGGCTCAGTAGTTCTTATTTGAGATCTCTCTCCTGTATTTTATAAAGATTTGCAGTCCAAATGCTGAAGATGGCCTCAGCTCACTTGCCAAGTCTTGCCAGCCTGGGCTTTACCAACTGGTAAACATTTTTCTTTTTTTTCTGACATCTCTATTCCTTTTGCTAAACTTCTGTTCTGAAAATTGTCACTTCAAAATTGAGAGAATTGAGAGCCTGGTACACATTATGCTTTCAGTAAATGAATAATCAAATAAATGAACTCTCTAATCATGGTGGACCTACAAGATCAAGTTAGTTGTGGTAAAGTAGCGGGCACGAATAGTGACTTTCATGTTGTGAAGCAGCTTCTGATAAAATGCAGAATTTGGAAGAATTTTTCAGTCTTTTTGGCTTTCTGTGCAGTATAGCCAGACTGTCTCCGTGTCCTAGGCTCCCTTACAACAGGGTCGTGCCTGATCATTGTAGCAGCAGCAGCCACAGGAAGATGAGGTAATTAGGCAGATCACGGCGGGACAGGTTGCGTTCTCATCTCTTGAAACCTTCTCCCTCCTGCCCCAGCCTATATAATTCTAGTAAGGGAAGGGCTGTGTTACGGGATTTACCCAGGATCCCAGGTGAGCCCTGGGTTCAGCTTATTTCTCTAGACTGATCCAGCTCCCAGCCTGGAGCCTGAGCATACACTGCATTAATCAGACTTGCTGGAATGATCACATGGTTTTCTAGCTGCCTCCTCTGTTAGCTGCCGCTTGTCAGCAGCTGGCGGAGCTGGAGGCTGCAGGCCCCTGTCTGCAGAAAGCCTTTTACTTCCGAATATTGGGGGGTGTGGAAACCCCGCCTCATTTTTTCTGCACTTTGCACCATCTGACTGACTAAATGATTGTCCTCCGTACCAAAAAGGCTACCATACAATCTAAGGAAATTGTCTGGGACTAGGTCATGTTTGCATTTGAGGAATTCAGGTATGTTCTGGGTTTTCTACATCAGTCTGCTGCTGGGGTTTTGTTCTCGCTAGGTTTTTGCTGTGTAATGGCAGCTTGGGCTTTGGCTGGTTCTCACACACACACAAAAGGGTTCGTGTCTGCATTTGGTGGGTTTCATCCCAGCGTGGGGATGGGAGGTGCAGAAGTGGCGCAGGGCAGGGTGCTTACTGCATGCGCAAGCGCAGCATGGGTGATTGGTTTGGTCATGTCCAGTGTGTCCAGGACCCCACCTTGTGCCTCATTTGAGCTGTTCCTGCTGGTGGAGAGTTATGAATGTAGAATAGGAACTGTGTATCCAGAACAAGACTCTTGCTATCTTTTGTTTTCTTCCTTTGTGAAACTCATGCAGTCCTCTGCTTCTTTTTCTTTATTTTTTTAAAAATGTGAATTGTAACGGTGAAGGTGAAAAATTCTGCAAGTCTGTCTGTATAGTTGAAATTTGATTTTGTTTCTGATTTTTCATTATCGTTGATGGTAATCTCGTGGCAGGAGGCTTTCTGGGAAGAGCCCTGGTAGTGTGTCGTTAACAGGGTCCTTCCTTGCTATCATAAGCTTTTCAGCTGCTGTAATTATTAATGCTCCAAATTGGACCTTTTGTGAACCGCTCTTTTCTTCTGTCTTTTTTCTGGGAATCTGTCCCTGGGTATGAATGCGGAGAGGGGCGTTCCAGCCACATAGTTTCTAAGAAATGAAAATAAAGGAGGCAGAACAGAAGGATAATCAGATCTTTCTTGTGCCTATCTCCACCTCTTTGGAGCACATGGCTGAGAGAAAGAGAGAGAGAAAGAGAGAGAGAGGAAGGGAGTTCCTGACCTCTGACAGGTTCTCATTTTTCAAATGGAATTTCTGTATGTTTTACATACATACTATATCGATGAGCCGAGAGACTGAGCGAGCGGGACGTCAGCCCAACCTCGGCAGGCCTTTTTTGCTGCCTACAAACATTACTGCAATAGGCACCGAAATGATATGAGAAGAACCACCTTTAATTATTTGTAAGAGAAAACTAGAGACGTTTGAGTTAGTCTGGGGAATAGAAGAGAGGATCATTAGATTTCCACCAAGAAAAGTCAAGGTATAAGGCTTGTCTCCACCCTTTTGTGTAAACTTGATGCCTTGGGTCCAGAAAGTTAGCCTTTGTTTCAGAGTGTGTCTTTGCGTTATTTCTAATGGACTAGGCTTATGAAAAGGAAATTACTTCCATGTGTCAGCATGCCCTGGTGACATGCCCATGCCCTTGCAGGGTGACCAAGCTTATTATTTTAGAACAGCTCCATTAGATAGTTACTAAGAATTTATTTCATGTCTGGGTGTATAATGTAGATGGCTCTTAAGGAATAAATCAGTAGTCCTGGGTTCTAGTCTTTCAAAACTAGTGTTTCATATTCTTGTGCAAGTTAAAGAAAGCTGTAAATTGCAGTTGGGAAGTTCATATGTTATTGTTAGCATTTACTCTAGGTGGAGTAAGCCTTAGCTACTCTCTTGAATAGTACTTGAAGCCTTTCACTACATTTCAGAGTTAGGGAAAAGGGGTATGTATCAATAAGCCCATTCCCCTTGTGTTGGGCTTCTAGCCTGAGAGCCTAGAACTGGTTCTGATGAAGAGGAAGGGGTTGAGTTAAAGGGTACTGCTCTGATTAACTGAGAAAATCAAAGTATCATGGAAGGTAGACCACAAATGGAAGGTCTGTTGTACCTTGCTGAGGCTTCTGCTCAGATTGGCCACAAAGAATTTTGCCAGCTCTGATTGTATTTTGTAACTCTTGCCTGGTACCAGACAGATAGCTTTCTTTCATCGCAGGGTTTATATACCTGGCAGCCAGGGGATCACGATGAGGCACCACAGATGCTATAAAGGAGGGTAGCTTTTTAGTTTAAGTTGGTTGGTTCTAAAGCTTTACAATGCAGGGGAATCTCTGGCCCCCACTGCCAGAATTTTTGAAGCAGTAGGTCTGGAGAGAAGTTGAGAATCTACATTTCCACCATGTTCCCAGGTGATTCTGATGCTACAGTTCTGAGGATCAAAATTCGAGAATCAGTCGGTTAGAGAAAGCAAACAGATTGACTGTCACAGAGATGAGAAGTTTCAGGGAAGGACAGGGTGGAGGTATAAAAGAAAAAAAAAAATCAGGAGCCGGAAGAAGCAGTTCAAGTGAAGTTGTCCTTCCGAATCACAGGTGGTTGGTACTAGGACCGTGTGCCATTGCAAAATCTGGTTCTTCTCATATCATTTTGGTGCCTGTTGCAATAACGTTTGTAGGGAACAAAAAAGGCCTGATGAGGTTGGGCTGACGTCCTGCTCTCTCATATAAAAGACGTAAGATGCTTACGTCTTTTGAATGAAATGGCATATTTCTGTGTAACATATGCACATTTTTCTGTACCCGTTAAATTGTCTTTAGATTACTTACAATACCTAATACAATATAAATGCTGAATAAGTAGCTATACTATATTGTTTAAGAACTGGTGACAAGAAAAATGTCTGTACGTGTTTGGTAGAGGTGTACTGTCTTGTTTCCAAATCTTTTGAATCTGAAATTGGTTGAATCTGTGGATGACCAACAATTCGGGCAGGTGGACTAGAGCCAGGCACAGTCAAAAGGAGGCTGTGTGGCCGAGTCGCTTGGATTCCCAGCCCCTCCTCCAGGGAAGTCCTGCAGAGGAGTGCAGAGGAGTCCTGGGGTGAGACTCAGAGAACTTTGTGGTCCTGGTGCTGCCGTGTTCTGCCTCTGTGAGCAAGTCTCTTGTCTACCTTAGTGTCAGTTTTCACTACTAAAAAACAGGGATAACAAGT
Source organism: Ctenodactylus gundi (assembly GCA_004027205.1). Lineage (NCBI taxonomy): Eukaryota > Metazoa > Chordata > Mammalia > Rodentia > Ctenodactylidae > Ctenodactylus > Ctenodactylus gundi. The sequence continues at coordinate 150,035 of PVKB01001450.1, read as the reverse complement.
CTTACCAAGAAAATTTCTAATGCTATTAGTAACATGAACTTCATAAGTTTTAACAGCCCTTTCTACATCAATATAAAGGGAGAAGAAAACCATGGGGCAGCTCCATCAGGTTATCCATATTTACTCTCAGGCCTCTTGTGTGGACGCACTCTTCCATACACGCCTGAACACTGAGAATACATGGATCACATTCATTAAGAAAGGAAGCCTGATGGTGATGTACAGCATTTACATGGCATTACTCCTTACTGAACCATGAACTCCTTGTAAGATATTTTTAGCTTCGTTGCTTTAGGGCTTATAAATGCTAGACCCACAGCAAGGCTTTAGTAAGCAGTTGGCAATTCAATTTAACCAGGATCTAAGGAGTAAAGAACAAGCAAACAACTTAGTGAGCTCACTGTAGTCCTGGTATCAATACTGTGATATGTGCTGGTTCAGAAGAGCAGAAAAGCTGACTGTGCCCCTGAGGAAGACTGGGTGGCTCAGCAGACTGTCAGGTGTCGTAGGGACTCCCTGCCCATGGTCTCACTCTAGAACCTGCTGGGGTTGTGACGACGTGCTGCAGCCTGGGTCTTAAGCCTGGAGAGTTATGGACTCTTGGGAGCTGGAGAGCTCGGCCAGCATTTCCCAGCTGGCTGGGAGAAGGTGTCTGTCATTGACTATCACAGTGTTTCCTAACACCAGGTGAGTTGTCCTCTCTGGCTGCTGGGGTAGGCACAGGTCACTTGTGGTTTTGCCTTTCTTATTTTGTATTGTTTACTTCTATTATTTGTGTCACTGGGATGTTTTGCCTTTTAAAAAATCGTAAGTGAGATGTGTACTGAACTGACAGGTTTAAGTAAACATTTACTTGTTCCTGCACAGAACGTATCCTCTGAGTACTTTGTGAAATGCTAGTCATTTTTGTTCCACTTCTGGACCTTTCCTTATCAAGCCACATAAGAGTTTTAAGTGTCACTTCTATCCCATAATCCCTCAAGTGAGAATGGACTCCAAATCAGAGACTGTTTCCATCAGAATTCTGATACTTGGTTTATTGTGATTTATTTCCTGAAGGAATGTGGTAGCCTAAAATCCATGGTTGGAGTGTGTCAGTCACGTGAAAATGGGAAGTTACTATTTTGAGTTTATTTTATTTTATTTTTAAACAAAATGTTATCATGGAATGGCTGAGGTTCAAACTCCAACTAGCTCTCTTTATTAATTCCAATTTATATCTGATCTTGAGGAATATTTGTAATTTTTCTTGCCCTTTCACTAGAATATTAAAGTACCCAAAAAAGAGTGATAAAAGGAAGAAGTTATGTTTGCAAGTCCAGAGTGCCCACCCAGGTGCCAAAAGCCCAAGCCAGTTCTGTCACTGTCATTCCCCAGGGATTCTTTTCCTGTCATCCCTTGACTAAGCGGATGTTTTCGTACACCAACTTTTACACTGGGGTAAGGAAATAAGTCTCAGATCAACAGGAGGTGAAATGGGGCTTGGCAGGAATGGGGAGAGTAAACTCAATCATTATGTACCAGCCCCTGAACCCTCGTAAGTTTGGATAAATGAAATCAGTTACGCCCCAACCCTGGCCCAAGCTCTGGTCCCCTGTGTGCATATGCTTACTTGACGTCACTGCCAAAAGCCTAAAGAGCCTCTCAGGGAAGAGGGTCTGGTCAATTTTAGTTGGTCCAACTTTTATATATACCATGTGTCTAAAATGTCATCCAGTGAATTGGCCTGTGTCTTAGCAGTCAACCCAACCTTTCAGAGTCTGTTGGGGTCCAGATCATGTCTGGCACATGCTCATGGTTCTAGGAAGAGAGAGGAGAGAGAAAAGGAGCAGAGGATTCCCCGGGGAAGTGTGGGCTGACCCTCCTGCTTCCTGCGGTTCTTGCATCCCCTCATCACCCGTACTTCTTACTGAAGTGTGATGTCGTTGCTGCCTTCATGGGACTCTTTCTACTCTACTGAAGTGTGAGCTCTTCATGGTCAGGGCTATCTTAGTTACCTGGTAGAGCGACCGGTAGCAAGTGGTTGGCTCTGAGGTGTTACTAAATGGCTGGTAACTAACACAATTAGAATCGAACAATCACGGGCCCTAAATATCCAGAGCTATGGATCACTATGCCTCTGGTCCCCAGGACCTTTGGTCACCAGGACCCAGCCACGTGGTCTCTCTCGGGAGATACTAGGTCCACCTGGCTGGAGGAGTTCACCAGGAGAGAGCAAACAAGAAACAGGGAAGGACTGGTGAGCCTCATTGAATCGACGGTTTTGGTGCTGTCCATCCGACTAACCATAAGAAAATGCCATTTTAGGGCACAGTTACCTGTCTCAGTGGCAAAGCAGAAAATACCCATCTGGCCTCCATTTTTAAATAGATGTTGCAGTTATTGGTGAGTTTCACTCTGAGAGGCAGTATTGCAGATTTCAAATCCAAATGTGTCTTCAGTTCTTACTATGGAAATAAAAAAGCTGCACCCGTGGACAAGTCATTATTTCTGTCAGCTATGGTTACTTCTCTTACAAGAAAGGGAACTTTATCTTGGGGCATTGGTGCATATACATATTGCGTCTTAATCATTTCTGCTTCTCATTTCCCTTCACATGCTTCCATTTCCCCCCCCCCCACCCGCATCTTCACAAAGTCTACCTTCTGTGTTCTATTATCTCTTTTATTTATATTTTGGGTTTCTCATAAAAGAAACTGCAATGTTTAACTTTCTGAGTCTGATTTATATCTCAGCATTGTAGTCTCAAGATACACGTGTTTTCCTACAAGTGACTAAAATGTATTCTTTATATAGCAGACGATTACTCCATCATGTGTGTGTGTGTGCGCGCGAGTGTGTGTGTGTGTGTGTGTGTGTGTGTGTGTGTGTAGCATTTTCCCCTTTTGTCTGTTGATGGGTATATAGGTTGCCTCCAGGATTTATAATAGTTGCTATGTATTGTGCTGCTATTAACGTGAGTATGCATGTATCACTGTTATATGATGGTTAAATTAACTCTTCTGGGAAGATACCCAAAAGAAGTATAGCTGAATCAAATGAAATTTCTATTCTTAGTGATTTTGTGGAATGTCCATACTGATTTCCATAGTGTTTGTACTAGTTTACATTCCTACTAAGAAGAAAAATAGAATTATTTTTAGGATAATATGTAGAAAGAGTGTATAAATGATACAACACTGCTGTAATGTTTGCATTTTATATTTTGGGATCAGTAAACAGTTAATGTTTAGTTGGTTCAGAAGCTACTTTTTAAAGACAGTCCTCAGAACCATTCCTTATTCCTCTTTGCTATTTAAAAAGTGGTCTCTTATGTTAAAAACAAAAGAAGCATAGCAGATTCATTACTTAGAGGAATGGGTCCCAAAATATTCTAGAATTCTATCTTGGTAACAACTTAGGATAGTTACAGAAATATCTCCAGCTGTGTAGGTTGTGAAATCTCTGAGTATGACCTTTAGGAGGTGCAGAGGTGGGAGGGTCCTTTGGTATTATGGTAATCCTACTAAATAAGCCACAGTCTAAAATGCATATCTGCCTTCAGGAACTCACTGTCCTCTGGAGGTGCCAAACAGACAAATCAAATCATGGGGTGGGAGAAGCCCAGGTGAGACTCACAAGGGGAGCCACAGGGACAGTGCTGTGGGCTGGAAGAAGAATTAATGAAGACCTCTAGAGGAGGCGTCTCCCATCTCCCTGGTGTGAGCCTTGGAGAGGCGTGAGGTGTGGGCCTGGAGGATGAGCGCTCAGGGAAGGGCTGTGAGGAAGAGCTGGGCAGGCACTGGGCTCGCGCTGAGGCAGGGTATACTGTGTGCTCTCAGCCATGCTTCGCCTCAGAACACCTGAGGGCAGACTCTTGTCATCATTTTCAGGGAGGGACCTCTCTTCCTGTGACTAGAGACTTCTCTCTACCTGTAAGTTCACTATTTGGCAGAGTGAACATTTCCACTCTTAGGGAATAGGGAAACCCACTGGATGTTTTACAATGCTGGTCCCTTTACATTTCCATTCATCTTGTTACCTTGAGTAAGTTGCTCAAGTTCTTTGTGCTTTGGTTTCCTTATCTATAAAATAAGGCTATTACTTACCTGGAGGGTTACTGTGCTTAAATGAGATTGCTGTATAAAGCATCTGCACAGTTAGTGCACCGGCAGGGATCTACCATCTCTCATTGTCTCCAGAGCCTAGCATAATAAGTGAGTGTCCATTTGGGCTGTACTGGACAGGGATGGTGTGTGGGATCTTGCTGTTGAGGGAATGGTCCGGCACAAGTGAGAGCTCAGTGAGGAGAATGCTTCCGGCTGGAGATGGTGTTGCAGCTGTGGTGGGGTTACATTGTGTGCTGGTTCTCTTGGCCAGCAGGAGGAGCTGTTGAAGGCCTTTCAAGAATGACCTTCGGGCTGAGACTGTAGTTGAGTCATGAGGGTTTGCCCAGGAAGCATGAGGCCCTGGGTTCAGTCCCCCAGCACCACATAATTGCTGCGCGTCATGGCTCATGCCTGCGATCTCAGCAGTCAGGTGACTGTGGCAGGAGGATTCCCGTAAGTTTGAGGCCAGCCTGGTGGGCTACTTGGTGAATTAAGGACCATCCTGAACTATAGAGAGAGACCCTGTCTCAAAAAAAAGGGAAAAAAAAGAATGACCCTCAACTTGGAAATTCAAAGTACTGCTTTTCAATGGCAGGGCCCATTGCAATCCAAACACAGAGCCACTCCTCAAGCTTCCTGAGTCCAGACGTTTAGAGTCCAGACAGTGTATTTTTAAGGCTCCACTGATGGTTCTGATGTATTCCCTTAGAAGTTATGGAACAAATGTGAGCTTACAAGCCTAGAAACTCTAGGTTGTAATGACACTGTGTTACTTCAGATAAAGCATTTAACTTAACAAAGTCTTCGGTCTTCCACCTTAAAAACAGAAATTTTTTATTTGCAGAGGTGTGGTTCAACAAGAATGAGTGAAGAGCCTTGGAAAATGAAAGGTGCCAGTGAATGTGCTTTTGGACACAGCGGTCACCTTCTAAGGCGCACTGAGCCCAGGCGCGTAAAGGTGTAGCTCGTACGGACTGCAGCATTTGGTCTAGAATTCATGGTAGCTCCTGGCCTTGGATCTGGTTCCTTTGTCACTCATCATTTGGGTCTCAGGAATTCATTTGGTTCTGGTTTACACATGAGAAAAGTTGCCCTCATTCCAGCCAGCCCATCTAGAGCCTACCAAATGCTAGGGCTGATCTCTTGTACATACATTGTTGTTTGCTTTTGTTTTGTTTGAGACAGGGTCTTGCTCTGTGTTCTGGGCTGGTTGTGAACTCACTGTGTAGCCCAGGCTGGCTGCAAGCTCACAGCAATCCTCCTGCTTCAGACTCTCGAGTGCTGAGATTGTTGGTGTGTGCCACTGCGCCTAGCTTATGTGGTTCTGGAGAATCAAACTCAAGGCCTGTGCTTGCTAGGCAAGCACTTTAACTGGTGAGCTATTCCTCTAGCCCTCCTTGGCATTCTTTGAGACTGGCCTGCCCAGTGCCCAAAGAGAAGACAACTTTCACTTATTATTGAGTTCGTGGAGAAAATTTGAAAAACCTGGAGCTCTTTTATCTTTGAAGACCACCTCTTAGCCACAGATGCACAGGCTTTAGACCAGAGACACCATGAAAGAGAATTAGGAGCAGAAAAATGGATACCCTATTACAGAATCGTCCTTCCCACCCACCCCTGTTTTTTGGAAGGTGCTGTCTGCTGCAAATTTATCTCTGTAGTTGGTATATTGGACAGCTACATATAAAGTCAAGATAAAGCATTCTTGAGGGAGGTGAGGAGACACGTAGAAGTTTGTGATGGGATATGTTTTTATGAGCATGACAGCAAAACTATGGTTTAGAAAAGTGTTCTCAGTTATGAAATTACTTTTCTTGAAAAGAGGGTATGTTTATAGTCCATTGTCCCTTGGAGAACTTCCAAGGCACTAGAATGAAGATGAAAACTATGTACTTTATTATTTGCCAGCTTACTAAAGAAGCCATTGTTAAGGAAGGGGAAGGCACACGTAGTTGACAAAGTCCTTGTTGGTTGTCCTGGGCTTCCTGGCTGGGACATGCGTTGTTATCAGATCCCTGGTATGCACAAAGTAAAACGCAGCCCATCGTTGCCCGTAACAGAACGCTTAACTGCAGCTTCCAGGAGCGGTGGGAATGAAGGCGATCCATCCTGACACTTAGAGGACGATCTTTCGCCAAGGTGTAATGTGGAACTCATCTTTTTCTGCTCATAGAGCTCTCTTTGGTTAGCTGCCCTTTCTCTTAAAGCATAATATCTAGAAGGTTTAGCTTTTCTGCCCCAACTGGGGTCGAGTAAGAACCACTGTAGTCACAGATCTGTAAGTGCCACTTTGCTGCCCTTGGCCAAACCTTTGTTTTCTCCCAATGAGTTCCTCCTAATCCCACCCCTGCACAGGCTCCTTTTTTTTTTTTAAGAGATGTTTCTGGCCTCTGTAGCCACCCACATTTCTCTTTTTCTGAACTCCCATGCCATACTTGAGGTATGTAGCAGCCTAATATTTAATTGTTCTCAATCTTATTAACTAGATAGAGGGGTACTTGATGCAGGAACAACACTTGATTTACTTTTATTCCATGTCTCACTGGAACAGAGCTGGATACATCTTGGCTTCCCAGTACTCTTTGTTTATTCCTTTTTATCACTTTTTTTTTTTAATCCTGCTACGTGCCAGTAACTTTATGGACCCTTGAAGGAGCAGTGAAAGAGGACAGATGCTACATTTCTACACATGAGGGTCTTTTGGGATTTTGAAGGATATAGTAGTGAGCCAGATCTGTCTGTGGATGGGCAGAGCTGTTTCAGACTGTGAAATTAGCGGGGAGGCCTACACGTCTACAGGGTAGATTTTCAAAGCTGTAGACTCTTACCAAAAGGTCTGAGTTAGTAAAAAAAACACATGAAGTTTTTAAAGTCCTTGGGTATTTAAATGTGGTTCCCGATTGTTCTAGATTCAAATACAAACAATATAGCACATGCATAAATGTACCTACTATATACCAGTCACATTTTTTTAAAAATCCCACCTCATTTTCACAGCAGTCCAATGGGCAATGCTTAAAAGCACAGTCCAGAGTCACTTGCTGCACTGTTACAAATGTTTTACTAAGAGGAACCTAAGGTTCAAAAAGCTTAAATTGTTTTCTCGAAGTCACACTTCTTAACTGGAAAGGTGGAGTTGGATCTATCTCCTAACTAAAAGAGAGTGAAGAATTCTTATTGTTATCATTCCGTAGTTGCCTGCCACCCTAATTTGTAAAACGAAGAAAACCTGTCACATATTGTGGTGGTCTTTGTTTCATGTGGTTTTTTTGTTAGATAAACATCTCACAGGTATTGAGCCTTGACTGTGGTCAGTTTGACATGCTAGGTCCTTTGCATAAACATGTGTATTCCTGTCCATATTAAAACCCTGTGAGAGATATAGCTGCTGTTCTGCAAATGCCCATTTCACAGATCAAGAAACTGAGGCTTGTGCTAGTGAAGTAACTTGTTTAGCATCACACAAAGCTGGCACGAAGCTGGCATTTGAACCCAAGGCCATCTGACTATGGAATCTCTGTTTCTGACTATTGTCCTAGCCCTTACAAAGAGTCTTCAGGGGAAAAAAATCTTCTCTGATCAGTCTGAGAAAAACTTTACCCCCTTTCTCTTCCCAGAAAAGGACAATACATGACAGCATGAAGACTTCCAGAAGTCTTGTAGGGGAGCAGAATTTTGCTTCTGGGCTTGTCCCTCATTATGTTTGATAAAAGAACCTTGATTTGCCTGACACTGCGTTTTGAATTTACACTCCGGAGAGATTGTTGTAGTGGAAGGAGAATCTGAAATGGGAAGAAATGGAGAAAAAAATCTTCAGGTGAAACACATAAGTGGAAAGAGAAAAAAAGAGTGTAAGATTTGAAGTCTTGGGGGCTGGAGGAATGGCACAGTGGTTAAAGCACAAAGCCCTGATTTAGATTCTTAAGCATCACATAAAGCTGGGCATGGTGGTGCGCGCCGGTAATCCCAGCACTCAGGAGGCTGAGGCAGGATTGCTGTGAGTCTGAGGCCAGCCTGGGTTACATAGTGAGTTCAGGACCAACCTGGGCTACAGAGTGAGACCGTCTCAAAAAAAAAGTTTGAAGTCTCATTTTGATGTGAGTTTTGTCTCTTCCTGTCATGGATTCTGTAATTCTTGTTTTATTTCTTAAATGAGGGCTGTTGTGAGGAAAATTCTGATTTATATATATATATTTATATATAGTATGTATGTATGTAATATATGTATGTATCTGATTTACAAACAGAAAATCCCAGAGTTTAAAAAAATTGTTACTTAGTAAATTTATCTCTGTCCTTCTGTCTAGCACAGCATCACAACTGAAAAGTATTGTTGCTGGACTTTTCTGTCTTGCTTGTGCTTTGCTGGTGCTTATAATTTTGAAGTTTAATGAAGTCTGTCAGTTGGAAAGTCAGAAGCTGTGCCTGTCTCATTCGCGTTACTGCACCCCACTTGGGATTGCTGGGGCAGTTTGCTTATTTGTTTGTTTGTTTTTTTGTGTGACATCCCTAGCAGAGAGACTTTTTCTGCATAGTTCTTAAATGGTAAATCTTATTCAACAGTGTCAAAGGATTTTTTTTTTCTTCTGCCTATTCCTTCAGATGTGGCCATCTGTTCTCTCTTCTTTTTAAGGGAATTTCTAGCCTGTTGCCTGGTTGATTTAGTTACTCTAGATGTCACCATGATAAAGTCTTGGCCATGTCAAGGACCCTCACAAAGAGGAACTTGCTGTTTGCATAACAGTGCAGTTTTTACTTGTAGGTAGAATGCTAAAATGTGCAGGTACGTTATTTATCCCCTTTAATTCAGTAATCCATTTTTAGCACATGGCAGAAGAGACAAATAGGAATTTGAGGTCATCCCAATAGATAAGGGATTATAGAAGAATTAAGAAAAAATGCAGATCACTTTTAGCACACCCCTTCATCTACTAGAATAGCACTGTTATTTCTGGACGGGCGCTATGTTTTTGCCAGCAGCTAGTTTGGAGAGGAGGAGTTGGATAGAGAGGAACAAGCTTCTTTCGTCCCGCAGTAGTCTGACGTCATCATGTGGCTTCTGTGGACCCTCGGCCCCACCTCAGGGGTACCCATGACCTAGGCCTGCCCAGGTTAAGCTGAGTCCCCTGCTTGGTTCAGGGAAAAGTTGCTCATCTAAAAATCTTCATGAAACTATTGGGAAGGGTGCTGTTTCCCCTGAGCTTAATAGCTCTTAGGATCACGAAAGCCTGAAGCAAGTGACTGCTGTCTTTCCCGCCATGTGGGGAAAGACGGTGTACTCATCAGAGAGGGAGAAGAGTCAAGTGAAGGCTGTGAGGAGCTCACGGCATCACTGTCCCGCACTTAGGCCTGGCTTACCCATAAACCCTAGCCTGCGTCACCTTTACCTCCACAGGAGGTAACTATCTCAGTCCTCTTCAAGATTGTCAGATTGTAGTTTTAGTGCTCTGTTCTGTCTGTGTGTTTAACAGGGGACTCTGGCACCCCGGTGCATTGGGATGAGCTGGGTTGTGTCCTCTAACATCCATAGGTTGAAGCCCTAACCACTAATGTGACTGTTCTTAGAGGTGGGACTTCTAAGGAGAGATTTAAGGTTAAACAAGGTCATAGTAGGTGGAGCCTTAGTCCAGCAAGCTAGCGGTCATATGACACATTGAAAAGCAAGCTTCTGGTGCAGAGAAAAGGCCATGTCAGGGCAGAGAGAGAAGGCGCTGACTGCACCCCAGGGCGAGAGGCCTCCAAAGAAAGCTAGCGCTACCTCCCACATACCAGGGTGGCAGGGGTAGCGTGGGTAGAGAGCGCCCTACACGGGGACTGCTGCCCATCTGGGTTGCGCCTTTGTCTTCTCTCCTGTGCCCCACACCACAGCCCAGTGCAGTCCGTCTTCTCTCATGCTCTAGAAATACTCTGCACCCTGCTTCTGTTCACGTTTCCTGCACCCTTTGATTGCAGTGTTTGTCAGCCCCGCCTCTACGTGAAAAGTGGCCGGAAGGAGCTTGTTGCGTTGGTTTCGGGCTTGGCTGGCGCCCAGCACGCCACTGATATTCTCAAAGTAAGTGCACAAGCAGGATATAGAATATGAGAGGGGAAACTAGCTATCTGTGGATTCAGATCTCTGTGAATCACTTTCTAGGATGTAGTATTCACTTTTTACTTCCCTGAAGCAGATATGGAAGTTGCCCCTGAGGGGTGGCCAAAGGGATGGGGAACTGTTATCTGCCATGTGTCGGACAGTACTTATGGTGTGTGAATGTATTTCCTTCATTCAGAGCTGTTAAAGATACAGATGAGGCTATTTTCTGTTTATTCAGCAATTAAGTACTGAGGTGTGTATTTGCACAATATTATTTAATTATCACCACAGTCAGCAAATGAGAAATTAATTACAATTGAGGACACAAACCTAAAAATGGACAGAGTTTGGTCATGGTCAGCAGACTCACAGCAGAGACAGTTCTTAAGTCTGCCAGTTCCCATTCTGCTGCTTTTCGTCCCCTGTCCTGTGCTGAATGGAAAGTGGAGACCAAGGAACATCGCCCTGGATGTAGGATGCTGGGGAGGGAGAGCTAAAGGCAGCAGGAAGAAGTGCCAGTGACCAGCTCTGTCAATTTAATAAAGCCCCACACTGGTCATACCTTATAGAATCAAGAGAAAAAGAACTTCACATCTGTAGTTGTGCCAAGTGGAGAGAACTGCTCACTGGGCAGAGCAAGTACAGCAGGCTTTAGAACAGTTGGTCTGCACCAGTCCAGACAGACGTCGTTCCTCTGCTGGCCTAGGCAGGATGGGAGGGCAGGATCGTGGCCCAGGCTGCTGGATGAGAGGTCCCACCGCCTCCTCTTGTTCTCAGTGCCGTGGCGTCTGGGCTGCACAGTCTCTTAAACCTGTCCGGTCCTGGTAAACAAAGCTGGCCTCGCTTATATTACACTTGTCCCTTTGCTCTCTAAAGCTTTTTTCCTTTTAATAAACTAGTTTTATTAATTTAAACAATTTAAGCTGTTCATTAAAAAAAACAAAGCTCTTAACAGAATAGTGCTAGAACTTAACTGGGATCCTTAAAGTCTCAGTGGAAACCATAGTTTGGGTAGGAAGCTGTCTGGGATGGTCTTGGGTACAACTTAGGATCCTGTGTACCCCACATTTACCTGTGCGTATGATGGTGTAAGAGAAATTATCGCTTTGCTTACTCACAAGCATTGGATATTAATGGCAAATTCAGGCTTTTGCTATTTAATGACTCCTTAGGGTCCGCTTGAATGTGTCCTGCCCTACCAAAGAGAGTTTATTCCTCAAGACCTGGGTGGTCACCTCCCCCGTCATGTCCACAGAGCATGAGATTGTGACTGGCTTCTGCAGATATCAGTTCAGAAAGAAAAAAAAAAAGTATTAACCAGAACACCAAACGAGCATGACATCTAGAGGTAGAAAGGGATGCTAGAAGAACACTAGGGCCTTTAAAAGTTAAGCCAAGGAACAGCAGGCCTGTAGATGATGAGCATTCTTTAAACATGGATCCTCATAAACTTACCTCATAATTTCAGTTTTTCTAGATTTCCATTTTGAGTTAGGATAAGTTTTGTTGTTTTCTGATGAAAACAATCCTCACCAGACTTCTTAAAGTAAAACTTGTGAAGTCAAACTAAAACTTAGGTGCATAATGTGGATTTAAAAATTAGATTGCTGAAATGTTCCATGAACCCTGTGTAAGAGATACCTAGCTAAACTCCAGCAGTGGACCCATCCCCCTCTCTGGGATTGGGTGGTAGGTAGCTTCGCATCCGGAGTGCACCTGTGTCTGATTCATTCTGCACTCTCTGGTTTGTGTAACCGAGGTCTCTGCTGCACTCAGAAGGTGCGGGTCTTAGTGATCTCTGTTGCTTTGTGCCTTGTTTCTGAATACATGGACAACCTTGGCAAGTGGCTTGGTACATAGCAGTTGTGTTACTAGCAGCAAAGTAGTAAACCAGTATATGTAGGGTGCCCCAGTTTTGGAAGAAAGGGGGCTAGGGGATCAAAGCATGCATGAAAGTGCATGGAATAGGTGTGAAAAAACATACAAGAAGCTAGTGACAGTTGCCTTGAAGGAGTTAGGATAGGAAGGAGATATTTTGCTCTCTTTTTAAATATTTTAATTTTTCATGACATGCAACATTTGCTAAAATAGAGGTTTTGGCTTAAACATAGAACACCACCACCAACAAACCCTTATTCCAGAATTATATTAAGCCTGTCCAGAAAGCTTCAACAGAAGGTTGTAGGAAAACAAACATGGCTCGGACATTCTGTGTGCGAGTGCTAGTGAAGACAGACAAGATAAGATTTGGTGCCTACCCTCCAGGAGCCCACAGCATAAAGACAGATCCAGAAGCGGATCACTGCACTTATAGTGTGGCCTGGGCAATGCCGCAGACAGACCTTGGTGTATGTGGCTACCCATCGCCCAGGCTCAGGCTTCCTAGAGAGGTCCTCCCGCATCAGCAGGAGTTAACGGAGGCTGACCTTGCTGTTCTCGTGGGCGGTAAGAGACAGCATGGAGTAGGCTGGTGGTGAGCTCCCTGGTAGAGCTTGGATATAAGGGTTGAAATACCTTCAGGGATGGGGATGTGGTTAGTTCAGCCATATTTACACTACTTGTCTCTGGGGACAGATCTTTCTAGTTTTATACAGAGATAAATGATGCTATCAGGTTTGCATATTACCTGAATTACTCCCCAACTATAACAAGATGAATTTGGAGGAGATACAGGGAGAGTCAGAGAAGCCAGTTGAATTAGCTTAGCTGAGAACTGCTGCAGGATTTGACCTATATTCAGTACTTGGCAATTAATTGGATATTGATAGTGAAGAATATAAAAGTTATTTCCAGTCTGCCAAATAAGTGTGGTAGCATTAATTTTAATTAAATAATTAATTAACTAAAAATACTGGGGGAAAGAAGTAGCCCACTTGAGACTCCCTCCTGGTTAGTGGGAGCTTAGCTTTTATTGCTCTGTTCCTTGCTTCTAAATAAAACCCTTGGAGATAAGGAGACAGTGCTCGCCATACATTGGGAGGATGGAGATAACAGATGGAACAGCCTAGCATGATGGGGCAAGGCTATAATCCCAGTACTTGGGAGAATGAGGCAGGAAGATTGCTGTGAGTTCAAGGTCAGCCTTAGCCACATAATGAGTTCAGGATCAGCCTGGACTACAAAGTAAGACCCTGTCTCAATTTTTTTTTTCAACTTACTGTTTTTTGAGCAATTTTAAGCTCATAGCAAAATCGAGTGGGAGGTGGATATCTCCCATATAACTCGAGGCACCACTCCCACACAGCCTTCCCAGTTACCAGCCTACCCACACCTGAGTAAAGCGTTTGCTACATCATTGATGGACATCGGTGAGCGCTAGGTCCAGACTGATGAAACTGAAGTTGAGTTCAGAAATTGAAGGGAGTCTTCTAAGTGAAGAAATAACTGTCAGGTAGTGACAGTCATCTATAGGACATACATATGGGTGTAGAAAATGCAATTCTACCACTCCATTAAAAATATCCTATCAGGCTGGAGGAATGGATCAGCAGTTGAAGCACTTGCCTAGCAAGCACTGAGTACCCGAGTTTGATTCCCCAGCACCACATAAGCTGGGCATGGTGACACACGTCTGTAATCTCAGCACTTGGGAGGCTGTGGCAGGAAGATTTACATCAATCCAAGGCCAGCCTGGTCTGCACAAGTGTGTTCAGGACCAGCCTGGGCCGTAGAGCCAGACTGTGTCTCAAAAAAAAAAAAAGGAAAAAAGTATCTTATTGTAATATAAGTTAATGAGAATGAGGTTATATGGATAATTGACTGGGAAAAAATGTAATTCCTGAAACAATGACACTTTATATCAATGCAGTACAAATATAATGTTCTGTTCATTTGCTCCTGACAACCAGTGAGTTCTTTGCCTGAGAACTACTGGGAAAAATATCTGTGCATGAGTAAATTATCATCAGTATAAATGACCATTATCATTATTAATAAAGAGAAATGTTAACCAAGCTCCACTCCTCTCTCACTAGCTTCTCTGACAAGTGAAACATTCTAGTTTTCAAGAATCTTTCCCATTCACTGTTTTCTTCGATCTTTATAGCCTAGTAAAACAGAAAAAAAAAAAAAGCCTCAAGCAGTGGAAGCGGTCCTGGGAAGGCTCAGATGGCCGCCTAGGCCAAGCTCCTCATTTTCAAGATGAGGAGAGTAAGGCTGCAGAAGATGAACCATTTGCCTAGGGTCCTGGTACCACTTCAGGTTGTCCCTTGCCTCAAAACTGCCATATCTGTCTGTGAAGGTGTCTTAGAATACCCGATATCTTAAGGGAGAAGGGTTTATTTGGCTCACAGTTTGAACGTCTCACATACTCATTCATGGGCATCCAGCAACAATGGAAGCACATGGCAGAGGGTGGAGAGCTGCTCACAGCATCGCCAAGGAAGCCGAGGGAGGCAGGAGCCAGTGAATACCTGGAGACCCAGGCAAGGCTAGAGCTTTCCCAGCAAGGAGCTGTAAGAGTGTTTCTTCTTTCTTCCTTCCTTTAGTTACTGCAATCTCGCATCCTGTCCCACAGTCAACAACACAGCTGAAGTCTCTGCCCTGGGCAACACCCCACCCACCACCAATCTCAACAAATTGACACAGTCTCTCCAGATCAAATCCCAAGTGTCTACCACTTCCAGCCAACCCCTACCTTCCAACAGCTCAAGGTTCCACCATTGTCCCTGCTAGGCCCCAAAATTGAAACGTCTGGGGGACACTCAATATCCAAACCATGGCAGCAGGCTACCATGGTTCCTGACCATCTCAGTACACATCAGTGCATAATTCATGAAAGTGAATTAAACCAGTTATTAGCAAATTTGTTTGAAACAGTGAATCGGGACAATTTTTTTTAAAGGATTCAGATTTTGGATAATTGATTCATTAACACAGTCACTGTATTTCCTTTCCTCCCAGACCAAGAAACTATGTTATCCCAGCTGCCTTCCTAGTAGTAGCATGTGTTGGCCACACTTGAAAGCAGTCACCACAGGCTTTGGGCAAAGAGCACTTTAGAATAGACTGGCTTTTAGAGCAGAGTGCCCTTAGCTTGTCCTCGCGCTGTCAGGAGAGGCAAGGGTGCCAAGGCCAGGAGACTGGCCCAGTTACATAGCTAACCATGACACATGGGAGCTGAGCCCAGGGGTAAAAGGCACCTGCGTCCCCTACCACGCACCTATGCTTCAGTTCACCAAGTGGTTTTGGGTGCCTGCCCCTTCACGGAGGTCATGTGGTGTCTCTGTAGTCCACAGGAAGGAAGGCCCTTTTGGAGACGTTGTTGTCCTGCCTCTGGAGGCTCTAGCGGACTCAAAGAACAGTGGCTGGTGCAGGACTGGTGTGGGGTGCTGCACCATGGAGTGAGGGTTTGCCTCCCGTCCTTTCTCCCCTTCGCACAGCCCTAGGACCTGGCTGTTTCATTTCTCTAGGCTTCAGAAATTCAGAATACTTTCCGTGTCTCTCTGTCCTCACTGGCGTGAAGGCAGAGATGACAGATGTAGACCAAGGGTGTGGAATGCAGATCACTATTGGTTAAGGGGTTATATCTGAGAGTGAAAAATACACTGGCACCCGCTGCATCGTTCTTTGTGTTTTTTCTGTCCTCCTCTGTACTTCCCTGGCACTTGCTCTCCTCAGCGGAACAGTGACCTGGGGGTAACGTGGAGCCTCCATCCTCAGTGCCTGTTCTTCATTCGTCCAGTGTAGGCCAACAAAGTGTTGTGACCTGGGAAATCTAGCGAGGTGCTAGGTCACTGAAGACCTGCCGCTGGCTTGCTGTGCACGTGAGGGCTGGTTGCCTTCCTCTGCAGGCTTCTGTCTGCCTTTACCGCAGGCTGTCTCAGGCTTGGCACTGTTGACGTGTGTAAGGCCCTGGTGCGTTGTTCCGAGGACTGCCCTGTACTCGTGCAGTGCGAGCAGCAGCACCCCTGGCCTCTACCCACTAGATGTCAGTAGCAGCCCCTCACCTGCTGCGCCAACCGGAATGCCTCCAGACATGGCCAGATGACACCGTCCTCCTCCTCCCCAGTTGTGAGCCACTACTTTATAGAAAAATGGGGGTAATAATAAAAATAGTGCCCAGTTTGTGGGATTGTTCTAGGTGTTAAATTAAGGAGTGTGCAGCCTTTTCTGTGAACTTGCACGAGTCTCATCATGGTGGCCTTTCTACTGCCCAGAACGGTAGAAAGACGGGGGCTGTCCCATCGCCCTGTGCTTGCTTTGTGGTTGGCTTGCGGCACCCTGTTGTAAGTCTGGTCGTCTCTTGGGAAGAGGGACTTTATTACACTTGGTCTCCATGGCCTGGAACGTGTCATGGAATGAGTGCCCAACCTGTGATTGTTGGATGAAGATATCTCCCATGTAGCTTCACAATTTTCAGAGAACTTTTCCTGTTTGTACACTTGATCCTCTCCAGGACTCTGTCAGGTAGAAAGGACTGGGATAATTCTTCTACTTGCCAGGTGAAAACACTTCCAGAGAGGGAGAATTAGTACTGCAGGTAGGGTCTGAGGTCTGCTGGCTTTCTGCTGTGCCACACTGCCTGTGGAAGGAGTTAATCGCCTACAACACTGCAGTATTTCTGATCTCTGTCCTGCTTTAGGTATATTAGTAAAACTAAATCAGCCAATGATGTCTGTTCTCCCTGGGTGTCTGTTTATGGTTAATCAGCAGAATGAATTATGGAATAAATTAATAAATTCTTAGAATGCTCAGAGGCTGGTGTGGGCACTGGTGATCTTAAGTAGTGTTGACAGTTTGTTTCTCCAGCCATATCCTGGATCTCATGAAAGCCAGGTTTATTTCCAGCCTAATTAGAGCAGTGGGTCACCCAGAACAGCTCAGAGTGGAAACAAAATCTTCAAAAAGAGACCTGTTTGATTTTATTCTTTTCCCATTTGTCATTGAAAAAGTTGAAATTTTAAATTGTAGGATTCCTTTTTCTGTAAAGGCCTCTGAGTTATCTGGAAAGACTGAAAACCAAAGGATGGGAAAGTCTCAGGAGATAGCATATCTGAAAAGCAGGCCCTGAGCTATTTATTCTTTAGCAAACTTGGTGCTGAATAAGAATTTTGCCAGGTAATACCAAGGAATCCTGGACTGAGGAAGGAGTAGGAGGCGGGGTTTCCAGACTCAGCTTTGTAATCACTATGTTGACACCTTGGACAGATCTTTCTTTGAAATGACCTCAGTCTTTTCATGAGGCAATTAACCCAAGTCAGAAATAGTCATTTGTTCAAAACAGTCAAGGGTACTGGGACATCTGTGGCAACTGTCTGAAATCTTAGTCAAAACAAGTCTTAGCTAAAGCAGATGTGTGCTTCGGTTACAATTGACTCGATGGTTGTTGTCAACTCAAAATAGTTTGCCCTGTGGCTTCCTCTTCTGAAAATAGGAAGTGTATCCTACAAGCGCCGGGTGCTAGCCACTGTTCCTGCCTTCTCCCTCTGTGTGCACAGGACTTTGTTGCCAAGGAGCGACGGCAGACAGGACTCCTCCAGGCTGATCTTTGGCCAGTCTTCAGCAGTTACCATCTCCGTTTCCCCTGTCACCTCACTCATCCTCTAAGAATGCTGCCTGGGAGCCAGTTTTCCTCTTAAATTGTGGCATCAAAGATTGATCTCAGTATTTCTTGTATGGGCTAGCCAGGAGGGAGAATGGGTGGCGATTTATTTTGTAGCCTAGATCACAGAATAAATAATCTGTATTCCTGATTCAGGTTCTGGGTTACCTTTATGGTGTGACATGTATATGATATTGCTATGGTTTAGATCTGGAATGTCCCCCAAAATTTCATGTACTCATTTGGATGTTAAGGATTATCTGTGGAACCAGATAATCTGGGGGCCTGGTCTGGAGGGGTGGATTATGGGTGTGTGGTAGATTATAGGTGTGTGGTGGAAGACAGTTATATAGTAGATTATAGATTATAGGCATGTGGATTAGATTATAGGTGTGGTAGACTATAGATTAGAGGCATATGGTGGAGCCTTAACCCTGGAAGGGACTGAACACTAAGGCTGGACCTAGAAAGGACGATCACTGGGATAGGACCTGGAAGGATATATGCTACTTCTTTCCTTCCTTTTGGGACTTGATTTGACTTGCTGTTTGCAGTATTGTGAGGAGCAGCCTCCAGCTCCACCTCCGCCATGTGCTTTCACCATTTTCCATCTACCCTCCCATGAATGGACTTGTGAACTTTTGAAACTGTGAGCTAAAATAAACTTTTTCTCCCCTTAAATTGTGGATGTGGGGTACTCTGTCATAGGGATGAAAAGGTAGCTAACACAGATACCAACAGGCCTGCCCTATATTTTTATAAGATACCTTCTAGAGATCTTGGACACTTGGGTACAAAGTTCAAAATAGGTCCTCATGGTTGTTTGTGTCAACTGATACTCAGCTGAAGGCAGTGCAAAGGCAATGCAATTGAGAAATTTCAGTCATTTCAACAAATGGTGCTAGAATCATTGGACACCAGTATGTAAAAGCAAAGGATCTGTAACCTACTGCTTACATATTATACATGTTATCTCAGAATGACCATAAGCTTGAGTATAATGTGAAACTATCAACCTTTTGGAAGGAGACTTTTTGAGACAAGAGTTTAGTAGTTCAGGCTGGTTGTGAACTCACTGTGTAGCCCAGGCTGGGATCGTACAGGAATCTTCTGCCTCACCCTCTTGAAGGCTGGGATTATAGATGTGTGCCACCACACCCAGCTAATTTTTTATGGTGCTAGGCACTTGAACCCAGGACTTTATATATATATTAAATAAGTGCTCTGACCAGTGAACTATACCCCCAGAGGAAATTGGAGATCAGTATGACCTAGGGTTTAAACAAAGGGTTTGGAATTATGACAACAAAAGTGTCATTCAGGCTGGGGATATGACTCAGTTGACAGAGTGCTGGTCTGGTACTAGCAAGGCCTGGGTCCTATCTGTAGCTCAAAAAAAAAAAAAAAAAGCATTCCGGTCAAGGTGGTGGCCAAGTAAGAGAACTGCACAATGTCTCCTCATCGACCCACTTAAAAAGTTGAGAATTTAGTCATAAAATGTGTGTTCAGTGTAGCTAGGACAAGAAGGAGCACCTGAACAACTGAAAGGAGGCCAGGGGAATATCAGAAATCCCGAAGGAACATCAAAAGTGGAGGAATAAAAGCCAACAGCCTAGGAAGCTGCCCCAGGCCAGCTGCAGATGGCTGGAGCTGCAAGCATCTGTAGATGGGGGAAAGCCCTGAGCTTAGGAGAGGAAGGAGCACCCCAACAACTGACAGGAGGCCGTGGGTAGGTCAGAAATCCTGAAGTCATATCAGAAGCAGAGTAAAACAGTAGCAGCCGACTCGACGTGCCCCTGAGCAGCCGGCACCCACAGATCACAGACAGAGGAAATCCCAGAGACCAGAACCTTAGATTGAGGTAAGCAAGAATCCAGGACAAGTGGGAATTGTCAGCAGCTGGTAGCCCCAGCCTCCAAAAAATGAACCTGTGGGTACTGCATACTACAAACACAATGTCAGCTCCCCCTGTAAAAGGCCTCCTGGAGCCCAGATCAGAAACTGCTCAGCATCCATAACAGGCAATGATGTAAGCAGAAGCCATTAAAAGAAAAAAAAAAGTTCTAGACTGAACACATTAGAGTAAAAGAAAGCTCAGAAGAGCACATCAGGGCTTTTGGGGTCACCCTTAAACAGTGCCT
The DNA here is from genome assembly GCA_004027205.1 of Ctenodactylus gundi. Taxonomy (NCBI): domain Eukaryota; kingdom Metazoa; phylum Chordata; class Mammalia; order Rodentia; family Ctenodactylidae; genus Ctenodactylus; species Ctenodactylus gundi. The sequence goes on along the minus strand of PVKB01001450.1, from coordinate 130,190 downwards.
AGGAAGAAACTGGCACAAGAGGCAGTTGCAGAGAGAGGAGAAAAAGAGAGGTCACGTAAGACGTCATCAAACCATTAGGTCTCCCCTCAGTGCCTACTCCCGGCACAGAACCAAGAGGAATTGCTGCTTCCCACCGTGCACTGCCGTAGCTGTTCAAAGAAACTTCTCAGCTAAACCTCTAAAGTAAAGTCCCTCAACACCAGAAGCATGGGAAGAAGACAGGGCAGTAGGGCCCCCACAGAGACGACTGAGACCCCAGGAACTAATACCATGAGCCCTAAAATAGTGGAACTCATAGGGAAGGAAGTCAGAAAGCAAATAAACGAGTCAAACATCCAGTTCAAACAAGATATTCTCAAAGGAATTTAAGCAGTGATCAGCACGCTTAACGAGAATCTTACTAAGCAAGTAATGGTCCTGGTGGAGACAGAGCTCACTGAACATATGGAAGCCACAAATAAAAAGTTGGCTGAGGCAAATAAGGAAATATTCAAGATATGAAGGAACATTTTAATAGAGAAGTGGAAAATCTCAAAAGAAATCTAGATGAAACTGAGGACATGAAAAGCGTATGTGACAGTGGGGAAGACGACTCACATGTTGTGAAGACAGAATTTCAGACCTTGACAAGGCTGAGGAAACAATTGATATGATTAGGCATGATCCCAAAGTTAGAAATGAGCAAAGTAGCTGGATACACCAGCTAATGGATGGTTTAAATAGAACCAATCTCAGAATTATGGATCTGGGAGAAAGAGCAGAAGACAGCACTGAAGGTATAAAGAACTTATTCACTGAAATAACTCAAGAAAATTTCCCTAATCTAGGAAGAGAAATTAACTTCCAGGTATAAAAAGCTTATAGAACACTAAATAACCTCAGCCAGCAGTAAGACTTGCCATGACACATCATAAACAAAACCTCAGAAATACAACATAAAGAGAGAATATTAAAAGCAGCTAAAGAAAAATAGACATTATTCTACCAAGGCAAACCCATTCAAATTACTGCAGATTTCTCAAGGCAAACTTGAAAGGCCAGGAAAGGCTGGAGCAAGATCTTTCAAGCTTTAAAAGACAGCAAGTGTCAACCCTGGTTGTTATATCCAGCAAAATTTTCCCAGAAAATTGAAGAAGTAAGAATTTTTTATGACCAAGTATCCATTAAGAAATTTGTGACCACAAGCCCAGCACTGCGGAAAATGCTTGAAGGAATCTTTGAAAGAAGAAGAGAGACAAGCAGCACCAAAAAAAAAAAAAAAAAAAAAAAAAAAAAAAAAAAAAAAAAAAAAAAAAAAAAAAAAAAAAAAAAAAAAAAAAAAAAAAAAAAAAAAAAAAAAAAAAAAAAAAAAAAAAAAAAAAAAAAAAAAAAATGGAGGAAAGGAAACACCTAAAGAGAATGTGTAACAACAACAAAAAAAAGATTGGTATTTAAATCATTTGATTGGTATCCTTCTAAAACAGTACCCACTGTCTCATAAAATCTGTGAATCTTCCCTTATAATTATTTTCAATAGTATATAAGTTTGTAAAACATAATAATTATATTTAACATGGAAATTGGTATAAAATCTTTAAAAATATGTATGCATGAATTTATGGATGGATAGGTAGATAAAATGATAAACCAAATCTAGCAAAATGTTAGTAATCAGTGAAATGTGAGTAAATAAGTTATGAAAGTTAAAAATTCTGAAATAACAAAGTGTACCATCATATCTGTTGCTTAAAGTATACTTTTGGGATATAGATTTAAGTTCATTTAACATAGGAATTCAATATAGACATAAGTTTGTTTACTGTAGCAATTCACTTATTCGGTCTTTGATGTAAGTTTATCCTAAGAAAACTGATTGACATAATGATAACCTTTTGAACGTACAAACATTTACCTTTTAGTACTCAGCTAAGGCATTCGAAATTTAACTTTCCTATTTTTCTTTCTCACATTTACTAGCTTTACGAATTACATTGTTATAGTTCTTTTCCTTTGTGGACTGGTGGGTGAGGCCAGGTTAAAGAAACTCAACAAAGATATAGAAAAATATAGAAAAAAAGAACTTTTGGCAAATACCGCAATAAAGGGATCTGCTGGACTCAAAGAAGAGGCATCAAGATTTGACCACTGCAGTCCATTCTAGGGGTAAGAAGCTGAGCTAAAGAGTGGTGATTTGAGTGAAATGAGTCAGATGCAGAAGATTAAATATGTTAAGTTTCATATGGTCGCTCTGATTTGGGAAACCCAGAATATAGGCATTCTGAAGAACCACATGGTGTGATAGTGGGAATTGGGGGGGGGGGGGGGGGGGGGGGGGGGGGGGGGGGGGGGGGTGTCAGTAGGGAGGGGATAGCAGGGCCAAAAAGGGGAAGGGATTGTAAAATTGATGTGATATATATGTTCACAAAATGTTCAAGTTCATTGTAAACATTATTGCATATGTACATCAATAAAAATGGTGGGAAAAACAAAAAAAAAGCTTCATAAAAGAAAGATAAGTTGGGCTTTAAAAAATTAAAGCAATTTTTAGTTCATAACATTTGAAAATTGCTGTTCTGTTAAAGATACTTTTATAAGAATGAAGAGTCAGACAGAACTAACCAGCAATCCTGCATATTTCCTAGTCTTAGAAATGAGAAACCTTCCATGACGACTGCTGATAGCAGCCCTACTTTTAGTCACCAAGGCTCATAAAACAGCTCAGATTTTCTCAGTTGAATGTATAAACAGTTGGTAGTATGTTCACGTAATGGAGTGTTACTCTGGGAAAGAAAACTCATGGTTTGGATCTGACATATCGTCAAAAAGTGCCGTCTGTTTGGAAGGTGATTAGATTATGGGAATTCATTGGGTCGGCAGATTGACCTATTGATGATTTCAAGAACCATTAGGAGATAGGGCCTGATGGGAACAATGGGTCACTGGGGGCATGACCTAGAAAGGTATATTGTTGCCCTCTGCTCAGTTCTGTTTACTTCCCTCTACCATGCCATAAGCTGTTTCCTCCATGCCAGGCTCTTCCACCATTGCTGTCACACAGTGAGCCAACTGAGACCTCTGAAATATGAGCCAAAATTAACCTATCCTTCTTTAAGTTATTGACACTAGATGACAAGGACATGACTCTTAAGCCAAAAAATGATTAATTATTAATAAACACAACAGTGTGGTTGAATCTCAAAGACACTATGCTAAGTAAAGAAAGCTAGTTTATAAGGTTATATATTATGTGATTCCATTAGTGTGATATTCTCCAAAAGACAAACATTTTTTATTTACATATCACATCCCTTTCCCCTTCCCACCCTTTCACCACCCTTCCACTTTTCTTTTCCGTGTCCACAAAGTCCATCTTCTTACTTTCTTCCATATCTCTTACTTTTTTTACAGTTTGTTTTTCTCATATTAGAGAAACCATATGTCATTTAACTTTCTGGGTCTGATTCATTTCACTAAGCATAATGGTCTCAGGGTACCTCCATTTTTCCACAAATGACTCAAATTTGGCCTTCTTTGTGGTAGAGTAGTACATCTTTATCCATTTATCTGTGGTCAGGCATATTGGCTTCTTCTAAGACTTGGCTGTTGTAAATTGTGCTCCTGTAAACGTGGGTGTGCATTTATCACTATAATATGTGATGACTTCTAACTCTTTGGGGGAAGATACCTAGAAGAGGTATAGCTGGGTCAAATGGGATACCGATTTTCAGATTTTTGAGGAATCTCCATACAGCTTTCCATAGTAGTTGTACCAGTTTGCAATCCCAAAACCAAAATGGGAGGGTTCCTTTTCTTCTTATAGCCCAGCCAGCATTTGTTGTTTTTTGAGTTCTTAATAGCAGCCATTCTTACTGACATTAGATGGAACCTCAGTATTGTTTTAGTTTGTATTTCTCTGATGCCTAAAGATACTGAGTGTTTTTTCATGTATTTACTGGCCATTCAGACTTCAGCAAACTGTTTATTCACTTCAGGTTCCCCTTTTTTGGTTGGGTTCTTTATTTTGGAGTGTCTAATTTTTTTCAGTTCTTTGTGGTTGATAATAGTCCTCTATCTGAGGAGTAGGTGGCAAATACTTTTCCCACTTTTGTGGGTATTCATTTCACTGTTGGTTGTTTGCTTTGCAGAAGCTTTTTAATTTCTTACAATCCCATTTGTTGATTCTTGGTGTTATCTCATGTGCTTTGGGTGTTTTACTGAGAAAGTCCTTGCCTCCAGCCTGCGTCAAAAGACATAACTTGGGGCTGGAGGAATGGCTCAGTGGTTAAAGCACTAAGTCAAGCACTAAGTACCCAAGTTTGATTCCCCAGCACCACATAAACTGGGCATGGTGGCGCACGCCTGTAATCCCAGCATTCGGGAGGCTAAGATAAAAGGATAGTCATGAGTTCAGGACCAGCCTGGACCGGGACCAGGCCATAGAGTGAGACCCTGTCTCAAAACAAAACAAAACAAAAAGACATAACTTTTGAAATGGCGTAAGTCTACGGCCATACCCCCCTGAATGCAACTGATCTTGTCTGAAATGAAGTACAGATCAGTTATTGCTAAAAGTAAGGGGAAAGGGATAAGCCTTATGTTTGTGTGGTAGTTACACAAATCTATATTGTGTTCCATTCATGGCAATGAAATAAGAGCAGAACCAAATCAAACAAGATTCCTGAGGTGCATTCTATTCAGTAATTTAAATAATAAAAAGTAGGTTGGTTATTATTATTATTATTTTCCTTTGAATTTATTTGATTTGTACTTAAGTGGAATTAACCAAATCCAGCAAATGTGTCTATTTTTCCTTATATTCTTTTTTAGAAACTACTGAAAGGAGGCGCAAGATTTGAAAACCTTCGAAGATATGTATAGCTTGAGAAATAATTATTTCTCAGGTCAAGGTCCAGTTCTCAGCTTGCCTTGCTCACAGGAATTGTCTCTAAGCCAGGCTGCTGAGTTCATACTTCTTTCATCAGGGATGTCCTTGCTTTGTTTTCTGTTCACTCTGTAGAAAGCTGAAATGACTTGAAAGTTGTGACCTTGGGTGAGGCTCATTCTACTGAGGATTGTTTCTGATATGAGCCACAATGGTGGGAGAGTTTTCCTCAACAGTCTGAAAGTGATGCTGTTACTTTGTAACCCATTTGAAAGCATTTATATTATCAGCCTGATTTGGGGCATTTTAAAAACAGTAACTTTACTGAGATTATAAGCCGTGAATTTTACCATTTGAAATGTACAGTTCAGTGGCTTTTAATATTCTCACAGTTTTGCAGTAGTCATCACAATTTTAGAATATTTTCAGCACCTCAGAAGGAAACGATTCATTAGCACTCAGTCCCCCCCAAGCTCTTCTCTTCCCACCAGCGCGCCGCAGCTGGCAATCTGCTTTTGTGTCTCTGGATTTGCCTTCTCTGGAAATAGTATGTACATGGAATCATACAACAGGCGGCTCTTTATGACTTTCTTCCCTTGACTTTCATCCCTTGATGTTTTCAAGTTTCACTCATGTTATTGAGTTGCACATATTTTCTACCCTTTCTGCAAAGCACCCTGCTTCTTAGTAACACAAATTCTCATGAAATGTCAGTATTTTACAAGCATGATTCAGTTGTCTGGTTTTTGTCATGGCCTCACTGTGTCTGCTTTTAGATGCACATATCTGTGGCTTAGTCCCCAAAGTGGCCCAAGTGCGAGGTAGAGGCCTGGTGGGAAAGTGAGGCCTGGTGGGAAGTCCTGGAATTATTGGAAGTGAGCCCTCAATTGAAGGATATTGTGGAATCCTGTTCCTCTCAGTCTGTGTTATGGTTTGGATCCCAGTTGTCCCCTCAGGTTCAACGATGAGCATTTGGGAAGTGACTGAGTCGCGAGAGTGATAACTTCCTCAATAAATTAATCTTTTGATGAGCTCATGGCTGAATGGCTGTTACAAGGTGCAGTTTAGCTGAAGAGAGTAGGTCATAGGGTCACGACTTAGGGATTTCCCCATGTGTTCGTTTCTGGCTCTTCTTCTGTCTCTCTGCCACCTGTCTGCCATGAGGTAAGCAGCTTTCTTCTACCACACTCTTCCTCATGATACTCTGTGTCGCCTCAGGCCCACATCAGTGGACCAGCCAGCTATGAACTGAAACCTCCGAAATGGAGCCAAATAGATCTTTCTTCTTTTTAAGTTATGTCAGGTATCCTGTAACAGTGATGGAAAGCTGACTAACAGCCACTTTCTCTGCTTTCTGGCTCAAGGTGTTATGGTTTGGATCTGCAGTCTCACCAGAAGCCTCATGCATTTTGTTGTTATGGATTATCTATTGAACCGTGTGTTGTTAGGAGTTTGGGGCCTGGTCTGGAGAGGTGGATTATAGATATGTGATGGAAGGCAGGTTGGTTGTAGATCATAGATTATGGGTGTGTGGTAGGGGCTTAAACCTGAATGGTCTGTGACCTTCTGAAATTGTGAGCTAAACTAAATATTTCTTCCCTTAAGTTATGGATGTCAACTATTTTGTCAGAGTAACAAAAGAGAAACTAAGACACGAGGTATAGCAGTTTTCTTTGCCATGTGTTTTCCTGGCCAGAGGTCCAAATTACGGGGTCCCCCAATTTTAGAATAGTGCCTTTAGATCCAGGAGCTAAATCTCTTTATAATTAATAAGAGTTTTACTATCATGCAGATTTAATTGTCCCATCAAGAAAGGTTAGACAGATTAGTTTGCTTACGAAAAAGGAAACCAAGATCCTCAGAAGTATGATAATTTCCCCAAGTTGAATCACAAGCTCTCCAAACAGAGTGCCTTTTAGCATAGTTGCTGGGTTTTTAGCCTCTGCTTTTCGTAGAATTCTGGAAACCTGGTAATGATATCTTTCAATTCAAGTCAATATTGTTACTGTAAATTGAGCATAAGCTATTGCTGAAGGTATGTAGCCAGACGCCTTCGCATTGTGAGTTTTGGTGCCCTTCCTCATCATGCACGTCATTCATCCATTTATGTGCTTGTTCATGTACCCCACACCTGCCACATCCTAAGAAGAACACTGAGGTCAGTTCATGCTGCCGCATTATCAGGGGCTACCACCCTTTGTTTTCTTACCCCATTGCTTCTTAAGTGTCAACAGCTCTTATTTTATTTTCTCTTGCCTTGGCATGATTAATTTAAGACCTGTAAGCTATGTGTTTTGTTTTTGTTTTAGATCAACTGTTCCCTTTAGTGAGCAAATGAAAAAGCCACACTCAAGAGTAAAGACTCGAATGCCTAAGGACATACAGCAAAAAGCAAGAGCTAGAACCCTGGTCAAAAGTGTTCTCACTTTTTATTCCTCCTCCCACTCCACATAAGCTTTCTTAAAGCTAGATGATAGAGTTAAAAATCCTCTTACTCTCAAAAGGCTCCCTCTTCCTACCTACTTAGTGAAATCAATAAAAGACAGTAGAAACATACAAAGGACAGGAAGTGATAGGTGAAACTGAAACACACTTTCTTACAGTGAAAATTTTACACTTAGCTACTACCATCCTTAGGAAATAAAAAAGCCTTGTAGGTACCCTACTAACCATAAATATTTCTACTTCTGACCATGGCAGAATCAAAGTGAGGACTTACTCCCTCGGCAAGAGCATCTGTGAAAATGAACAGAATATATGAAAGAGCTGAGTATCTCAAGGGTTCTGAAACTCAGATAAAACATTAAATCTTTGCTGTTTTCATCCATTGAAAAGGCAGCACAGGACTCCGGGTCTCGAGAGAAGGACCATGATAGGATGACCTGTGTTTTCTGCCTGCACTCGCTTCATGATCTTAGCACAAGTGCAGAGCCTAAACTAAAAGGTCACCTTAATGAGCTCAGGAGGCTGATGTTAACATTCCAGGCCACTGAAATAGTTGTAGTTGTAAGAAACTGAAGAAGAGGAAGGGCCACAGGAGGGGCAAGGGCAGCAGGACTCTTGTCAGGACTCTCTGGTATTAGCTGAGTGCTGTGCTCATGCCAGGTGAGGCTGTTCTTGGGGCCGACAGAGATTGCCTGGTAGGGCTAAGAGCTGAATGGTGGTGCCAGAGGTCACACAGTTCTGGGAGTTGTGAAACAGCCAGGTCAAGCTGAATAAGAGACCTCGGGTGCAGTCAAGGCCCCGGGACTGGCTCACATGGACTGTGCTCATGGGTAAGAGTGCCACACTCTGGGACAAAAGTCTCTATGGAAATGGAACTGAAGAAGCATTTAAACCAAATATAGCACAGAAAGGATCTACTAGTAAACTCTCTGTTGCCCAAAAATTTTAAAGCCTTTAATGGAGGACAGTATAGTCCAGGCTCCTGGACATGTATCGTAGCAAAGTCCATCATATTCATAAATTACTGATACATAAGGAATCAGAAAATATAACCTCTGTTGAAGGGAAACCTAAAGTTGGAAGGAAGAATCAAGTTCTTAAAGTCACTCTAATAAATATGATTAAGGACTTCAAGGAAAAGATGGATAAAATGAGCAAACAAGAAATCACAACTAAGAAATGGAAACAACTAAAAATTTACCAAATGAATACGCTAGTCTTAGAAATGAAGTTTTTACTGGGTGACATTAAAAGTAGATCAAAAGGTGTAAAGGAAGGAGACTTGGGAACAGGTGGATAGAAATCATTTAATCTAAGAAATAAGAACATATTGAAAAAGAATTGACGATGTCTCATGACTTGGTTGGAGTACCAGAGGTAGAGAGGAGGAAAAATGAGCAGAAGAAAAATATTTGAATGAATAATAACAGAAATTCTTAGTGGCTTTCCAAACCTTGACTTACATGCCCAAGAATCTCCATAAACCCCTAGCGGGATCAATCTAGAAAGAGCACTCTGTGGGAGACACAGAGCTGGGCAGACAGGAGATAGCGCCTCCAATTCTGTATCCAAAAGAAGTGCCTTCCATGAGGAAGACACAATAGGGACTGTTTTCAGATAAAAGAAAACCAAGAGAATGTTTGCCGGTGTACCTGCTGGGTAAGAAATGCTGAAGAGCTTAGTGAAGAGAGTCAGAAGCGGAAGGTGAAACATCGAATGGTCTCTCTGACATGAGAGTCCCAGATAACAACTCTCATGGAACTTAAAATGAAAAACAGAGTGAACCAGGGGGCAGGGTGGGGGACGGGGTGGTAGGGAAGTTGGGGGAGGGACAAAAGGAGAGTGGGAAAGGCCTTGTCACCTTGACAAAAGTAGGTGCACAAAATGCTCGACTTCATTGTAGACCTTGAATTTTGTGCTTATACGTATCAATGAAATGGGGGCAAGAAATCCTGAAGAAAGTTCTTCAGGCTCAAGAAGAATGGTACAAGGACGCTCGAATGACCAGGAAGTGATAAGAGCACCGAACAATAGGAGTATATGGGGAGATATAAGGAACTTGATTGATTTTTAGTATATGTTATATACTAAATTAATATAAATTATAGGTATTATTTTTACATTTCTAATACATATTTAACTGTATTTATATGACTGTATAACCATACATATATATTTAACAATCATATATGTGTTTATATGTAAAAAAAGAAACAAAAATGAATTACATTATATACTAGGAATATGTAGTAACATGGTACCTCAGTGCTCATCTCTAATTGGCTCTGGGAGGCACAACAAGTCCCTAAATGTTCACCACGCAAATTGTTTTGGCTGGGAAGGACAGCAAGTTCCAAGGCAGTCCATTCTGACAGGTTCCACCTTGTGTGTTGAGTACCAAATGATAAGCAATAGGATGAAATTTTGGGATCAAAATGTGCGGAGTACCAAATGTGACAGAGCAGGCTAGTGCCACGGTATCACTGTCTTGGTGAGAGCTGCGTTGCCAAGTATGTGAGCGGAGAATGGCATTGTGCAGTTGGAAAGTTCTTCACCTTTTACAAGAAGTGTTGGAGAACACTTGCGCCTCGCATGAATGAGGCCCTAGATTTGACTCCCAGCACTACAGAAAGAAAAACCCACATAAAATAAAACTAAGGAATGTTCATTATAATGCCTCCAAAGAGCTCCAGAAAATAAAGATGTATAGCTAAACAGGCAATAGAGAAATCAGATGGAATTCTGAAAAGTTCTTAGCTTACCAAGAAATTAAAAAAGGAGGGAATGGGGGAGCCAAAAATAGATCAGAGAGACAGAAAAATAGTGCAGGGGAAGAAATATTTTGATAAATTAGATATAAACAAGCTAAATACTCCAATTAATAGATGGAGATTGCCAGACTGGAAGAAAATGACTCGGTCATCAATTGTCTACGATACACTCTTTAATTACAAAGATGCAGATAGGTTGAAAGCAAGAGTGTGTAGAAAGCAGAATATTGCCAACATCCCTCACTAGCCTCCAGAACCTGTGAATATGTTGTCCTATGGGGCCTGATGGCGCAGGCCTCTAACCCCAGCACCGTAGGAGGCTGAGTCAGGAGAATTGCAAGTTCAAGCTCAGCCTAAGCAATTTAGCAAGACCATCTCAAAATCAAACCTGAAAAATGAGCTGGGGGTATAGCTCAGTGCACAAGCTTTGGATTCAGTCCTTACTGCCACAGTCACGCACTCATGCACGCACACGTGCACACACACACAAACACACACAAGAGAGGAAGAAGAGAAAGAGAGAAAACATCAGGCAGTAGTCCTAGACTGTCCAGGGGGCCCAATCTAATCACATGCGTCCTTCAGTAGCAGAGAACCTGTCCTGTCTGTGGCAGAAAGAGATGTGACTATGGAAGAAAGGTCAGACTGATGCACTGCATGCTTTACACATGGAAGAAGGAGCCGTGGACCACAGAATGTTGGCAGTGTGGACAGGCTGGGAAAAGTAGGGCAGTGGTTCTTCTCTAGAGCCTGCAGAATGAACTGGAGCACTTCCAGCTTCCTAATTTTAGCTCAGTGAAAACCCTGTTTGACTTCTGGCCTACAGTTATCTTAAAAATTGCAATTCATTTGTGTTGTTATAAGCCACTAAGGTTGTGATTATATATTATAGTAGCAATGACTACAAAAACAGTACAGGGTGGAAAATACACCTAATAAAAGCTGCTAAGTGTTTGAAATAAAAACAGAATTAAAGAGAGGGAAAGAAGCAAATCTACTGTGAGAGTTGGAAATTTCTCCCCTCACACTGGGACTTAAAGCCAGGGGCATTCTACCACTGGTGTGGTTTGGTTGTGGAATGTCCCCCAAAAGTTTCATGTGTGTGGATTGTCTATAGAGCCATGTGCTGTTGAGAGATTGGGGCCTGGTCTGGAGGAGTGGATTGCAGGCATGTGGGTTAGATTATAGGAGTATGGTAAATTAGAAACTCTCCTGGAAGAGGTGGAACACTGAGACTGTACCCAGAAGGGACGGATTCCTGGGACAAGACCTGGAAGTCTTTATATATATACTGCTACCTTCCTTTGGGACTTGACTTGACTTGACTTAATAAGACTTGGCTTCCTGTTTGCAGTGTGGTGAGGAGCTACCTCCACCTCTGCCTCTGTCATGGACTTCCACTGTGGCCAGCTGCCCCTGAGTTGATATGACCCTCTGAAACTGTGAGCTGAAATGAAACTTTTCCTCCCTTAATTTGTGGATGTCGGATATTGAGTCCCATCAATGAAAAAGTAAATAAGACAACCACTGGACTATATCGTCCTCTTTCTGTTCTTTTATTTTGAGGCAGAGTCTCACTAAGTTGCCCACGCTGGCCTCAAACTCATGATTTTCCTCCCTCAGTCTCCTGAGTAGCTGAGATTAGAAAGTTGGAAATAATACCTTTATTTTAAGAGCTGATAAAACAACCAGACAAAAACAAACAAAATACTAGGGCCATAGAAGTTCAAAACAATGCTGTTATCACCTTGACTTAATTGGCACTTTCAGAACATTGCACCCAACTGCAGAACCCACATTCTTTCCTTGGGTACACTTACCGAGATAGGCTAAATACTGGGCCCCGAAACAAGGCTGTATACGTGGGAAGGCACTAAGATCATACCAGAAAACACCAAAGAAATCATACTGAGCTTGCTGTGACTATAGTAGGATCAAACTAGAAATAATAGCAAGAAAATAGGAAAGCCCCAAATATTTTTAAGTTACACCAAAAAATTCTAAATAATCTATCAATAAAAGGAGAAAAGCACAAAGGAGTACTAGCAAATGCTTTGAGCAGCAAAAAATGGAAACCACAATATGTCAAAATTATGGTTTGTAACAGTTTTTACCAGGAAATGCCTACATTTAAAAGCCTTTTTAAATGCATGTTCAACGTTCAGAGTGTATTGAGCTGTCCAGTTAAAACTAATCTTTGTTTTGCACTGCACTTTGTACAGCTGTTATTCACCATTTCAGTAATAAATTTTTACACATGTATTTGCTCACACAATACTTTCTCCTTCCGAATTGTAAAACTAAAGACAAGTACTAACATTCTTTTCTAGTTTCGAACACAGTACATGACTGTTAGTGATTTTATCACTAAAATTTGAAGGAAAGATCAGGCATGGATAACTCTGTAGGGATAGCCAAAGTAAGAATTGCTAACCCCTAGCCGGGCCTGTGCCGCAGAACTAAATTGAACACTTAACAAGAGCCTGTCTCAAAATCTTCCTTCAGACTCTGAAGTGCTAGCTGAAATACCACCATTGCAGAGAAGTCTCTCCTGAGTAGAAACGTGGTTCTTACTTGAGTCATATTGTAAGACTTGACCAGCCATTCAGAGTTCGTCCTCCAGTGCTCAGCTCTCTGGAGAAGCCTTGAGATCTTGATGTCCTTTCCTGGCACTTGAGGGCAGGTCCCCTGCGCTGTCTACAGCAGACAAGAAGCCTAGGCCCAAGGCTTTGACTTTGGGGAGACTGAAGCTGCAGGGCCCCTCCTTCAACCCAGGCTTCAGGTTTGTCTACCCTGACAGGAAGCTCTTGGAAACCTGAGGTTGCCAGCCATAGGGGTTCCAGGCCTGGGCCACAGCTCTCGGCACCCACGCTGGTGGGGCCCTGCCCTGTTAGCTTCTTGTTCTCTATTTTCTACCTAGGTTTCAGTTTTTACACTGGGCTTTGTTTCCCCCTTGTCTCTAGTTCAGCTTCCTTTTCCTGTTTGGTTTTAAGTAGAGTCTGAAACTCAAGTCGCTGCCTTCAGAGGGTCTGCGGTCCTCTGATCTACACAGCCTGGGAGAGCACAGAACTTGCCTCCTGAGGGTTCCCTGTGCTGCAGCCTTTCAGCTATGGCTACCCTGTGAGTACTGGGGCACATAGGGACAGAGGGATGTCAAGAGGAAACCTAGAATCTTCCTGGTGAGGGAACTGTAGAAATCTCTCTGGGTGCCTTTTACTAGGCAGTGCCTGGGAAATCTAGGGCCAGAGGGCAAGGGTCTTACCTAAGGTCACACAGCAAGTTGGTGACTTCATATTGCTGGTCTTCCAGTCCAAGGCCTGTATCTCTTGATGTCTGTGACCTTGAATGTCTTCTGAGCCAGACCTCCTCAGAATTTAACCTCCTGCTGGCCTTCCTGTCTGCCTCGGAGGGGAAGGAAGGATTTCTAGACTCTAGGGGATTGTTGTTAAACTCAGAAGTGGGGATGGTGGGTCCTGGCTCTTCTGCCCAAGATGGCCTGTGGCAGGCAGGATTTTTTTCTCTGAATATGGGCTAGGAAGAGAGCTCTGGGTTTGTTTTACAGTAGAAACCCCATGCACTATGTATCAGCAGGAAGCCTGCCCTGCATGTAAGATTTGTGACCATAGGCTTCTGGTCCCATACCGGCTGTTGAGCACATTTGTGAGCGCCATTTGGTGTGCTAACCACATTCCTCACTGTGAGTGCTTTTCCTAGAGGTGAGACTACACTTTGGACATGGCTGCCTCCTGCCATGTGGCTTTGTGAAAACTGTAGGTAATAGGACAGTTTTCCTCAGGGATTTGGGGCTTTTATTTAACTCCTCCTAGTTTGTGTCTTAGCGTAAAATAATAATTCCTCACTTTAAAAATTATTTACTTCCGAAGTGCTATTTCATCAGTCTTCTTCAGGTCTTTAACAACCACCTTAGATGGATTAGGAAGCTGTCACTGCTCCCGCCTTGTGTGTGAGGACACTGAGCTGCTGAAAAACTTGAGGCTTGTGCGTGGTGACCTCACTGACTGGGAAGTACTAGAGCTGGATCTTGCACACAGTGCCATGCCAGCGCTCTTCCCAGGATGCCCTCCAGGCTCCTGAGGCACTTTTCAGAATGTTGTAATTGACAGGCCAGGGGCAGAACCAGTCCAGCACTCCTCTTATGTAACCATGAGGCACACTGTCCCCTCGCGGCACAGCCTCTCTGGGCTGCTGACTCACTGCCCCAGGCCCAGAGCTGACCCGGGCCAGGGCAGCATGATGGTTAGGGTTTGTATTTTAGTGGCCATATTCTTCACTCTTTGTGCCCAGTTTTCTATGTTTTGGCCGTTTTCCTTTAGCCTTAAAGGATTTGTAGGTGGGGCTGTTTTCATTCAAAAGCTTGTGATCTTCATTTGCAAACTACATTGTGTGTTTAGGCAGCTTACTGTATCCGGTCAATGACTGATGGCACAAATAGTGTCAGAAGTAAATGAGATAAGTTCGAGGATTTTGTAGGTAAACGGAGTCAGACTCAGAAGGAAAATTATAGCATGTTTCTCTTATTTAAAGGTCTTTCTAAATTAAAAGATACGCAAAATCTCTAGCTGAAAAGTTCCTTGGAGGCTGGCAACTCTAGATCACCTGGTCAGGAGTACAGTAGGCCTCTTACCTTCCACCTCAGCCACAATAACTCTGCGTTTTTAAAAAAATGTATTTTCCCCATATTTCATTGCAGGGAGGGGAAAGATATATTGCGATAACACCTGCCGATATTGTGAAGGATAATGATGTTGAAGTCTGGGAACTACTGAGGGAGCCCAGCTCCCAAGGCCTAAAGTGGCGGCAGCACTCTCTGTGGCTGAACTAATACAAAAGCCCAGGTTGCCCGGTGCTGCTCACTGCTGCTGGGCAAAGAGGCCCCCAGCCTGCCACGGGCTGACCGTCCTTGGCAGCATCCACAGAGCTGCAGCACAGCAGCAGCTTCAGGAGGAGCGACCAGTGGTGGGGCTGCAAAGGAATTCCACGAGAATGTACCTTATCAGGTCTGACTGAGCACCTGGCCCAGGATGGGAGCTGGAACTCTTGTGGGCATTGGCAGTACACAGGAAGCAGTCATTGGTATAGCTTCATTTAATTCTCACAACAGTCCTAAAAGGGAGCAGGTTCCATAATTGGCCTTCTAAGATAAATTGACAACAGACAGATTAACAAAAGTAAATGGCATAAAGACTTATTATCATGCATGTGTTCATCACATGAAGGGAAAGTGACCACTCGACACCCCAGTGGAACCAAGGAGGGGGGAAGGAAGGGTACCTGGGCAAAGAAGGGAGAGTGAAAGGTTGTAGAAGATTAAAGGTGGCCCCCATAGGTAGGAATTGCAGGGAGGGGTGTCCTGCCAGCGGGACTCTGTGGAGCATGTCCCGTAATGGGCAGAGGAGGCTTAAGACAAGCTCTCGTGTATCTGCTATGCCCTCAAGTGTGACACTATCTGCATAA
Source organism: Ctenodactylus gundi (assembly GCA_004027205.1). Lineage (NCBI taxonomy): Eukaryota > Metazoa > Chordata > Mammalia > Rodentia > Ctenodactylidae > Ctenodactylus > Ctenodactylus gundi. The sequence goes on along the minus strand of PVKB01001450.1, from coordinate 114,638 downwards.
AGTAGGGCGTATGGAGGGGCGACGTTTCCTAACTCCCCTGTAAGTGTTCTTCACAGACACATTCTTGTCTCATAGAGGACAGAGCCCAAGAAGGGGAGGGGAGCTTGACACAAAACGTAGGCAGCAAGTAACAGGTGCAGGCCTGGGGACTTGCATCTCCCGGATGCAGATACTTAAACTGTTTTACTCTTACGCGCAGACTGAGAGCTGGCCTCCGCCTTCAGAGCGTGCGCATACAGCCGTGAGGAGCCACCTAGGTGAGCACCTCACATGGACTGTTGTAAGTGTAGGCAGGAAGAACCTCAAGAGTTGAGAAGCTGGGGCTATCGGGAAAGGCTTCAAGGAGGAAATGGGCTGTCAGGAGAAAGGAAAGGAGATTTTGTTTGTTCGTTTGAAGATTTAAAGCAAGAAGAGGTTTATTGAGAAAGTCGAGCTCTCAAGAGTCAAGAGGTCTTGAGTCGGGTCCTGAGAGGGTGAAGGACTGGAGTGCTTTACAAAGAGTTGGCTTATGTGGTTGCAGATAGTCTCCTGTGATGGGAGTTGTAGGACAGTGCAAACCCACTCATTACCTTAGAGCAAGAAACTGGGAAGGGTGGGTAAGCTGCCTGTTTTAGCTGCTTCTTCGTTATGATTTCCTGGAGGAGCCAGGGTCTTAAGTGGGACCTGACTCCACTTTGACTTCACCTCTGCTTCTGTGGTCACTGGAATGCCCTGTCTTAGTCCTGCCTATCTAACCTGACCTAGACAGGAGAATTTTTGTAAAAGGGGAGCAAGCAGGTATGTCTGTCATGGAGTTGGTGAGGAGCTGCTAAGCAGAGATGGGCCAGATGTATAGTCTTGTCCCCAGAGGCTACTGGGGGCCAGGGCAGAGTGAGGGAACACAGTCAGTAAATCAGAATGGCTACCGAAGGGTCAGATGGAGTGATTAGTAGAGAATGACTGGACTGCTGCCTTGGGTGTCTTGTATGGGGGATGTTTACTTGAGACTCCAGTGGTAACTTGCGGCAGCCGTGTGAAAAATCTGGAGATGAAAACACTGAATAATGGAACAAGAAGGACAGCAGATATCCTGAGATAGGAGCATTTTGGTGGCCCAAGGGTCAGGGAAAAACCAGGGAAGCTGATGGAAGTGAAATAAGGGAAGAAGGAAAGGAGTAAGGACACAGAAGTTGGCAGGTGTCGTCACATGAAGTGTGCCAGCTGCACCAGGGACTCTAGACATCACTAGTGTTACGAGAAGCCTATGGTGGGTTCTATGCAAAGGAAAAGACATCTCTCAGAAGACTAAGAAAAATTATACTGGCCGCCCTGTGGATATGGTTGGCAGTATCACAAGACTGGAGGTGGCAAGACCCCCTGGCAGGCTCCTGCGGCCCCCCAGTCAGAGGTGATGACTCGGAGTAGCAGGGGAGCAGTGGTGAGGTGGAGAGAGGTGGCAGGTGCAAGTAGCACTGGGGAGGGGGAGCCTGCAGGACTTCCGGACAGAGCTAAGGTGAGAGCAGGGGAAACATGAGTCCAGTGTCGCGTGGGTGGCGGTGCCTTTTACCACAGTAAGCAAGGGTTGACACAGAGGCAGCTGTGTAGCTGGCCTGTTACAGAGCAGGTCCCCAGGAAATGGTTGAACAGCTGACCACAGTAGCTGCTAGTATGAGAGCGCAGCTACAGGAAGCCACATGGTGAGGGGCTGGTGTGCCTCACCACTGGGAGCCAGTTCCCCTCAATCCCTGGCCTAGACTTCCTGTAGTCTGTGTTGTACTTTGTGTTTGCTTGCTTTCTTTCATTTTTTTTCCTCTAAAGCACTCATCACATTCTAATATATTAATGTAACTTATCTATATGTTAAGTTATTTTTATTATTTGCGATCTGTCTCTATCCCTCTAGAACATAAGCTCCAGGAAAGCAGGGATTTTTGTATATTTGGTTCACTGGGTATTCCCAAAGTCTGAAACAATGCCTGAAAATAGCACATTTATTGAATTGCTGGATTTCGTTAACTACTTTCGATATATGATGCTGAAGATGCTGGGCTACCACAGTGACTGCTCAGTGCGGCTTCTGATGTCACATGTTAGATGAGGGGCCAGAGAACAGACATGTTGCTTGCTCTCAGGTAGTGATGGAATCATGGCTTCCTGCCTAGTTGGCTGTTGGCTGCCTGGGCCCAGTCTTCACTAATTCCATTGGCCTGTAGATCTTGCAGGTGTGAAAAAGTCTCAAATGGCCTGGGTCACCCACATTGCCTTCCATGTAGGCCTGTGTCTTTGTTGAGATTTGAAAGACAGCAGTGAAGAGCCCCTCTCCCATGTCTCCTCAGTCTCAGAAGCTTATGACTAATCAAGTCCTCACTATGTAGTCCCAACTGGCCCCAAACACACAGCAATTCTCCTGCCTCAGCCTCCTGAGTACTGGGATTAAGGCATGTACCACCACACCCAGCTTATATGGTGCTGGGGAATCGAACCCCGGGCCTTGCACTTGCTAGGAAAGTGCTGCAGTCACTGTGCTATGCCTCCAGCTCCAGACCTCACGGCCACTCTTCTCAAAGCACACAAGAGGCGTGTGCCCCGTCGCTTGGAGAGCTGCTTTAGCATCTGCCTTTCTTAGCCTCAAAGGACGCGATGACTGCTATTTCAGAAATAGTGCTGTGAAGATTTTGGGTCGCTATCATGAGAGAATGTCAGGTTCCACAGGTACTGGGCAGAACATGACAGGAAGTGATCCAGTCCATTGGCTTTACTTTGGTGACTGACCTCGCAGAAAAGGCCAGCAGCCGCCTTTTGTAGGGTAGTAGGATTAAGCATTGTGCTGGCTACATTATATATGGCATATGTAGTCCTCATCTGTATCCTCTGAGATGTGTTATTGTATTTCCCCAAAACAAGGGTCAGAAAGTTAAAAACTTGGTGCAAGTCATGCCAGTACCACTGGGCAGGGCTGGGATCTGGAGCCTGGTCTCATGGTCTGCTAGCTCTAGCATCCTTCCACGCTGTTAACATGTGGAGAGACAAGTAGGGCCTTCTCCCTACTCGGCCCGCCCCTCACACTCATGCGCCTGTCTGCCGGTGGTCCGTTTATTCCAGATCTCCTCTGCCACTCTGAAGCCCTTTCAGAGCAACATCCTGCATTAACTCGTTTCTGCCTGTCCCTGTGCCTGCTAACCAGTATGTACCTATCAGTTGAGATCGAACTGAGCCAAGTGATTACACTGACAGTCAGGGGTGTTAGCCAGGGCAAAGCCAGGCTCTCATTCCCAGGCTACTGATTTACCACTGGAACTGAGTATCCTTCCTGTGTGTGGCTCAAGTCAATTTCCACTGCTGTCCAAAAACCGTGCTGAAACCTATCCCACTTCCACAGTGATCACTCGCAGGCTGTGTGGACCCAGGCATATACACAGTTGATCAAGAAACTTAAAGTCGCTGGATGTAATAGCCAAGCATGGTGGCACATGCCTGTGATCCTAGCAGCTCGGGAAGCTGAGGTAGTATGATTACAAGGATAAGGCCAGCTTGCACCACTCAACAGGACCCAGTTCCCAAATAAAAAATGAAAGGGACAGTCATATAGCTCAGTGTGAAGGCTGTGGGTTTAGTCACCAGAAAACAAACCAAACCAAAGTTGCTTTATAGGCGATTTATAAATTACCAAGGGGGAGACACACCTTTCCACAGGAGACCTGGTATCTATTTCTTGATGAACATTTCCTCTCAGATCGAAGGCAGGCTGATGTTATGTGTAGCCAGATGTGATGGAGTAGGTACCTGTGTACTGTTCTTCCTGGATTTATTCACACAGAAACTACCCATAATGAGAACAGCCTGAGAGACAAGGAGCTGGAGATCCTCACCAAAAAAATTTATCAGTAAAAATTTTTTAAATAACTAAAACCCCTTACCTAAAATCTAAAAATCCTAAAACCTCTTAAAAAAATAAGCAGACAATATAGCTGAGTCAAAAATATTACTTTTTAAGCTAGAGAAACAGCACAGCAATTAGAGCCCTTGGCCTTAAGTTCAGTTGCCCAAAACCACATAAGCTGGGCAAGATGGTGCATGCCTGTAATCCCAGTTCTAGGAGACTGGGGCAGGAGGACGGCTGTGAGTTCAAGGCCAGCCTGGGCTACATCGTGAGTTCAGGACCAGCCTGGACAACAGAGTAAAACCCTGTCTCAATCAAGCAAGTGAGCAATAAATTTTAAAAGGGAGTAACTCTTACTATGGACTTTGTTTTAGATATATAAGGAAATAATTGATTTTCTTTGGTATAATAATGGTATTTACATTACATATTAGAATGTTTTCATTTTATTCTATTTGTGCGTGCATGTGTGCGTGCGTGAGTGTGTGTGTGTGTGTGTGTGTGTGTGTGTGTGTGTGTGTGTGTGTGTTTGTGTGTGTGGTGCTGGGGATAGAACCCACAGCCTCTTGCATGCTAGCAAATCTCTACCACTAAACCACATCCCTAGATAGAATGATCTAATTTTTAAAAATGAATGGTCAAGACCCTAGAATTGAAGTGTCATGTCTACAGCTTTCATAAAGTTCAAAAAGAGATAACTCAGATGTGACGAGAACAAGGGGGGTATACATTGTACGTTTTTTTAGGCTTTAAATTTTTCAAAATAAAAATCTGGAGGGAAAACAGCTTCCAAATAATAAAAAGTTGGAGTTGGGAGTTAATGCTTTGTTAAGTAGAGCAGAACCAGATGGATACCTGTGATCCTTTACTGCGCAGGAGGCTGAGCCACAAGAATGGCAAGTTCAAGACCAGTTAGAGCAATTTAGCAAGACTCTGTTTCACAAGTTTTAGAAAGGGGGAAGGAAAGCACTGGGGATATAGCTCAGAGTCCTAGATTCAATCCTCAGTCCCAAAAGGTAAAGAGAGACAGACAAAGACAGAGCACAAACGTACAAGCGAGCAGAAAAGCCTTTTATGTGTCAGAACGAAGGAAGATCTGCTGTCAGGCACAGTTGCTCCCGTGTGTCTGTCAGGTGTGGACCCTGGATGAGGCTTCTTTCTCCCTGGGCTTACCTTAAAAAATACTAGGTGGTGTTCTTGCTGTTATTATATCATTATTATTATTATTGCTTCCGGATGTCTGTCAGCTGTTGACATGGTTGTAATTCCTGTTGTTTCTTTGTTTCTCAATTGCTGCATTGACAGTGCTGCTGTTTCCCTAGAGTGGGTGCTGAGAAGTGACAGGACTGTGGGGTGTGGCTGGGGCAGAGGTGTTCCCCGGCACCACTTCCTGGGAGCCTCTGCTGACTCTTCCCTCAGTCTTGAGTGATTCACTCCAGTCTCTGTTTGAGGCAGGGTCTCTGTAGTTTAGGCTGAACTCACTATGTAGCCCAGGCTGGCCTTGGGCCATGGTAATCCTTCTGCCTCAGCCTCCTGAGTGCTGGGATTACAGGCATATGCCACCACGCCCAGTTTATATGGTGCTGGGGGATTGAACCTAGGGTCTTATGCCTGCTAGGCAAGCACTTTAACCAGTGTGCTGTTCGTCCAGTCCCCCACTCTATCCTTTTGAAAAGTCTGGCTTCCCTTCATGGAAGTCCCCAGGGATCCCTTGAGCAGAATTAAATGGGTACTCCTCTGCCCCAGTGCCCTTCGCATACCTCTCTGATACAGAACTTCGTGGCATTGTGAACTGTGTGCGTGCAGGTGTGTCTTCCGCCTAGGGACAGAGAGTACATCCAATAGGTGCCCAATTTAAAATACTGTGAGCCTGGGAGTGTGTTTTGTGCATTATCAGTATGAGTGAATGGAGTGCTTTTTTGATTTATTTTTTCAAGAGTATGGAAGAAAAGAAAGCAGAGGTGATGAGAGCTCAGGTGAGTCATGGTTCTACCACCAGAAAAATCTTAAGGACCAAGAAATACAGTACTTGGCAGAACTGAGAAAACTTAAAAGCAAGCACTTATTCAGTTATTTACTGAAACACCACTGAGTCCCAGCTCCTGGTGTTACAGAGATGAACAGTAGCTTTAAAAAGAAGCAGAACAACTTGTCTAGTAGCGCGTATGCTATAGTCAGGAAAGAGCAGTAGCAGTGCTTCAGGTCGCTGGCAAGGGTGGTCAGCACGCTAGAGAGAAGGCAAGCAGCCCAGGAGGCCGGAAGTAGTGGGCATCCGGTGCGCTGCAGAGGTGTCAGTGAGCTGCCCGCAAGGGGCAACATGTGAAAACAGAGAAAGTGATGGGCACAGGTAGGGCTTGGAGACCCAGCATGGAGATTCCCCACAGGGAGGCCTGAGGGTACTCTACCTACCCCCAGGGGACCTCAGTGACAACTCCCAGCAGATCTGGGGTGCTCCACAAGTCAGGACCCAATGTCTGTGGCGAGGAGTCTGCTGCCTCATTTTGATTCTTGGGTGCCAGAAGAATAAGAGGTGAAGATGGGCATACCGAAGGCAGTGCAGGTTGACTCCAGCTGAAGCTTCCTGAATGTGGATTTGCCAGCGTTTTCCTGGTTTGGGATGGTGTCAGCTGGGTGCTGATCATGTTTAGTAGATTGCTCTCCTTTTATTTCCTCGGTCTCACCCTGTCTCTGGCATATTGGAAAGGTGGTCCAGGAAGCCTTACCCTTCGCTGTACCTAGGCCTTGCTTTCTGGTTCCACCCCACCAGACTTTCCGTAGCATTTTCTGTCTGCGTCTGTTCTGGGCAAAGACAGAGTTCAGAAAAGGAGCCATCTAGAGAAGGGCCCACAGGAGAGCTTCCGGCGAGGAAAGGCAAGGGGCAAAGCCGGGCCGTGGAGGCCATTAGAGCAGGTGGAGCATGGTGAGAATGGGGCACTGAGGAGAAGGGAAGGAGAGGGTTCTTAACTGGGCCACTGGTCTACTCCTCCCAGGGTGACATCAGACAAGTCACTTAGTGTGAAGGGGGAATAAATGGAATAATGACCTTGAGCGGGTGTTTTTTACTCCTCCAAGATGGCGCAGGCTTTGACAGGCGTGGGGTCTGCTGAGGTGGCAAGTGATCTGCTTCTGAGAGTCTGGAATTTGGCAAAGGTGAAGACTCCTTTTTGCTTTACCTGTAGTACCTGTCTTGGGACTCCGCTGGTGAACTGCAGGTCAGCCAACCAGACTTTTCTTTGCCCCTGTGTTCTCAGTGGAGGCTGCCTCAGTCGCAGGCCAAAGACTTCTCTACTGCTGGTCTCAGCCACTTTTAAAATTTAAAATTTTAAAAACTTTTAAGGCCACTTTTGTTGCTTGTCTGTTGACAAGAAGTGAAGTCAGTGTTTACATACTTCCTCAGAGTCTGGCTATTTCTTTTGGCCTTGGGAACTCGCTGGCATATTGATTCTTTTCCAGTGACCGTGCCTAGGCCTGCTGAGTGGGGCCACTAGGCTACATCAGAGGGACAGGGAATTTGGTGGCTCCATGTATTCTGCCTGTTACGGTTTGGATCTGGAATGTTCCCCCAAAATCTCATGTATTTCGATGGTATGGATTGTCTGTGGAACTATGTACTCTTGGGAGATTGGGGCCTGGTCTAGAGGGATGGATTGCAGGCATGTAGGTGAGATTACAGGCATGTGGTGGTGGCTTACCACACCTGAAGGGGGCAGAACACTGAGGCTAGAACAGGGGCGGATCTCAGGGAACCGGCCTGGAATGATTTATAAGCTGCTTCCTGCCTTCCTTAAGGAGCTAGACTCAGATTGCCTTGATTTGGCTTCCCATTAGTAATGTCCTGAGGAGTTACCTCCACCCTTTCCCCAGCCATGTACCTCCGCTGTTGCCAGCCACCGCTGAATAGACTGATCTTCTGGAACTGTGGGCTAAAGTAAACTTTTCCTCCCTTATTTTGTGGATGTCAGATCTTGAGTCACAGCAGTGAAAAAGTAACTAAGACAGTGCCCTCAAAAAGCTTGTGCCCATGGGAGGCAGGTAAACTCTTAAGTTGCCTTCATGAGAACTTGATGATAAACAGACATACTTAGGACCTGTGGTGAGCCAGGGCAGAGATGCCCTACTTAGCAGAGAGATTGCTCCAGGCATGCACAATTCTTGATACCTGCATGGCCTGTCTTAATCACTGTAGAAAAACACTGGCATTTTTCTTAGTGTAGTTTGTAGATTGGAGCTCCTCCCACTGGACCTGGCATCTGCCTTCTGGCACTCTTCCACAGCCATTTTGCAATTGTCTTTTTTTCCTCACTACATTGTGATCTTCAGAGCCAACATGTCACACAAAGCAGCGTGCCCCGCTCAGAAATTGTTAAGTGGATGGGACTGCGTGGATCGGTGTTTGCTGATGGTAGTGACGCTTCACCTGAGCTTTGAGAAAGGGTGAGATTCGAACCTCTGAATGTAGGCATGAGCACTGTGTCTCAGGAAAACCTTTCTTTCTAGCTACTTGAATCATACTAGCAGGGTTGTCTTAATTGGCCCAAATGGCAAGGGTTCTTCTTGTCAGGTGTCTAGGTGATGGCCTTTGTGGCTCCTTCCTCAGTGAATGTGGGCAGCAGCAGTACTGGTATAGGCAAGTAGGGTTCCCTGAGACCAACAAGGTGTCTGCTGTATTGTCTAGGACCTCCAAAGGTAAACATCTCCAAGGAGGCCTTTGTCTGGGAGGCCGCTGGGCTGGAAATGGTCCCTTAAGTACAGATGAGGAAGCCCAGGCCCAGGGTCACAGCGTGCCTCTTCTCTAACCTGAAAACAGTGCAGTCTGAAGCCCTGATGGGCGTTTGTGTGTCAGTGCCACAGGAAAGGAGCTGGAGTCTAGGTTATTGTACAGGCTGTCTAATGCCTGCACAGCAGCATCCCAAGCTGGCGTGGAGTTGCTCAGCTTTTCCTAAAGAGCCTTCCTCCCGGAGAGACTCTGTTGGACTCACTGCTTGGAGCCCCCATCACTCCCACTTGGAAGAGTCCATCGGCATATGGTTCAGTGACATATCAACAAACTAAGACCTGTGTTTCAACTGATCCTGTCTTGCTAACACATACTCACTAATCAGTGGGTTGTTTTGGTCACGTAAAAGAAAGCTACATGAGCATCCAGAATATAAAACCCAGTAAAGGCTGGTCGGGATCTGGCTAACTGGTCACTGGTGTGAATATATAGTAGCATGACCACTATGGGAATCAATGTGGAGGTTCCTCTGAAAACTAAAGCCAGAGTTGTCATATGACTCAGCTTTGCTGTCCCTTAGTATATACCTGAAGAAATTAAAGTCTCACAGAATAGGGATACTTGCATGCTGTGTTCGTTATGGCACAGTTCAACCAGGTTAAGGAACACGCCTAAGAGCCCATAAGTGGATGAATGGAGAAGAAAATGTAGCAATGGAATGTACAGTGTACAGTGGAATACAGTGGAATAATATGCAACCATAAAGAGGAATAAAATTATGTCATTTATAGAAAAAGGATGGACCTGTAGAATATCATGGTAAGCAAACTAAGCCAGATTCAGAAAGATAAATATTGCATTTTTACCACTATATGGAGTCTTTCATTTTTTTTGAGACAGGGTCTCACTGTTGCCCAGGCTGGGCTTGAGCTTGTAGCCCTCCTGCCTCAGCCTACCGGAGTGCTAATATTAAAGACATGTAGCACCATACTCCGCCAGTGTGTGGAACTGTTGAAAGGCAAAACAAGACACGGAAGTACTTACTGTTGCGATTAGTCAAGGAATGAGGAGAGGGAAGGAAGGGTGTAAGTGCAGGCAGTAGGGGAGTTGATAGGTTCAAAATGTGACATGCATGGATGAAAGCACCACAGTGAAATCCAGTACGTTACAAAATTTATAGGTACTAATAAAATACGTATGTCTAAAAGAAGCTTGTAGGAGATCAAGACTTCCTGAACGTCAAGCATGCCTTTCCTCTGTGGCTTCGTGTGGTTGGTTTTCCTCTGAGCCGAGGAAGGTGAGGAGCTCTGAGGGGTATCCACTCAGGCTCAGTGATGTGGCTCTGCTGGGAAGAAAGTAGAAATACTCTTTTTTATTCAGTGAAGAGAGTTTTATATGAATGTGTTTTGAAAAGAAACTATCAAATTTCCTCAAAGGATAACTTACTTGGACATGAGTTTAGTATTCGTTCAAGGAAAGACAGTGAGAAGGCAGTTGGATATCCGGAGCTCAGAGGCACTGGCAGGGCTGCATAGCCACTGGGACTTTACTAAACCAAAACAAAAGGTTCCAAGGGAGTGCTAAGTCCAGGTTAGCGAGACAGATCATTAATTGCATTGTAAATGTGTCTTTTCTTGTATTTAGATCTTATTCATGATAAGCAGAAGCAAACACACACTCTTCAGACTTGGGGAAATAGGGACCTGGGGATTTTGGTTAACCACAAATTTAATTTGAACTTAAAGTGTTGAAAACAACAGCAAAAAAAAAAAAAAAAGGAACCTGTGGCTATTGTTGCACTAACTAAAATAGTTATTGGTGTTAAAATGTCTAGTAGGTGATAGCCCAATACAAAGTGCTTTATTTGTGTCATCTCTGCCCCTGACACCATGCGAAGGTGTGTGGTACTCCTAGTACACTTCTCTAAAGGTCTCGTGCTTCTGGCCTCCCCATCTGCCTGGGGGCTTCTCTCCTCCCAGTAGTGCCCACATCCGCTTCCTGAATTCACCTAGAGCTTGACTGCCCTCATGTTTAAGGCCACACAGCATTTTCTTCAGAAAACCTTGTATCTCCCCAAGTCCTTCCTGGCTGGATGAGGTTTGTAGTTTGACTTTCGGACTAGCTGCAAACTCCCTGGAGACAGGGACCGGCCATCTCCTCTCTGCTTCTTGGCTAAATATTTCTTGACTCAGTGGCACCTGTGCTGTCAGGCTCAGGCTCAAATACCATGCCCGGTGTTAGGTCCCAGACACTAGAAGGGGATGTGAGAAATCAGGAAGTCGATGAGGGACAGTGCGTGGGACAACAAAGGGATGATTATGGAGGAAATGAGTTGTCCTTTTCAGGTGGCCAGTGGCTTGTCATAGGCTCTTAGAACACCCTCTGTAACTCCAGAGAAAAGTGAGTATAATGTGGATTGTCTACGCTAAAACCATTTGATTACCGGTGGCCACTTGAGAGAGTAATCCAATCCCTTCCCAAAGCTTCATTGTGCATTTGTCAGAGCTGCTTTATCGAATACGAGCGAGAACTAGGTCATCTAGGCTTATTTTCAGCTCTGGGAGCTTCCACTGAGTACTCACGAGGCACCTGCTATGTGCCAGGTCCTGGAGCAGAGGAGAAAATGGCGCAGGTTTTTTCCTGCCTTCGTGGGACCTGCACCATACAACGCTTTTGTTTTGTGTCTTTTAAGAAGCAGATGCTGACACCGTACAGACAGAGTGGGGAGGACTGGAGTAGGCAAGGAGACAGCAGGCCGTGACTTGGGCGCGCAGCCTGCCTGCAGAGAGCGCAGCAGGGGAGACAAGACCATCACAGGCCTGAGAGAGGCTGGCCAGGATGACCGCAGTCCCCACACCCAGGCTTTCCCAAGGGAAGGGTCCTGTGTTGAGCAGTCGGTGCTGGCACCCCTGCTGTGTTTGGTCACTGACTGGGAGTGCACCAGTGGGCGTGTGAGGGATCGTTAGCCAACCCTGCTCCCAGAACAGGTTCTCCTGAATGATGCCAAAGGGCAGCCCAGAGCAACTCTCAGAGGCATTGCCCTGCCGCTTGGTACGCCTAGGCATATGTTGTCATTGTGGCCATCTCCCTAATTGCATCATGGCTTCCTGGTCACATGTCAGCAAGTAGTAGAGCTAGGATCACAGTTCAGCTCCCTGTGGCTTAGCACAGTTGCGTTTGGTTGGTTAATACCATACTGTATCTCAGGATCTCTCTAGCCCCAGAGTGGTATCTGTGACACACACCTGCCTAACCACTCTCACAGGGAGCGACTAAGTGTGCCAGTAGCAGTGAGGGACAAAGCTCATAAGGGGAGTCAAAACATACAGTGAATGTTTCTTACAACAAAAAACATCGCCACTAACAAGACTGCCTTGTTACGTTTTCATTGCTGTAACTCAGTACCCGACATGCACAACTTTAGGGGAGAAAGATTTATGTCAGCTTAGAGTTTCAGAAACTCACAGTCCATTCATGGGCGGGTGGCTGGGAAACGGTGGAATCACCTGGTGGGACTGCAGCTAGAGCTAGAGCCAGAGCCCGCGCTCTGGAGACAGAGAACCTTATGGCAGCAGGGCAGAACAAGGACAAAAAGGCGGAACCAGCACCTGCCCCTTCCAGCCAGGCCCCGCCTCCCAGCCCTACACAGCATCGGTAGGAATATGAGGCTTCTGGGAGACCCTCTAGATCAAACCATGACAAAGATACACGCGTTTGAAGTAAGAGAGTGTTTGGAGGGGGATTAATGTGTCTTTTTCTGGAAGAAATTTTTATTTAAATATTCATTATATTTTTGCTCACTCCTCAATAATCAAAGATTCGTAACATTCTATCAAACGTTACAGTATATCCTCAACTACCTTATTCTCTGGTTCTGGCACGGTGAAATCTCTGGCTCTTCCTCAAAGTCAAAATGACAATGAAGAAAAACATTTTTCATTAATTTAGGGCACAGAAGCTGCTGCGACAGCACAACTAGTGGCCCCCGCCAAAAGAGAGCTTTCAGAATTGCTTCCGAAAGTGGCAGGAGTCATAAGTGCATTTGAAGCAAGCGCTTTAGCTGCTGCACTGTTCCTCTAGACCCAGATCGGCTTTTCTCGACTGCCTGGGCTCGTCACTATAATCATCCACCGCGCACGCCTTGCTTTTGTGTTACTGCTCCCAAATTGTTGGGCTGTACGCTGTGTTTCCGGTTGGTCGCTCTGTTTCCGATTGGTCGTTGGTTTTATATAGCATTCCCTCCGCTACCGCTGCCCCCTCACTGTTGCCGCGGTATCTCCCTTTCACATCAACATTTTATCTTTTTAATTTTGGGAACTCTGCTAGAAACTGCATTTAAAGTTATGGGCTCATGTGTAAACAAGGAGCCAGCAGGCTGAGACCCTGCCTCTGCATATGCGACAGGCATTTCATGTGTCCATTTTAGGGGTGACATTTTACCTGTCCCGAGGTTCCTTCTGCTTCTCCCCTAGTTTTCTGTCCAATTCTGAGTAGACGGCTTGCTTTGGGAGGCAAATGTTAGCACATAGAGATGCAGCCATGGATGTGTGTTGATTTCTGTTGCTCTATTTCGATTAGGTAACTACTTCACTGCATGGTTCGTCTGGTGCTGTCCCACCGCAGTACCACAACTTAGCATTTTTATTGGTTGTTGCAAACAACATTCTGTCATGGTCTTTGGAGTTGACAGAACTGGTTGGCAATCCCAGATTTCCTCACTGGATACTTGTGCAAAACTGTATAAATCTTTTCTAGTCTCTGACTCACTCTTCTGTCATCTGTAAAATGGGGTAGTAGCCAGCTACTACTTAAGATGTAAAGTATCGACACTTTGATGCATTATCTTATTTAACACAATGCCTGCAGCATTGTAAACAGTTGGAAATTTTTAATAATCCCTTTGTAATTCTGGAAATTTTTAAGAATTCCTTTGTAATTCAAGTCCCTTTTCCCCTGAAAGCAAAGCTGAAAGTCTTTTCCAAGCTATTCAAAATTTAGCACAGAACTTTCGCTCACTATGCATGGGCTTTGAAGAATGAAACTCAACACCTTATGGGGCAGCCGGTTCATATACAGTTGGAAGTTTTGGCAGTTAGAATGTATGTTTGCTTTCATTTCATTTCTTTTCTTTTTGGCTAGGGACCGCGTGCAGACCTTCACACTGAGCTATATCTCAAGACCATTTTTTGAGACAGGGTCTCACCAAGTTGCTAAGTTTCCTACGCTAGGCTTGAGCTTGCAATCCTCCTGCCTCAGCCTCCCAGAGTGATAAAACTATGGGCCTGCTCCACCAGGCCCAGTTATAATGTTTCTTTATGTCAAGTAGCCATTGCCTTTGCTTCAGAAAAGAGCAAAGTCAGCTTCCCTCTAAGATCGCTGAGGCTGACACTTTGGGGTTTTTTTGCTCTGCAGTGAACAGAGTATCTGCCAAGCCCGGGCTTCCGTGATGGTCTACGATGACACCAGTAAGAAATGGGTACCCATCAAGCCTGGCCAGCAGGGATTCAGCCGGATTAACATCTACCACAACACTGCCAACAACACCTTCAGAGTCGTTGGAGTCAAGCTACAGGACCAGCAGGTGAGTGCTGGCGTCACAGATCTTACCTGGGTACTTCCTCCCCGCCACCAGCCTGTCAGAGAGTTCAAGACAAAAAGGTCTCCTTTGGAATCAAAGGGGTCTCAGCTCAGATTCTGACTGCACCTCATCCTCCAAGGTACGAGAGCTGAAGCAGACTTTCTTTTCTGAGTTTCAGTTTTCACATCTGTTGTACAGAGAGGATAATCTGCACTCTACCTACTCTGTTCTCATCAGGTTAGACTAACTGCATGTGAAAAATCTGAAAAGTAGTGTGCACAAATATTTCAGTCTTATTCTGTATTTGCATACGTGTCACGTAGCTGTTAGGATTTTTGATTTATCAGTTCCTAAATCTTACTTTGGAAAGCATTGTAAGATGATTGGAGAACAAGCGTCATTTCTTTCCATAACAGTACATCCGGCACAGGAGATAGTTTGTGAGTATACTTGGTAATATCAGTGGTTAGAGTACTTGCCTAACAAGCACAAGTCCCTGAGTTCAATTCCCCAGCACCACTTAAGTTGGGTGTTGTGACACACATCTGTAATGCCAGCACTTGGAAGGCTGAGACAGAAGGATTTCCATGAGTTCGAAGCCAATCTGAGTTCCATAGTGAGTTCATTACTAGCATGGACTACAGAGCAAGATCTTGTCTCAAAAAAAAAAATCTTATGCAAATGCAAGCTAATAATCTTTGTCCTGGCTAAAGGAATGGCGCACTGGTTAAAGTGCTTTCCTAGCAAGTGCAAGGACCAGAGTTCAATTCCCTAGCACCACAAAAATCTTGGTGTGGTGGTGCACACCAATAATCCCAGCACTTGGGAGGCCTGAGGTAAGAGGATTGATATGAATCCAAAGCTAGCCTGGGCTACGTAGAGAGCTCAGGACCAGCCCTGGGATACGGAGCGAGACCCCGTCTCAAATAATAGTAATAATAATCCTAGTCCACGCGTGATGAATGTCACCCATATAACTAAGGCAAAGTATCCTGATGTGACATGGACTAAATTCAAGATATAAGAAACAGGCTGTCTGTTTAACCATAGTGGCCCTGTTGAGTGCTTCATGCTGTCACTCTAGCTGCTTCATAGAGATTAGCCAGGACATTTTTAGCAATGAAGTTAATAAATCTGTGGTATCAGCATTTATGAAAGAGTGTAATTAAGCAGCATCTTCTAGAAGCCTTTATTGGCCAAGCTTTGGCTAAGTGGGAGCCAACTGCTTACCATCTCTGAGAGAGTCAAAATGTTAGCAGCTAGAAAAGAGAACAGAAACCTTGGGTTCTGTTTTTAGAGTGCGGCCTATTGAATGGGTTTCTGCTTTGCCCAGAACAGCCCTACTTACTTTCATAGTCTGGGGCTAGAAGGGGCTTCCCCATTCAGGATCCCTGATAGAGGGTGGTCTGTCTAACCCTGAACTCTTGGTATCTCCAGAGGTAACCCTACTCTGTGTCAGTGAACCTTCATGATATGAAGATTTCTTCTTTTGGAAACCTGTTAGAACTGCTTCCTCGCTCTCTCTGTTCACTGGGTCTGCACACTGGTGCCACTCATTATGGTTTATACGCATCCTTGGCCCCAATTGGATGACACACAAAAACATCTCACAAACTGCCAGAACACAGCGGGGGAGGTAGAGGAGTGAGATAAAATCACTCTGGTTGAGAGCCTTTGACCTGAGTTCCATTACCTGCTACAGTTTCTGACCTGTAGTAGGTACTCCCTAAGTGCTGACTTCTGTTGTGACAAGTTTTCCATCCTTTTCCCACCTCCTGGGCACCCTTCAGGTCACAGCAGGAGACAGCCCGGGGTGCTGGGAAGAACCCTAGACTGGAGAGCTGCGTTGCAAAAGCACTTGTTCTCAGGAACCTCAACCCTCAGAGGAAATCACAGGTTGAGGGAGAGACTTTCTCCCATGCAGGGAGGACTGGCCGTGTTGATTCTAACTTAAAGGTCTTCTGGAGCCTGGCAAGAAGTCAGAAACATAGTCTTCCACTTGGAATTGCATGCCAGCTCCTTGGATGTGGTTGAGGCTATCTTCCCAAATGGATGGGGCATGTTGGCTGGGAATGATGTAAAAGCACTTCATCGTTAGACAAGCCGTAGAGAAAGTCACAGAAAATGTAGTCTGTGACAACTTTCAGGGACCTTAGATGAAAACTGATTTTCACTTACTCTTTCTTATCAGTATGGACTATTATCTTAAAATAGTCAAACATTTTAAGACAAAGATTCCTGGTCTTATAACTGACTAGGGTTACCTTACATGTTTACTAATCTTCATGATTTACAGAGCACTTTTTGTTTCTATTATTATTATATTCTCCCAGTAACTCTGTAAGCTAACAGTGTAAGAATTGCTATCTCTGTCTGCTAAATAGGTGGATATAAGCTCAAGTGATCCTTTGTGAAGAAAAGGACAGGTAAGCTATAGCACTATAAGCGAAAGTCTAACCTGAGTGTCATCTTGAGAGTGAAAAACCTCAAGGGTTTTGTTGAGAGTGAGTCGTGACCACCAGATGTGTTAGTGAGTTCTGAGGCTGGATTAACAGAAGGAACATGAAGAATGGTAGAATGAATTTATAGAAGCAAAGGTTAATAGAAATGAAATGATCATCAGAATCAGAGTTAATTTTGTGAGGCCCAGAAGAAGGGGGATCAAGTCCTGCTCTGCACCACCCTGCCCTTTCTCACCAGGGTGTTAGGGCCGAACTTAGATGTCACAGACCTGAGTCTACAGGGAAGGAGATTTCTGTCTTACTTTTTCATCTCTGTGACTCAATATCCAACATCCACAACTTTAGAGAGGAAAGATTTACTTAGCTCAGTTTCAGAAAGTCACAGTTCATCCATGGGTGGGCAGCCGAAAAATGGTAGAATCTTATGGTGGGGCTGTAGCTAGAACTAGAACCGGAACTGGTGCCCCAGGAGACAGATCCTTACAGCATCATGGCAGAGTAGAGAAGTCCGGGAGGTAGGATAGAACCAGCACATGCCACTCCAGATCAAGCACCAATCATCTCCCCCTCCAGCCAGGCCCCACCTCCCCACCCTACGCAATATCCATGGGGACATGAGGCTTTGGGGGGACACTCCAGATCCGAACCATGGCAGAATCCAATTGGTGAGAGCGTGAAATTAGGTTCTGTGTGAAGCAAAGAAAGGTGTAATGAGATACTCACTTGGAGAAGAGAAAAGCTGAAGAGAGCAGTCATATTTTTCAAGTCTTTGTGAGGGAGGGGCCACCATGTAGAGGAAAGTCTTGCTTTTTATAGGAACCCCAGTGAACAGATCTGCCAATATGGTATAGATACTGTCACAGGGAGATCTGACCACAGTCAAAGGCAGATACCTTTTTACAAGCTGCCATTGTGTGGATGTGTTTTGCGTAGGTCCCTGGGGGTTAGTGTGTTGAAGTCTAATCCCCATTGTGAGGTGTTAAGAGGGAGAATGAAAAGTAACCCAATGTTGGTGTTTAGAGGTTGGACCTTTGAAGAGTGATTAGGATGGGATAAGGTCATCCAGGTGGAGACCTATAACTGAATCCTGTGGCTTTATAAGAAGAGAGAGCAAACCAAAAGGGACATACCACAAGCTCTGTCTGCCACCTTGGGTTTTTTCTAGCAAGAAAGCCAGTATCGGTTGTGAGCCCTTGATCCTCTGGAACTATGAGCTGAAGAAATCTCCTTTCTTTATAAAGTTAGCCTTCTTCAAGTATGTTATTATAGTAATGAAGAATGACCTAATACATAAGCATACAGTTCAGGGACATAGCATATTACGCTGGAGCCCATGGAGCAAGCTGGCCTTTTGGTCAGATGAGAACAACATTCTGCCATTAGGTGGAGATTTGGACTAGATGATATCTCAAAAGTCTTTACTAACCTGTAGATTCCATAGTTTTTAAAAACAAGTAAATACACAGGGTCAGAATGTAGTTCACCATCAAGCTTCTTCTTATGAACAGGACTCTTAACTATTTTTACTGAGAGGCCTCAAAAATGTATTAGACAGTATTTGGAGTTGCAAGGGCTTCCTTTAAGAGAGTAGGAAAGGCACTCCCACTTAACTCCTACACTCCCCAGAATAAAACATGTGCAAACACTGTGATGGTGGACTCCTATTCAGAAACACACATTTTAAAATAAGTTTATCCTCCATCAACTATCCAGATCAGTCCTGCCAAATCTTGGAGAATAATTTCGGAAATAAAGCTGATCATAAGGGGTTAAAAATAGAAGACTGGATAAACCATAAAAGCATTAACCAAAATAAACTAGTATGGCTGTATTAATATCAAATAAAAGAAACCTTCAGGCAGCAAGGATTACTTAAGAAAAAGATTGACTTAATAAGGTCAACTGAAAGGGAAGTTGTTATCGCATATATACATATCAATAAAATGGGGAAGAAAAGCGGAGTTGTAACAACCCTAAATTTTTATGTAACTAATATTATGTGTTCCGAAAGTGTAAAGCAAAAATGGGCCAAAGTAAAGTTTCTGAGGAGTAGACGAGTCCAGAAGCGTATTTGGAGATCCTGGCTTTACCTCCAGGCAACAGACTGACCAAGCAGAGGTAAACAGATACACGCAGGAATGGGAAGAACGCTGGTGACTGACTCAGCCAAATTCACACGAGCAGAAAGTACAACCAGCAGTGGTACCATCTACGGTCTCCGCAAATGCACATCGAGCATTAGGCAAAATAGGCCATCGGCTGAGCCAGGAAGCAAGCCTGAAATTTCAAAAGATCTAAATGAAGCAGGGCTTGATGGCACATGCCTGCCGGCCTGGCGACTGAGGAGGCTGAGATGGAGGATTGCTTGAGCCCATGAGTATGAGACAAGCCTGGGCAGGGCAGCAGACCTCTCACCTCCAAAATAGAGGGGAAAAAAATCTGTAAAAGTTTTTAGAAGAAAATACAGAGAAAAATCTTTGTGACACTGAGTCAAGCAGAGATTCTTTTGAGGGGAGGTGGGCAGTGGGGACCGAACACGGAAGCTGAGTAGACCTCTTTTCTTTATGAAGCTAAGCCTTCCTCAGCTGCATCCCCAGCACTTTCTGCTCTGTTTTGAGGTAGGATCTAAGTTGCCCAGGTGACAAGTCTGACAGCCGTCCCCATGTCCTTAGAGAACCTCCGTTCACTTCTTCGGCGCCTGCGGCGCCTGCATTCTGCTGCGCCCTGTGCTGGGCGCCTGCGTTCTGCCGCGCCCTGTGCTGGGCGCAGCTCTGGCCTTTGCAGCCCCCGACTCCTCCACTCTTCTTGCATTCCTTTCACTGTTTCCTGCAGCCCTTTTCTTCTCGTGCAGGCCAGACCTTCCGTGTGTACGGTTGGTTTCAGTTTTCGTCTCATAATACAAGGAATTCTAAATTATGCCAGAGCCAGCTGTCTTGCCACCACCAGAATGGGTTCTGAGTCCCCACACAAAGGTGACATCCAGTGTTGTCTTGTACGTGCTGGTGGGTTTTCCCGGATTTCTGCCGCAGGTACTGCTCCCTTCCCAGGATGAAGGACGTCAGTAACCAATTGTGTCTTTGAAGTACTCACGCGGTCATGAGCTTCCTGGTCCAGCCTGTTACGCTGTCTTTTGTAATGGTGGCAAATGCTGGGACAGCCAGGGAGAGAAAGAGCGATAGGGCACAAAACCACTGCCAGTTGTCCAAACCCCAGTGAAGCTCAACACACTTGTTGATGGATTTCATTAAAATCAAGTCATTTTCTTCATTAAAAACCAGCATTAAGAAAATGAAAAGGCCAGCTACAGACTGGAAGGTGATTTTTAGGTGTCATGGCTACTGTTGTGATGTCGATGTGTATTAGTGTAATAGGTTCAGTTAAACTATTTTCCAAAAAGTTGTACCAATTTGTACGTCTCCCAGCAAAGCAGGGAACTCAGTTGCTTGGCTTGGTCTGGTCAGTGTTGTTAATTCCGGTTTTTTGCTGTATGTGTGCATTGTGTCTCACTACAGTTTTTGTTTACGTGTCCTGGATGACAGTGATGTGGCACACCATTCCCACAGGCTCTGGCCACGATCCACTGCTCCTTTGGGAATGCCCCATTCAAGTTTTGCCCAATTTTGAAAAGAAAGTATTTGTCTCTTTCTAACTGATTTATAGGAGTTTCTGTATATATTCTTCATATGAGTGCTTTAGCTTATTTAAGATTAGGGATTAGCCTCAGGCCCTTTGCAGTGAGCTACAGTCCTAGGCCATTTTTTTTCTTTTCTTCTCTTTTTTCGGGGAGGGGGGTGTTTGGTTTTTTTTTTGTTTGTTTGTTTGTTTGAGACAGGGTCTCAATAAGTTTTTCAGATTGGGCTCAAACTCATGATCTCATGTCTCAGCTTTTCAGACCCCTGAATTTACAGAACTGCACTGCTCTCCTCAGCTCAAAAACTTGCCTATTAATGCATTCTAAGTACTAACCCTGCGCAGTGGCCTGTGGGAAGCAGAAGCCTGACTTGCCAGAGTGTGGCCCTTCAGGAATTTTTCACCTAGAAGGTTGCGATTCACATAAGGTGCAGATGAGATATGTATCCCAATGTGATCCTCACAGAGACCCATGAGGCCAGCAAAGCCAGTATTCTTATCGCCACTGTGTAGGTAAAGGAAGTGAGCCCCAGAGAAGTATGATCACCGCCTCAGGTGACACGGCGAAGAGGCCAAGACCGCGCCGGAACGCAGGGACCTGACACCCAGCTCAGGTCTGTCACTGTGGCTACCTAGCATTGCTAAAGGAGATGGCGCGTTTCTCACACTCTCACCGTTGCATCTTGCTGTCCTGAAAATGTGCCCTGCTGTGCCTTCCTCTTCTTCAAGCCCCACTCCCGCCCCCTGTTGCCTCAGGATAAGATTGCCTTGCCGCGTCACGTCTCCCTCCAGCTCGCTTACGTTTTATTTATTTACACATGTTTCTCTCTTTTCTGCTCCAGGTTGTGATCAATTATTCAATTGTGAAAGGGCTGAAGTACAATCAGGCAACGCCAACCTTCCACCAGTGGCGAGATGCCCGCCAGGTGTATGGCTTAAACTTCGCCAGTAAGGAAGAGGCGACCACTTTCTCCAATGCAATGCTGTTTGCCTTGAACATCATGAACTCCCAAGAAGGAGGTAAGCACGGTACTGCACCCGCCCCCCTTCTTCCTCTGGCCCCCCAGTTCTGGCTCTCTGATATTCTAGCTTTGCTACTGCGGCAGACGACATTACGTGGGTCCCCAGAGAGCTTTGCACCTGACTCTAGGTTTATGGAGAGTAACAGCATGAAAGAGGGAAGAGTGCGTGGTGTCTTTTGCCCTGTGTGACATACAGGTTGGCCTTGACCCTCACCCACAGCCGCCGTGCCTCGTTCTGGCTACACTGGCTGTCCTCCTTCCATATTCGAGGATACAGGTCGCCAGAAGTAGCACAGTCAGCAGTTCATTCCTGAACATAGTTACTCACCTGCTTAACAAATGCTCACTAATAACTTACTGCGAGAAACTCGTGAGGCAGAATAGATAAGAAGTGGATGAAGATACTTAGTGTTTCTGGGTAGATAGATTCATGAACAGCTAGAATGTATTGTGGTAAGTGCTCCAGGAAATGTCCCTGCAAGGTACCTGGGGAATTCAGGAAAGGAAACAGGTAACTGCCTAACTGGGCCACCAAGGGAAGCTTTGGCAACAACAGTGATATCTGAGCTGCAGTTCTAAGGGTGAGGATTTCATGAGACAGGGTGTGAGTGGGCATTGTGGGCAGGGGAGCTGTGGTATCAGAGGCAGCGGCAGAGGGCCTGGGGGATCTTGCGTGTGCTGGGAGAACACACAACGCGGCATGTCTGGGAGCTGGGTGCAGGTAGGAAGAGGCTGGAAGTGAAACTGATCTCTGCTGTGAAAGGTCCTGCAAACCTTGCAGCCCTGCAGGACAGAGTGGGCTTGATACTTGGTATAGACAGCGGGAGGTGGCCTAGCCCAAGTTTCTGAGTAGAGCACCTAAAGTAAAGACGTGGAACTGGGTGTGGCTTTTACTGGACATTTGCATTGTAGCTTGAGAGGGAGGACTGAGACCTTCTGTCCAGTGTCATCGTGGCCACAGGTATGGCCCTTCTGTTGCCTAGGATCTTGCCTTGGTGCAGATGGTAGTTAAGAATCAGGGCTTGGAGTCACATTGCTCAGTGTGAGTTCTGGTTCTGCCGTGCTCTAGCTGAAGAACCTTGAGTAACTTGAGCTTTCGGTGCCTCGGTGTCCTTATCTAAAATAGAGTTGTTTTATATTTACAATGAGCTGGAAGGTAAATTTTAAGGGGGCTGCCTGGTGCACTGTAATCCCTCCAGGTGGTGTGTGTGAGCATCACTGCTGTGTCTGTTGCTGCTTCTGCCACCCGAGACTGAGGAGGGAAGAGGGAGGCGTGGTGCTCACGGTGCTTAAGTAGCTATCCAGCCTGAGACGTTGGGCTTTGGAGAGTTTTGTAAGTTCTCAGAGACCACGTTTTGAATGTGCCTCCAGCACCATACGCACCATGCAGAGTGGGTAGACGTAGAGTGCTTCTGCCGTGACAAGGCCCAAGATGTGCAGATTTTCTGCCTAGGACTAGTATGTATATAAGGAAGTTTCTCAGGCCCTGAAGTGTTGAGTGACAGGCACAGGGCCTGAAGCATTGTGGGCTCCCAAAAGATGTTTATTAAACTCTGGTTTTCCACCAAAGGGAATTGAGCTTTATAGAAAAGTGAGTTGAGTGTAGTGTTTCTGGTCTGAGCTCACCACCTTGACCCCTGGTTGTAGGAATTATTTTATCTGTACATAAGAATATATGAAGGGAGGCTGATGAAGGGAGCTCAGTGATTAGAGCACTTGCCTAGGAAGGGCAAAGCCCCAGGTTTGATCCCTCAGCACCACAAAATAGCTGGGCCTGGCAGGCAGGCCTCTGCTGGCAGCCACCTGGCTGTCTCTGCTGCGTACAGTTTTTATTTATGCTTTCTCCTTCACCATTTTACCTCAGAGAGGCAAAGACTGAACAGATACTCCAGAAATGTTCTGATTCCTGCTATGAAACAGCCGTGACGAGATAGTTTTACCACGGCCGTACAGAGACCATGCGGTCCTGCACCGTGGAGGCTGTCAGGTGGCGCCAGACCATGCAGGACCCCTCTGCCAGCTTTCTTGAGCAGCAGTGGCAGATGTTACAAGCTTTTGCAACGCGTAATGAGATGGTGACAGAATGCTCAGCATGAAGAGGGTGTGACGGCCACCTGTTGGGTCTTTCACTCATAGCAGAGGAGGAACGTCTTCCTGTCCTGGAACTCTATACAGATCCCCTCTTCTCCAGAAGTGGTGGAGGTCAGCACTTCGTTGTTCTCTCTGCCCCCTCTAGTTGGCTACTTTTGAGTCCAGGGCGTGGTCATCCCCATGGTGTGCAATGGATATAGACAGGTTTTTCCACCACGTCAGAGAGAACAGGTATGTGGTGGCATGCACGGCCTGAAAGTCCTGTCCTGAGACTGACTCAGAGCAGCTTGTGGAGGAAGTCCTCCGTGCCTTCCATGGCACAATCCCGCTGGTGAGCCCGGCTCATCCCTAGAGGCCAGCCCTAAGCAAGACAGATCACAACTGGATGTGGTGGTGAGATGAAAAGGAGCGCTGGCAAAGGGGCCTTCATAAATATAGGAACTGGTGCAGTCAGGGTGCGTGTACTCTGCACACCAAGTAGGATATTGCTAAGCTTTCTGTGGTGCGGTGGCACTGAAAATCATGATACAGTGAATACATGACTCTGCAGTGTTTTAGATAAGCCTTAGCGATGCAAATCTAAATTTTAGAAATGCAAATCTTATTTTTAATATTATTGATACTTGTATAGGTTATAAATCCTTTCATCACCACTATAGAATTCATCTTTCAAGTACCTTAATAACATTTTTTAATTGCTAAAAAGTACAAAATACAGGGGTATGTGCTAATTTTCCAGAAACCATGCTTTCCCAGACCCACCATGGCGAAAAGCCTCGTATGATTCAAGGGAAAACCCACTGCAACTTAGTTTCTTAAACAGAAGAATCAGGTTGTAGTCAGGCAACATAATCTCTTCTAACATATGCAAAAAAAAAACCTGATTTGTGATATGTTATTAGTTTTATAACTATAAAAATAAGGCACCTATATTTAAAATTAACTTGTGTTAATGACTTTAAAATAGTTAAAAATTGAATCAAAGTCTTGGGATTTCACAGAATGTCTTTCCCCTTGCTGTTGAATTTGGTGTTTTCTGCTTTCAAAATAAAACTTGCAAAATCATAGTTTTAAAAAATAATAACTGGGTATGATGGTACATGTTAGTAATCTCAGCACTTGTGGGGCTGAGGCAGGATTATCATGAGTTCTAGGCCAGCCTGGGCTCCATAGTGAGTTCAGGACCAGCCTGGACAACAGAGCGAGACACTGTCTCAAAAATAAAAGTTGGGGCCGGAGGAATGGCTCAGTGGTTCAAGTGCTTGAAGTCAAGCACTAAGTACATGAGTTCAATTCCCCAGTACCACATAAGCTGGGCATGGTGGCACATACCTATAATCCCAGCATTCAGGAGGCTAAGGCAGGAGGATTGCCATGAGTACAAGGCCAGCCTGGGCTCCATAGTGAGTTCAGGACCAGCCTACACTACAGAGTGAGACCCTATCTCAAAAAAAATAAAATAAAATTATATATATATATATATATATATATATATATATATATAGTGAAAAAAAGTTTTTGTATAATCTTTCAACACAAGTGCTTAAACTACTGCTGTGTAATTAAATCCGCTATCGCATCACAAGGGTTAATCCAGCCCTTATTTTTGGATACGATCCATGGTTTATCATGAGGAAATAACTTACCGGTATCTGGTAGGCCAGATCTTACACCCGAGACTCCTCTGCCTTCAGTGGCATGAATGTCAGGAGGTGGGAGCTCGTTTTAGCATGTGGACAGGCACAGGGGGCCGTGGCCTGTTCCGAAGCTGTCCTTAGGAGCAGCGATTTCCGTTCCTTGCTAGCTGGCAGCGGCCTCCTTTGCGCAGATGGGAGATCCTGGGCCCGCTGAGGATCGCATGGTTTCTTCAGGCAAGGTACTAGGACATGGTACAGCCACCTGGAGCATGCAGTGCAAGGGGTTCTCCGCATGTATGTCCCAGTCCTCTGTGCCAGATCTAGTAGAAAATGTCCTAGGCACCAGGGAGCTGGGGCTAGCGCACAGTCCACTGCCAGGAGGTAGAGTTGTGTTGGTGGTTTTTAAACATTGAATCATCGTACAATGTGTAAGCTGTGTGAAATAACACAGTTGTCTGTAACGTGGTTCTGAGTGTCACTTCCCAAAGGCGTGGAGGGAATTCAGAGCCTTTTGTTTCTTTCTGCCTCTCTACAATGAAAACTGGGATTTTTAACATCATTCTGGAGTGGGAATGGGTACAACAGAGTATTCTTGCTACCTAACATCTACTTGGAAGAGATACTTAGGCGTTTGGTCCTTGAACGGCCTGGTTTTCTGACATTTTTGCTGACACCTACAGAATCTGTCTTCTTACAGCAACGAGTTTCAGATACTTTAAGCCCAACCTAGAGAACCAGATGTCAGTTTGATAATCATGTAGTCTTGTAGTTTTGATTCCCTGCATAGAGGAAGGGAGCACAAGAGCGATCCTATGGGTTCCCATGGGACCTAGACAAGACTTGGGGCTCAGAGTCATCTCATTGGATAGAGAGATTCTCCCAGGCCCTTTCCACAGAAGGTGACTTCTAGAAGTTACCTGGTGGTGGGGTGGGGGCTGTCTGGTTCTAGCTTCCACTCTTTGAGTGAGTGGAGAGGAGCTCTATGTGTGAGGGTTGGCTCTAGGGGCCCCAGCTGATGGACACGGAGTGCTGCAGCCTAACTATGCTGGTGGCTGTCTGTGGCCCAGGTTTCCTGGGATCCCCTAGGAAAGGCAATCATAGTGGTCAGGAACAGTGCACAGGCTCAGGAGGAAGGGCTGGGGGGGCGGGAGGGGCTTCAGTGGCCTACTAGATAGTAATGATAATGATTTTAGTCATAATGGTATCTAGGCTTCCTCTTCAAATCCAAGGCTTTTTGTTTGCAACAGGCTACTTCATATATCCTCTTCCCTGCCCCCCACCTCTCCTTGAGACAGGGTCTAGCTCTATAGCCCAGGCTGGTCCTGAACTCACTGTATAGCCCAGGCTAGCCTTGGACTCATCGCAATCCTCCTGCCTCAGCCTCCTGAGTGCTGGGATTACAGGCACGTGCCACCAAGCCTGGCTCTATGCAGTGGTGGAGAATCAAACTCAGGCCTGGCAAGGCAAGTACTTTAACCACTCTGCCATTCCTCCAGCCCCCTGTCCTCTTTAAGGAGAGGCTTCTGCCAACTGTGCAGCCTAGTGAGATGAGGGCCACCGGCCCCACAGGGGCCTTGCTGGCTAAGGAAGAACTTCCTTAGACTCCTAAAGCACTTACAAGTTGGCTCTCATTTCCTGTGGAAAGTGAGGCCAACTACTGTAACATACATATATTTAGTTGGGGGATAGATGCAAAAAAGAATATGTCTGCCAGAATCTTGAGTGGAATGGAGACTCCAGTAAAAGTTTTCTGGTTGAAGTACCCGGCTTTTCTATAGCTTGGTGCAGCCTCTGTTGGTCAAAAGAAGGACAGCAAGCTATGTTCATGCTCTCCCTGCACTAACAGGCCCTGGCAGTGCTCTCCCCAGGGAGTTCTGGGCCCAGGTAGACGGTGAGCTTGGAGCCCCTCGCAGGAGAACGACTGAGGACACAGGCCTCTGATCGGTGATCTGCCTTGTAAGCCACGGATAGCAACTCCAGAAAGCACCTCACTGAGACTTCTGCCTGCGTCTTTAGTGGGTGCACAGGTTCCTCTGGTCAAAGCCAGTCAGCTCCCAGACAGGAAGGGTGTGGACATGTGGTTCTTGGATACCAGCCCTGCTTACTTTCCTCTGCCTCTTAAAGTTCATTCTCTTCTCAGGCATCAGTTCACGGTCTAGGCACTGTTTCAAAGCTGTGTTTCTGTGTGCTTTGTATGAGTCAGCCCCTGACTTGCCACATGACCTGCAACACATGTCATCTGGGTTTCCCCATCTTTGAAAGGGCAGATTTAGTCCTGACACAGATCTCTCCAAGTCCTTCCTGCTCTTTCAGTTTGTGGTTTTGTGTACACTGTCAAGCCTGGAGTGAATCCTGGTTCACTTGCAGGCTTGCCCGGGACCATTCTGGGCACAGGTAAACTCCTGTAAAGAAGTTGGAGCCATGAGTGCCCTTCCTTATTTCCTGAGGGCCGTGGCACACCTCAAGGCAGGATCCTGTTCAGCCATAGTCACTGGACAGGCCATTCCTTCTTTACCTAAGAACAAGAGGAAGGCAGTCACCTGTAATCCTGTAGCTCAGAGCTACCTGCTTCCAACCCTGACACATCTTCCCAGACTTTTTTGTCTTCACATATGAACAAGCAGCTATTCCCCTAACTTTAGTCTATGCATACTATTCTGAGTCCTGTTGTAACATAGTGAGAAATACATAGTTGGCCTCTGCCTATGGTTCCTGACCCAGAGCTTCTAAAGCCCCTGGAACTTCCTAAGTACTGAGAGTGGCGAGAGCACCTTTGGTTTGATTGCTTGATCTTAGTACCTGGCTCCTGACAGAAGAGGCTCTAGAGCCTGTGGGGTGTCTGGAGTGGTAAGAGCATCTTTTCCTAAGTTAATAAGATGACCAGTGTCCGGAAGCCCTCATTTGATGAGACGTTAGAGCTTTCAGCCATGCCCCCTGACTTTAAGGAAGGAAGAGGGCCAAGAGTTGAGTCACCAGGAATGGCCAGTACCCAACCAACCATGCCTACCTGGTGGGACCTCTTTAAAAATCCTAAACCGAGGGAGGGCGCCGAGAGCTCTGAGTTGGCATATGTGTCCCTGTGCAGGGAAGGCAGTAACTACATTTCACTAGGACAGAAGCCCCTGTGAACCTTTCTGGAACATCCTGTGTATATCTTTGTTTGACTGCTCCTCTGTGTCCTTCATAATAAATATATCAGTTATTATATTATAGCAAATTATCAAACCTGAGGAAGAGATGCAGGAACCCTGATTGTAAACAGTGTGAGGAACCTGGGGCCATCGCTTGTGAGCCTGAGCCCTAACCTGAAGGTCCGCACAGACTGTGGGTTGTTAGTGTTAGAAGTGAGTTCAGTTGGTATACAGAGAACTGGAGAGCTGCTTGGTGTGGAAGCCCACGCGTGCAGCCTCAGGAACGCTGCTGTCAGCAGAGGATCAGGCTTTCTGGGCCTGCATGTGTCACTCAGCACCGGAGTGTGCTTATCTGTCCGTCTCAGGGAAGTGTGCTCCATGATTTATGTGACCAGGGTGCTCTGTTAAAATTCATATAAGGATTCATCATAAGGTAAGCAACCTAGCAGCCTTCTGCCTGTCCCTCCCAAGTGGTCTCACTATGTTGCCCGGCTGGGCTCAAAGTCTTACATTAAGGCAATACTCCTGCGTTGGCCTCCCAAGTGGCTAGGACTGTGGGAACGCACTGTGATGTCCAGCCCAACCTTCTGCTTTTAAACATTTTACTGTGTACCCCGTGCTAAAGGGTAGGGTTTTTGTTTGTTTGTTTTGTCAGGTTCTCACCCTATAGTCCAGACTTGCCTCATTCACAGAAATCATACTGCCTCAGCCTCTCAAGTGCTAAGATTACAGATGTGTACCACTACACCTGCTTTAAGGGGGATTCTTATATGTGTCCTTGCAAGCTTGTCCAGGTATTCCCTTGGGTATATTTCCAAGTCAACATACACATTGGTGGAAGGGGAGTTACTGGGTCTTGAACCCGTGAACTGGGTCTTGAACACTGTTTCATACCCCCACCCCATCTTTAGTTTTGATTTTGAGACCCCTGTACTATGCTCAGACCGGATCCTGGTGCACAGAAAGTATTTGATTAATATAACCTACCTTACTTCCAAATGACACCCGGCTGGGGACAAGACGGGAGTTGCCCACTTCTGCACTCAGCAGCCCCAGAAGTCTTTATTCTTAGGTCGGCCTTTTGTTATGGTTGCTGTTTAAATCTTCTCTGGCAGCCCCTGCCATCCTTTTCATTGTGATCAGACCCCTGTCTCTGGCTGCTCCTTAGCTCATATCTGACTAATTGAGCGTTGCTGTGCAGAGCAGGTGGGGTGTTTCATGGGCCATGCCTCCCACGTGGGGAGGATGACCTCTATGAGTAAGTGATCTGAGGAACCTCCACTTTAGCTGTGGTTTGGATCTGGAATGTCCCCTGACAGTCTCATGCATTTGGATGTTATGGATTGTCTATAGCACCATGTGCTGTTGCGAGATGGGGGCCTGGTCTGGAGGGGTGAATTATGGGTACGTGGTGGAGAACAGGCATGGAGCAGATTGGATTACAGGTGTGTGATGGGGGCTTACCACCCCTTCCACAGCTTGAAGGAGACTCTGAGGCTGGACCCAGAAGGGGCCGATCACGGGGATAGGACCTGGAAGGATACGTATATGCTGCTTCCTGCCGTCCTTTGGGGGACTTGACTTGGCTTCCTGTTTGCAGTGCCTCCCCCTCTGCCTCTGTCATGTACTTCCGCTGTTGCCTGCCACCCCTGGGTAGACTGTGAGCTCTGAAACTGTGAGCTAGAATAAACCTTTCCTCCACTATTTGTGTATGTTGGGTATTGAGTCACAGCAACAAAAAAAGTAACTAAGACACTAGCCTGACAGCCTCAGTGCAGAGGTGTTCTCTGCTCCCCTGTCCCTTTGGTTCTCAGCCATTGTTTTCCTTTTCCTATCTTTTATTTATTTATTTATTTATTTATTTATTTATTTATTTATTTGAGACAGGGTCTTGCTCTGTAGCCCAGGCTGGTCGTGAACTCACTATGGAGCCCAGGCTGGCCTTGGACTCAAGGCAATCCTCCTGTCTCAGTGCTGGGATTACAGACCTGCGCCACCACACCCAGTTTATGTGGTACTGGGGAATTGAACTCGGATGCTTAGCATTTGACTTAGCACTTGCTAGGCAAGCACTTTAACTGCTGAGCCATTCCTCCAGCCTCTCCTGTCTATCCAGAGTTCCCGTAATGATGAGTCAGTTACACACTGAAAAATACTACTATCAAACCTGATACTGTGGTGCTTGCCTCAATTCACTGCTACTCAGGAGGCTGAGGCAGGAGGATCACAAATTCAAGTCTAGCATGGGCAACTTAACAAGACCCTGTCTCAAAATAAAAAAATTAAAGATTAAAACACATAAAAACGATTGGAGATGTTGCAGTGTTCTATGGTCTCAATCCCTAGTGCAAAAATAAATAAGTAAACTACTACTAATTAAGGCTGGGTATAGTGGTGTACACTTGTAATCCCAGCACTCAGGAGTCTGAGACAGGAGGATTAACGTAAGTCCAAGGCCAGCCTGGGCTACGTAGTGAATTCAGGACCAGCCTGGGCTACAGAATGAGACCCTGGCTCAAAAAAAAAAAAAAAAAAGTAAATGAACTATTAAAACAATAATGGTGGTGCTCCCTGGCCCTGTCAGAAATCTGATTAGCTGCTTGAGAAGGCGTCCTAGCAGGGCTGTCTGTACTAACGTGAAAGAGGAACATGGTTGCTGGGCTGGAGGAAGAAAGCAACGTTTAGACAGTTACCTGGCAGGTGCAAGGCCCTGGGTGCAATTTCCCAGCACCACATAAGCCAGGCATAGGATGGTACATGTCTGTAATCCTAACACTCAGGAAGCTGAGGCAGGAGGATCGTTACAAGTTCGAGGCCAGCCTAAACTACATAGTGAGTTCAGGACCAGAGTGCGATCTCAAAAAAATCGAAGGAAGGAAGGAGGGAGGGAGGAAGGGAGGGAGAAAGAAAGACACACACACACACACACACACACACACACACACACACACACACACACACCCCGATCTGCTTCTCAGGCTGAAGAGCGGAGAGGAGTTGGGCTCCGCAGGGCTTTGGAAAGCCATTAGGCTCGGGAGAGGTCAGTCTTGCGCCACTCCTGCCCACCCCCAGTCCCACATGCCCCTGCCTCCTGTGAGGCGGTTTGGCCAATGCTGTTGGTGCTGGCCTGTGCATTCACTGCCCTGTGATTCTCTGCAGGCTTCCTTCAGACACTCTTGCCATCAGTGCCCCCTCCGTCTGCTCATCTTGAGGGTAGCAGGTTTCTGTGACTCTGGAATGGGTATAGGGAGACATTGTTAGGTGCTCAGGAAATTGTGGTGAAATGCTCCAGCCCTTTCACACTCTAGGGCTCAGAGCCCTGGAGGAACAGGATGCAGGTTTCACACTTGGGAGCTTGGCAGGAGACCTCGTGTTGCCATTCGTGGCCCTTGAAACCTTCACCAGGTCCAGGGCCTCGGCTGGCCTCGGTTCCCTTATCTGGACTGTGAAGTGCTGGCTGGCCTCTGTGCTCTTTCTTGCCAGGATAGAGGGCCTTTCTCTGAGGTGCTGTCTGGGCTGCCATCTGCTCAGGGGATTTGGAGGCCGTGGTGTTGAAGAGAGTCAGGAGACCTGGTGCCAGGTCTGGCTTTGCGGCTTGTGTACAGGTCTCAGGCAGATCACCTCCCACTCCTGGGCCTCAGGTTCTTCACCTATAAAATGGGATGGTGTGGGCATACATCCCTGCCTCGCAGCGTGAGACCCCAAGAGACCCTGTTTAGGAGGGTTCTGGGCGCATCACCCAGCAGAGATTGAAGAAGGCAGCAGCTTGGCCGGGTCCCGTTTGAATGAGAACAACGCCTCCCTTGCCAGTGCCGAAGTTCCCGGGAAAGTGTGGCTCTCTGTGAGTTCCCTTGTGTCAGTGGAAAGAACCCGGGCTAGCCTAGAAGGCCAGAGCCTGGGTCCTTTCCCTGACTCATTTACTTCCTTCTCTGGTGTTCTAGACCCTGATATGGCAGGGTCAGACCAGACTAGTTCTCCTGAGGGACAGCCTGGACACAAAGGTGTTTGGTGGCTGCATGAACAGAGGGACCAGGACTGATAGACACGTTGCAGTGGACAGGACAGTCCCATACAACAGGGAATTGTTTTACATGTCCCACTCAACACATGTAGGTAAACAACCTATTTTTAATTTTCTGAGCCAGAACTTAACTCTGTTTTATGAAAAAACACTGATGCTTTCTTACCTGTTTTAACATGTGCTAAATTTCTAGAAATGCAACTGCTACGTCCAGCAGAACAGAATTGTGCTTGATTTTGGTTTTTTTGTTTTGTTTGGTTTTGTTTCCTGTTTTTGAGAAGCTACACCCCCAGCGTTGTTACTGATAATGTCTCATGCGTCCAGATGATTCCCCCTGGTGAGCCTCTTTGTTGGCAGCATTCAGAGAGTCTGCATAGATGTAGCAGTGAGCTGATGCTGACTCCTGTAACATATCTGACCTGTTACATGTGGAATAAAAGCTTGATTGCAAATTACCTCTCTCTCTCTCTCTCTTTTATAGGAGACTTAAGATATTATATAGATTTTTCTAATTTATGTAACCAGGTTATGTAATCTGTGAATTTTATTTTAGAATCGTACAAGGGATGTTATAAAATATTATGGTTTGAGTCGGGAGCATCCCCAAAAGCTTCATGTAGTGAGGTGTAGGATAACCATGGAACAGTGCTGTTAGGAGGTGGGGCCTGGCTAAGAGGGGAAGATGCTTGGGGCTTGACTTGGAGGAAATTGGGGGGTACACAGGACAGCGCTTTCGGGTGTGTGTTACTGACTAGTGGGCCAAAAAGTGAGGCCCACAGCCTTGGTGTGGTAGCTTGAACTATGTAAAGGAAGGAAGAAGAAACATTGTCACACGTTCTTCCTGGGAAACCTCTGGTCTCCCATGAGTCTCTAAACTTCCTCTTCTCCTCACTTGGCTTCTGTCTGCAATGTCATGAGCAGCTCTCTCATTTCCACCTGAATGGACTATATGAGACCTTCTGAAACTGTGAGCTGTAATAAATCTTTCCTCTCAGAGCCGTACATAGTGGCACATGCCTCTAATCCCAGCACCCAGGAGGCTGAAGCAGGACTGCTGGATTGCCATGAGTCCAAAGCCAGCCTGCTCCACATAGTGAATTCAGGACCAGCCTGGGCTACAGAGCGAGACCCTGTCTCAAAAAAAATCTTTCCTCTCTTAAGTTGCAGATGTCCAGTATTCTGTCCCAGCAATGAGAAAGTAGCTAAGGCAAATGTCTGTTACAGGAAGGGGTCCATTGGGTGTGAGAGCTCTGAGAACTACCATTCTAGAAGTTCTGAAAATCAGACTGTTTTCTTTTTATACCACACATTATCTTATTTGACAGTGCCCCTGTCTTACTGCCAGGAATACCAAGCCCCAGAGGGAGGACAGAAGTACTTGGCCAAAGTACTTACTGATTTAACTCAGGAAAAGGATCTAGGATGAGAACACAGCTCCTCTTACCTGGAGACAGCAGGGCACAGTGAAGCAAATGGAATAGCCAAAAGACTGCATATCTGGAAGCCAGGCTGCCTTGGGCCCGAATTGCTACTCTACTCTTTGGACCCTGAGCAAGTTGCTCCATCTGTAAGACACGCAGGTGCTGCTGGGTGGCCTTCAGGGCTACTACATCCTGCTGCACTTGTTCCAAGACCTAGTGCCCTTCATTAAGCCACTTTGTGGTCTCTCAGAACTTGACCACACCCCTTTTATAATCATCACCTGTTATTCCAGGGTAGTAGGGCCTTACTGGTACTTGAAGCAGGACCCAAGATGATGGACCGTGGCCACATGGTTGGAAGTGAATTCTCAAGAAACTTTCTCTACAGAAGACAGAAGCCCGGGCCCAGGTGGGGCCTGTAGACTAGGAACCAGGAACAGAGCCTGAGGTGCCAGAAAACCATGTTTGTTTTGCAGATGACAAAAATAAGACCCAGTAAGAGCAGGGACTTAGCAGACCTACTGTGGCCACACTTGAGTTTTCTCCCAGTACTCTAGGTCACCTAGGTTTGAAACACCCATGCCTTCCTAAAAGAACATTTTTTTTTTTTCTCTTGGGGCCCAGGACAGGGGTGTGCTTTAGGAAGAGGGCTGATGCACATGGGACAAAGAGCTCAGGAGGACCTGAGAGATCTGGGTTTGTCCATCTTTTCCCTTTTGATTCTTGATAATAAAATCCAGTTGGGCCTTCCCACTAGAGGAAGTGGAGGTTGAGTCTGGTGCATTAGACCCCTCTGTCATCCTGATACTAGCTTCCCCAGTAGATAGAATGTGGGACCCCAGAAACTTAAGAACTCCTCCTCTTGGTGCACTGGTACCTCCAATAACACATGAATCACAGCTCCTGAACATCTGTGACAGCACTGGCTGGCTGCAACAAACAGTTGCCCTCCTGGGTGGTAGCAGTTGGGAGGAACCCTGCCGTGGCTGACTGCTCCCTGATCTTGGCAAGACTTTTTCTTGAGGCTTGGTTTTTCCATCTGTCAGTGAAGCTGGTGATATCTATGTGAATGATGTCATGAGGGTAAATGTCCTGTGCCTAGAACAGCTCATTTGCCAATGACAGACACTCTGAAGAGAGCTAGGTAAAATAGCCTTAGCACCAGTGCACCCGGCGCCATGGTTTAACAGCTCAGCACTTCCATGCTTGGTGTGAGAGTGTACGGTTCCTCGAAAAGCTGTTCCCTGAACGTGAGGCCTGGTGTGGAGGCTTGGGTATGGGTGGAACAGAAACCCAAGTAGAGGTAAGTGTGTCTGCAGGTTCTGGATTAGAGGCAGTGGTTTTCACACTGGCTGTTCTGAGGCATTTCCGAGTTACAGCAAGCTACCGCAAGGCACACCCGCTTCACACAACCACATAGCTATGTGTTACCAACTAACATAGTAGAGCTCTAAGAAAAAGAAGAGGAAGAAGAAAAACCCAGTAGGTTAATGGAAATCCGTATTGGGGGGATTAGAACAAGGACAGAGTGCTTGTTGTCATTGGCTTCTTGGAACATGACAGTACATCCTTTTCTTATTTGGTTTGCTTGTAAAACATTATTGGAGATTTAAAAGCCTGGCTCTCATGGTACTGGATGTTCATTGAATTCCCAGTTTTTCCAGCTCCCTTCTCCGTGTCCTTAATCACTGTCCAGTGGCTCACTGACTGTAGCATTAGCAAACCATGGAAAGAGCCAGGAAAGGGACTCACAGGCACCTGCGTGAAGAATTGCACCCAGTGAACACTGCTAAATTTCAGAGCTTTTTGGAGTTGGGCTAACTTTTGCTTCCATAAACCCTCTTGTGAGAAAATTACTACTAAGCTTTTGCCCCTAATTGAAGGGTCTTAATCTTCCCGACTGTACCCTGCGAGTACTTTCTTCTAGCAGAGATGCCTTGTGGGCTTGGTGGGATGTGGGAAACACCACCGTCTGCCCCTCTCGCCCACCTCCCTCCCTGGCAGGGCCTGACCTTACCTGGAGGGACGGGAACAGGCTGCCCCTGGGCCCTTCCTCAGCCTTCTCCCGACTGCCCTCTGGTGGCTGCTTTTGGAATGTGAAATGGACCCAACTCTACCCTGGGAATGGGATGCTCAGAGACTCAGAGACCAATAGATCAGGTGAGGCCTTTGTACTTGCTGTGCCGTCCGTTAGGTGGGTCACCTGTCACATGTGCTCGGGCCATGCTGGGCCTGCCATGCCTGTGATCCCGAATCCCCTCGCCTTCCCTGACGTTCTGAGAATCTTAGCCATCCTTTCAGCTGTTGGCGCCTCAGATGGAGCTTTCCTCCCCAGCCACTCACGGCGCAGTTGTTCACACCCTCCTTACACTCCCACGGGGCTTTATTTTTGCCTCTACCCACCAGCGAGCACCACTTGATACATGATTCCTTGCCTGGTACATGAATCCAGGCAGGCTGGAAACTGAGGAAGTATCCTGTTCAGCTGTGGGCCCCCAAATCCAGCATGTTATCTGACCTGGGGACCCTGTGCACATTGCCAGGATCTAGGGGCATTCTGGGCGTGGCTTGTCTTCTCACTCTTAGCCCAGGCCCCAGCTTGGTGTCCTAGACGGAGTCTGGTTGATAGGTAACCTGGTCTCTGACTGAGCTTCAGACCATTTCTACCACGTCAGTATCTCCCGGTGGCACCACGTCGACCTCCTGCGCTGCCATCTTGCCCCAACGTATTGGACCAGCCCTAACTAAGCAGGCTGGTCCCCTCCCCAGCCTGGCTTCCCAGCGGGTGCTTCCAGTATAACCGTGTCTGCAGGCCCCTCTGTGGGCTGCCCTGCCCTCTTTTAGGCTTGCTTCCTGCCCCAGGGACACTGGCTGGTGTGTCACCGATGGGGCAGCTGCCCTGACAGGCCCTCAGCCTGTCTCCTGCCACCTGCTGCACTTCTTTGTGTGGCTTTTGGTGACGCTGTGCAGCAAGGGACCTCCCCAGCTATGAAGGTACTGCCGGCATCCCAGGGCTTGGCCCTTTGATCAGCTGGTCTAGACCGTGAGCTCCCCCGGGACAGGCGCCTTGCTTTCCACCTCTGATCTCTCATCCTAAGGATGACTCAGCATGGCCAGTGTGTGAGTGACATGCCCCTTCATTCCCACGTGATACTCCCTGCTCGGGTGCCCTCCTCTGCAGACAAGACAAAGATCCTGAAGCAGCAGCACCACGCGCCAGCCAGCCTGTGAACCTGGGCTCAAGGTGAGGGGTGCTATCTGTGATTGAGGGACATGGCCAATGGAATTGTCTCACACAGAAATCGCACCCGTCACCTTGGCCTGCTAAGCGCCGCCCAGACTGGAAATCTCGCCTTCCTCCACCAGCAGCCCTGTCGCAGAAGCCTCGCTTCTTAGTGGCCTTCAGATGCATGTCCTACCTCAGAAGCTTTGGATGTGGACTTAAACAGACCTGAATTTAGACACGCCTGTGCCCAGAATGTGCCCATGGCTGAATTGCATAGCCTTTCTGAGACTCTCCATAAAATGAGCCGTCATACCTACCTCAGGAATGTTGCAAGGATAGCAGGAGACAATGTTTACAAAATACTATAATTATCTTAAGTCACTTTTAAGAACCATCCTCTGAGGTAACTGCCAACCCCCATTCCTGCCACAGTGGTGACTGAGAGCTGTGGGAGGCAGGGTGGAGGGACCCAG
The DNA here is from genome assembly GCA_004027205.1 of Ctenodactylus gundi. NCBI lineage: Eukaryota > Metazoa > Chordata > Mammalia > Rodentia > Ctenodactylidae > Ctenodactylus > Ctenodactylus gundi. The sequence goes on along the minus strand of PVKB01001450.1, from coordinate 77,370 downwards.
GTGCCGGAGCACACAGATCCACCTGATTTGGGAGTTCAAGTCAAGACCCGAGGAAAGGCTTCCCTCACACACTGGCAGTACTGGGAGACCCTGGTGGGCACCTCTAAGGTCTGAGCATCCCAGCAGGTCCTGGTGCTGCTGCTAGCCTCTTTTAAAGAGCTGCTGGCTCCTTTGCAGTTTACAACCAGAGAAGAAAGGCCCCTCTTTTCCCCCAGCAGCCCAGGGCTTTCTCTCTGACACCAAGGGCAGGAACGTTTGGGGCTTGGCCTTTTGCAGACACAGCCTGAGCACCCCTGGCCAGTTAGGGCATAAGACGCTGGGCCGTAGGGTCGTTGCCTTGCCGAGGCTTGCCTGGGGCGCCTGGCAGGAGGCTGTCCTGGTGGAGCTTGCCAAGCAGCTAGCCAAGGGGAGCCACCTGTGATCTACTGTGGACCTGCTCACATTCTGTCTCGTGTAGCAGTTGTGAAGCCTGAAGTGGCCATTTCCCCATGCTGAGCCTTAGTTTCCTGTCTTTAAATGAGTGTGGTAACCTCAAGTTTCTAAATGATAAGTAGGAATGTGACTTCTAAGCTGTAAAGCACCGTAAAAATAGGAGTTGTGTTGTTCCTGGAGCCTCCAGTGGTAGGACACTGTCCTAGGAGCTCGCCCCTCAGCACACTATGGTGTGACACCCCAGAGCTGAGTTACACGCCTGTTACGGAAAGGAACAAGGCTCTCTGTCCTTGTGCCTTGTGTGGGAACCTGGGCTCCCTGGGTTTTGCAGCAACCCTCTGAGATTGTTAGGAGACGCTAGAAATGATTGTCTTCACTTTAAGGAGGAAACAGCAAGCAGTTAAATAACTTGTCCAAGGCTGCACCGTAAGGGACAGAACCCAGCCTAGAACTCAGGCCTCCTGGTTGCCCCCGCAGACCTCTGCCCCTCGCAGGGACCTGCTTAGCTGGTGTGTGTACACTGTCTACGCTGCAGCTCAGTTTGATCACAGCTTGACTAGCGAGGGCTTGCCCTGGCGTCTTTTTACAGACGAACCCACACCTTCCACACAGGGAGAATTTATTCGTGCCTACTTTCTCTTCTCTCACAGAACATACAGAATCTCTGTCCTAACATAGGATAATTTCACAAGTAGCCTTCTACCAACTTGAATTCATACGGGATAGGAGCCAGCTCAAACAATTGAGTAAATAACCACCCAATGCTTGGAAAGCCAACTACAGAGCTTAGGATACAACTTCTCCTTTTTAGAGCGGGTGATGTGAGTGGGTGAGGTTCTGCTCCGTGTCTTCAGCAGACAGTGGGTTTTTACAGCAACTTGCCTGCTTCTGTGTGTAGCCCACCTGAGTCTGCTTCACACGATGAGTGGATGGAATGCAGTTAGGGACATTTAACCTGGCCTGTTTTTGTGGGTAAGTGTTCACATCTTCTAAATGAGCGAAGGATCCCTTAGCTTTCTCCTCTCTGTCTCTGTCTCTGTCTCTGTCTCTGTCTCTGTCTCTGTCTCTGTCTCTGTCTGTCTGTCTCTCTCTCCCTTTCCTGAAGAGTGAGGGCATCGCTCAGAGCCTTGGAGCCTTGGCCGAGTCACACTAGTTTTGCTCAGAGCACTCAGGACTCAGGATGTGAATCCTGTGCAGCATGAAGCCTAAGTCCTTGTGCTCTGGTCCTGCTTTTCTGAGTTTGCTCCCTCCCTACTCTTCCATTCAAATCCCACTGGCCTGCTCGTCATCTTCAAAAATGCGAAGCAAGCTGCTAAGGGCCTACACACCTAGCACCTGTGCTGCCTGTGAAGGTCATGCCTCCAGAGGATCCGCAGTTCCTTCCCACACTCCACCAGGGCCTCTGCTGATTGTCACCTGATCAGAGCCTGACCTAGGTGGGACTCACACTCATACCTCATCCCCTCACTCTGCTGTGGTTTCCTTCATGCTGTATCTTTACTTATTACCCATCTCTTTTCTCTAGATTTTTAAGTTCTAAGTGAAGCGGTCGAATCTGCACCTTTCTGGTGCCTAGCACAGTGGTGTTCATTTGATGAAGGAAGGAACAAAATCCACGAATTCTCCTTGTGGGCTTTGCACCAGCAGGCGGGGATGAGTGAGACGAGATCTCTGTGTTCACAGAGCTTGTTGCCAGGTGGAGAAGCATAGCATGTGCTGTGATGCAGGGAAGCACAAAGCCTCCAGAAGCCCATAGTACCTGCCAGGAGCAGGCTTCCAGAGAGTCCGGGGCATGGCTGATCCGGGTCCTAAAGGATGGGCACAAATCTGGTTAGAAAAGAGAGAAGCGTAGCCCACGGGGGCACAGCACAGGATGCGTTTGCACTCGGTGCTGCTCTTAGGAGTGCTCCTGACTCTGTATGTGTGGCAGCACAGGGGTGAGGTTTGAGCAGTAGGACAGGGCTGGGCCCGCAAGGGCTGGCCCACATGCAGTCATCGGGGATATAACTTCACCGAGAACTGCAAGGAGGGCCACAGAGTACCTGAGAGTGGCAGGACTCAAGTTCAGTCACGCTGGCTTCAGATCTCCACACTCAGAGCAAGCCTGACAGGAAGTGACTTCTTGGGAAGAGCTGATGCTGCCCTCCTCCGCATCTTCAGTCTCTAGTCCCTGTGGAGGCAAGGTAAATCCCCCGGAGGGAAGTGAGAAGCCAGCCCAGGGCACAAGGCCTACTAGGATGGTCTGTTGATCCTTTGAGGAAGGATTGAGCTAGTAGGCCACAACAGGGAGCGTAGCAGGGTGGAGCGAGGTCCACACTTCAGGCTCCCGGCCACCCTGTCCGGCAGCCCTTCTAGGAGCTGAGGCTGTAGATTTCCCTCGAGTCTGCTGTGGTGCTTTAGAAATCCCATGCGTGTTTTGCATGTTCACATTTACTCCAGGGAAGACTCCAGAGAAGTCTGCATCAAGGGAGGGAGGGTCCCTGATCCAAGCGGGGTCGTATAAGGAAAGGGGCAGTAGTGCGTATTTCCCTTGTGAACCACTGGGGAGCCACAGTAGGTTCCTGGTCATGCATTAACAGGAGGGAGCCAGGCTTTTTGCGGTTTAATCATAAGTACAGACTCGGCACAAGTCAGGGGAGTAGTTGGGGCTGTTGGAAAGCCCCCAAGTGAGAACACTGAGGCTCAGGCTCTACAGGCTGGAAAGGAAGCACTGGGGACCGTTTCTAGGAGAAGCAGCACTTCATGGAGACCTGTAGAGGTCATGAGCTCTACTGAGAAATCGGAGCCTGGAGATGGCACTGTTCCACGAGAGGAAGCCGACTTGGGTTTTCTGTAGGGTTTGGGAATGGCCCACAAGTGCCAGGCTGTGTGCTGGCTACTGGGTACAGAGAAGGACACAAGGTCTGCAGGAGGAAACAGAAGCTTGCAGTACTGGTAATGAGCCCAGACCTGCGCCATGTACAGAATCCTGTTCACTGGAGAGGTAGGTGACGGGAAGAGGTAGCAGCTGAGTCTGCCACCGGAGGGACAGGAGAAGGCGTCCGGGGCGGAGAGCTGTTCACCAGGTCTTTGTGGGTATATCAGGACTTTGCAGTGAGGAGCATGTTACCGCAGCTGTGGCATTTCTGAACACGGATGCTGCCCAGCGGGAGCAGGACAGAGGACTGCTCGCTGAAGACTGGAGGACTGGTTTTGTGTCAGGCTGGGAAAGAAAGCAGAAGCAGGTTAGATGGAGAGCAGGTGTGACAGTGAGGAAGGGAAGACCAAGGACCAGGAAACCCTCAAAGACGGACCAAGAGCCGGTAGCAAAGCCAACAGCACCAGGAATGCGTCTGCCTGGTTCCCCTCCCGTCACCCACAGGGTAAGAGGAGAGCTGCAGTGGGAGGGCCCTCCAGCAGAAACCTGGTGTCCCTGAGGCCTGTGGGTAAGCCCCCAGCAGGGTCTGCATGGCCCTGCAGGGCCCCTAGGGCCCGCTGGGATCATGTAGGCAGGAGGGCTCTGATAGGGTAATGGGGAAGCTTCATTAAAGATTGACATAGTGAAGCCCATTTGATGGCTGGACGGGGTATCGGTTACCACTGCTCCAGCCAGGAAGCTGAGGAGCAAGAGGTGAGTAGCAGGATGTGCAAGGCGCCTCGCCGGCTGTGCCGAGGAGCCCTGCCCGTAATGGTCAGCAGGGAGTGGACCTTGCACTGTTTCTGCTTCTGCCACTGTGACTGCACCGTGCTTTGCAGAGTGACCTGTAGGTGACGGGAGCTCCTCCCTCTCCCTCCTGCTCCTCCTGGGCCTCTCCTTTCACTCCCACCTGCTCCTGGGTGGGGGGCGGGGGCAGGAGCACTGGACCTCTGGACCAGTACCTGCCCCTGCCAACTGCAGGGTTCACAGTGAGGTCCTTGCAGGGGGTGGGGGCATGGAACCAGCAGCCGCAGCTGGGTGTCAGAGGCTGGGGCCCACTGGAGGTGCGAGCCCGCCGAGCAAGTCGCTTACCTGTTCTGAGCCTCAGTTTTCCCACCCATAAAATCGGGCTAATAAACCCTTGATGGACTGTTGAGCAGATGAGTCACCCAAGTGCTGCAGACACACTTTGGAGACATACAGGTGTGGTTGATTGCCGTGCAGTTTATGCTGCTTGAAGGGCACTTGAGAATTGGTTTTATGTGGTAAAGTAAGTTTATTAGGAACGGGGGAGGGGGCATTTTGCCAGAAAAGATGGCTCCCTGGAGGAGACACCCTAATGAGACCAAGCTTGCAAATCAAGGTGCTGCGGCCTGGGAACCGGAGGCTGGATGCTAGCTCAGCACAGCCCTTTCTGTGGGCATGACCTTGAGCATGCCCCTGCCCTGCCCCCGGGCCCGCAAAACCCTTCTATGCTAGGAGAGGGGCAGGGGCTGCTCACAGGGCCCCAGGACAGCACCAGGCCGTGGGTGTCACTTGTCAGGAGAGAGGCCTTTCCTTCCTGGCTGTCATTTCTGGAGAAGGATTGCGAGAACCAGCAGGCCCTTCTCCACTGGCGGCCCTGGACCTTGTTCCTCTCGGAAGTCGTCCTCGTTTCTGCAAGTGATGCCCTCCTGCGCTCCGCTCGCGCTAGGGAGCAGAGTCGAGGCTCCACTCTGAGGATCTGTTGCTGGAGTTCGGGGGCTGCCACACCCGCTGGGGCTGGCGATCTGAGCAAAGCCTCTCTGCACTGTCAGCCTAAGGTACACACTGGGGACTAGGCAGAAAGGACCCAAGCATTCTTGTGGGCTCCTGCAGCCAGCTAGGTGTCTGCCCCTGAGCCAGGCATGGGAGATGGGGACATGAGCTACTTTGCTTTCTAAACACAGGTGAGACTGATTGTTCAGCCGAGCTGAGCACCACCGCGCGGTGGGGCAGAACTCTGGGCGGGGAGACGTTTGTCCTAGGTGCCATTCCCAGCTCTGCAGCCAGTTCCTGTGCAGCCTTGGCTAGGGGCCTGTACGGATGATGACCCCGATCACAGACTCGGTACCCACATGGACCCTGGCCATGGGAAGGGAAGGCAGGCGAGGGGCTGGGCTGAGCAGGCTTTGCTAGGCTCCATCCAGAGTGTAGGGCCCACCTAGAAAGAGGAAAAGGAGCAGGCTGAGCAGTGGCGGGGCGCGGGGAGGGGAGCTCAGGAGGCTTTGGGACTCTGTCCAGCTCAGACCAGGTGGCTGTCGTTTCCTGGCCAGAAATTCCATCAAGCATCACCGAGCAGGTGCTGGATTCTTTGTCTCTGGCACTCCTGAGATCTCAAGTTGCATCTCTTCAGGAGGCCAGTATGTGCCTTTCCCATAGAGATGAGGTGGAAACTTAGCCAATCCCTCTGTCCAGAGGGGCTGTGGCTGGTATTCCAGAGCTTATCATTGTGCGTGGGTGGGTAGGAGAATGGCCTTTCTCGGGGAGTAGGTGTCAGCAGTGCCTGCCCACCTGCCCACCTCAGTGGTAGAGATGGGGGTGCAGCACCCTAGGCAGGAGCCAGAGTGTGCCCTGCACCTGCGAGCTCTCCTGGCGTTGTCCCCAGTAGGGACTTTTGGCCATCTCTTTGTCCCAAAGGTTGTGCATGCTACCTGTGCATAGTATGGACATCCAAAATGAGGGGGAGGGCCTGGAGGGCCGGCACAGTAGTTAAAGCGCTTGCCTTGGAAGCTCCGAGGGCCCCGAGTTCGATTCCCCTGCATCACATGAAGCCAGGCATGGTGGTGCACCCACTCAGGAGGCTGAGGCAGGAGGATGGCCCTGAGTCCAAGGCCAGCCTGGGCTCCACAGCGAGTTCAGGACCAACCTGGGCTACAGGGCGAGACCCTGTCTCAAAAAAAAAAAAAAAAAAGAGGGAGAAATCCTATTGTAACAAGATAGCCATTGTCAACATTTTGTTATGTTTTCTTCTTTATCCATTTAGTTTCATTCTTGCGACAGGATCTCACTCTGTAATCCAAGCTGGTCCTGTACTCCCTGTGTAGTTCATGCTAACGTCAGACTGACAACAATCCTCCTGTCTCATCCTCCCAAATGCTAGCATTGCTAGTACTCACCACCATAATCTGATTGCTGTGTATGGTGCTAAGGAATCGAATCTAGGGCCCTGCACATGCTAGGCCAGCGCTTCCACCACTGAGATATGCCCCTAGCCCCTGTCCTTTTGAATTGTAGATTTGGAACTCATGATCCTGGGTTCATCATTGCTCTTGCTTTGTAGGAATCTGAGGTCCAGAAAGGGGAGGAACTCCCCACATCCCTCAGCTACTTAATGGCAGGACTGCAGCAGAGATCATCCTGGAGGGGTTTGCCTCAGCTGTAGATGCTCAGGGGAGCACAGCAAGGGATGAGAAGGGTCTGGGAGGTGGGGGTGCCGGTGGGAGGTCCAGACAGGACCAGAGTCCAGTCCCCACTGCCACGACTGCCAGGCCTGCCCGCACAACCCCTTGTGTTTAGTCTTGACAGACCTCTATAGCAGACTTGCTACCAGAGCAAAGCTGCCCACATAAGGACCACCATACAGGGGGTCATGATGTGACCCCAGAAGTGGCCCTTCGGCCTATGCAGCCCTGAACATTGGCAAGTGGCATCACTCTTCTGGGACACCTCTCCCAGTACCACATAGATGAGGCAGTGAGGCCAGTATGTGCCGAGAAGGCACAGTGATTGAAAACTGTGGTGAATGTTTAAATTTTTTTATTATTTATTACTGCAAAAGATAATATTGTCATAACCCCCTAGGAACACCCGCCTCACTCTGACTCTGGAGCAATTCTAGAAGTCCTCTGTCCTATGTCTCTAGCTGCATGGCTGCCTGTGGCCCAGAACTGATTCAAATGTTTATCTTTCCTGGTCATTTTTGCTCTGGAGAGGAGTCAGAAGTCGCATCGTGCCAGATGCTGTAAGTAAGGTGTTTGTTTTTTCAACAGCAGCATTAACCATATTTTTGATCACATGCTGCAAAGACTCTTGTGAAAGAGGACTTCCAGAACTGCTTCAGAAAGTGGTGAGAATGGAGGACTGAGTGTGTTTGAAGCAAGGAATATTTTGATGGAGGTTAATGGTAATGTGTCTTTTATTGTATTCTTTTTTTTTTTAATTTAAACATTTGCTGTATAGTCCCAGCACATGTCGTATATCCTGCACGTGTCTGAGAAGGGCTCCCGCGGGCTCCAAGCAGTGGCCCCCTGCACTGGTGCCGTGGCTGTGATGCCCCATCCTTCCCTTCGGGCCTTCTCTCCTTGCCTCCCCGGCTCCTGGGCCTCTCCACTTGTTTGTGCTGTGACACTGTCTGCTGCAGCCAGGCACAGCAGTGGGGGATATTAGCTGTAGAGTCCTCTCTTCCTGGATCAGATCCTGGCTCCACTTCTTACCACGTGGGGTCCCATGACACTGTTTCTCTATTCTCTGCCTTGCCAGCTTTCTTAAAGATACCGAAGATACAAATATCCTGAGGGACATATGTAAAGTCTCTGCCACAGGACCCAGGATGCAGCACAGTGGATGCCCAGTAAGGCTGAGTGTTTCTCTTCCTTACTCCATCCCACTCTATTCTCTAAGTGCCACCACTCTTGGTGACCGAAGTGCCTACCCACCTACTTTCCCAAGGCTTTTGACGCATAGTGCCTTGCTCATTCATGGACTATATGCAGCTCTGAGCGCTTTTGAGCCATTAATCTTGTGTTGTTCCTCCTAAAAGTTTGTCACTGCTCTAATCTCAATCCTCGGTTGGAGAGCTTCAGTCTTCCAGCTCCTCATTTCTTTAGTCAGCAAATACGCCTTGCACGTGGACACCAAGAACACTAGACGTGCTAGACATGTGGAGGAACAGGACAGACCAGGTGTGCTATTCTGTTGGCCTGTGCTCTTTTTTGGTCTGCTGAAGTTGGTACAGACATAGCTCACATCCCTAGTGAGCACAGGGGCTCAGCACTGACAGAGTCCCCTGAGGAGGCCACACATGACCTCCGTCTGTTCTGTGGTTGTCCAGGTCTCTGTGTCTCAGCCAAGCTGTGATGGCGTGGGGGGTGGGAAGGGAGTTGTCAGTGTCACGTTATTCTGCCTGAGGCATGTGTGTATCCTCCACCGTGGCTTTTGGTCACATCCCACAAACGTCACGTGCAGCAGGTGAGCAGTGGGACAGAGGAGCGTTCAATTACCTGTGACCAGAGAGCTCTCCTATGTGCTGCTGCTGTGGCCTCTGAGAAGCAGCCCCTTGACTGAAGGAGCTCCTCCAGGTGGGCCATGGACCTGGTGCTCCCAAAGGACCAGCAGTTCTTCAGGAGTCGGATGGGGGCATCTCACAGCTACACAGATGTCCTCTGTGACACTGTACCAACCCTAACCCTTGGCCCTAACCCTTAAGCTCCCATTCCTGAAACAAAAGGATTGTACTTCATAATATTAAGGGCTTAGGGCTGGAAGAATGCCACACCGGTTAAAGCACTTGCCTTGCAAGCACAAGGCTCTGAGTTTGATTCCCCAGTACCACATAAAACGAGGCGTGGTGGTGCACACCTGTAATCCCAGCTTTCAGGAAGCTGAGGCAGGAGGATTACGGTGGGTCCAAGGCCAGCCTGGGCTACAAGTGAGTTCAGGACCAACCTGGACTATAGAGTGAAACCCTACCTTAAAAACAAAACAAAATAACAACAGCAACAACAAATTCATAATATTAAGCGCTCTGGTAGCTCAGAGTAATATGACATTTTCATCGTTTTAGAAGAGAGGAGCCGGTGGGTACAGTAGTGCACTCCTATAATCCCAGCTACTCAGAGGCTGAGACAGAAGAGTCACAAGTTCCAGGCTAGCCTGAGCAGTTTCACAAGAACCTGTCACAGAATGAAGGGCTGAGAATGTAGAGTGGTAGAGTGCTTTCCTAGTGTGTGCAAGGCCTTGAGTTTCACACCACAAAAAAAAAAAAAAAAAAATGTGCGGAAGGCCTTATACAATCAAGTGTTTTCTTTTCCTGCTTTGTGGCCCATAAGTCTCTATCGAACTTTGAAGTATGTGGTAAGCAAGGGGCCAGAGCACCCTGGGATGGGTCGGGCCTCATCAGCACCCCTTTCTGCTCTGACTGACTGCAGGGATTAGGAGAGAATCCAGCTCAGATGTGGAGGACTTGCAGGAGGCAGGGAGCGAGACAGTGACTCAGACCAGGGCCAATGCAAGGTCTCCAGGACGGGACCAGGAGGTCCCCGTCAGAAGGACAGAGTCTGCCCTTGAAAGGGTGTCTGCGTGGTGAGACCAGACCCTAGAACGAAGAGCAACTCCAGTTGTTTGAGTTAGAGCCCAAAGAATCAGAGTCCTGGGATGTGGGGCTGAGACCCTGGGACACGTCCAGTGTGTGGACACAGGCAGCTTGTGAGCTCGTCACCCGAGGGCAGGACGTGTGTGCCTGGCACCTCATCCAAGGGTGGAAACAAGACCAACTCCCCAGAACGTCCTGCCACTGACTGCAGTTCCCAAATGACACTTCAGCTAGCAAGAAAAGCATTCGTAAGCACTCTCTTGGCTGGGCTGAAGCCTAGATTTCACTTTAAATGTGGCATAGGGCCTCCCAAGGTAGGCTTCCAGCACCAGCTGTGGTCCAGGCCTGAGGCTCGGCATGGTCCTCACCTGCTCGGGGGTCCTGCCTGCTGAGGCAGGAGGATTCACATCACTCCTGAACAGAGGGAACGACAGGTCCCTGTTCCTCCTACCCAGAGGCCCACCTCCTGGTGCGAGAAGCAAGGCCCACACAGGGTGAGTGGGAGACAGGCCACGCTCACGCAGCCCGCTTCTAACTCTGGCTGTGACTCATGAGGAGTCAGGTCTTTGTTCCGAAAATGGAATAAAACAGACCCATTGGGGCCAGACATGGTGGCACGTGCTTATAACCCCAGCCGCTCAGGAGGACAGAGGGGGAGGATTGCAGGTTCGAGGCCAGCCTGAACAATTGAGTGGGACCCCTATCTCAAAAGAAAATTTTTTTAGAGGACTGGAAATACAGTTCAGTACTAGAGTACATACCTAGCACATGTGAAGCGCTGGGCTCAACCGCTAGTACTATTTTTTTTAAAACCTGGGCATAATGATATATGCCAGTAATCCCAGCACTTGAGATAGGAGGATTGCTTTGTATTCAAGGCCAGCCTGGGCTACAGAGCAAGACCCTATCTCAAAAAAAAAAAAAAAAAAAACTATTAACTATTGTGTTTGGTGATTCCAAGCCTGCTGGTGATTCTACAGTCAGAAGTATCAGGGGTGGAGGAGACAGCAGCAGCTGTTGTTTGAAGGGGAGGGGCGATTTTGAAACCATGTAAAAGTTTGGATCTGATGGTTTTTAGCTCAAAGGAAGAAGCTGCCTCTGAGTTAGAGCCCAAGTATCCTCCTCAGGTCGTGTTGCTCTGAGGGAGGGAAGGGTCTACTAAGAGAGGTGGGTGGGGAGTTGCTGGGAGTGAGACCACTTTCAGAGGGGGACCTGGGCATCTTTTCTGCAGCCGGTGGTCAGAGTGGAGCACAGACACAGCGGTTCATCAGGGCCCTTTCTCCCTCTGCTGACCACTCCTTCTCTGCCCCACAGGCCCCTCCACCCAGCGTCAGGTGCAGAATGGCCCCTCTCCTGAGGAGATGGACATCCAGAGAAGGTAACCCCACGCCCGGCGGTAGCCAACCGACAGCATCCCCAGCACACTGTCCGCACACTGCTCACCTGTGGTTTAATTTAGCCCTCCTGAGCACGTTAGGGGGCAGCTCTGATGTGGAGGAGGCAGTTCCCAGGGGTGATCCTGTGGCTCCGAAGCTGTCCTTTCCTGCGTGGGAAGGAAGGGCAGTACTTAGATCGCAGAAGCAGTCTCAGGGATTCCATGTAGATCCTCCTCAGCTCGCATTGTTAAGAAACACACTCAAACGCAGGTGTGCCACCGCAGCGTGGCCCTGAGCTGCTGACAAGGCTGTGCCTCAGGTCTGTGAAGCATGGGGTCGGTGACGCTCCAGGATGTGGGCAGGCTCCAGCAGGACCATAGAAGGGCTCCAGAAGCCAGCACCTGCCCCCCAGCAGCTGGCGTGAGACTTCCCCTGGTCTCTTCCAGAGCCCAGGACGGGAGAGCTTCAGGCCAGCATCCCTGAGCCTGTCTCAAATGTGTTGCATTGGGACCCTGGGCCAGCTTCTGTTCTAGCTCTTGGTCTTCTTATTTGAGAATGGTATGGCCTTGGCTTGCCTGGCGTTGTGGTGTTGGGCAGGTGTGTGCTTCCTAGAGTACTCGCAGGTAGGAGTGTCATTCATCAGCTCAAAAGTGTTTACTGAGCCAAGGGCCTGGCTTCCAGCCTCTAAGGAACTTGTAATTCAGGAACGTCTTTCCATACTTTTTGTTTTAATTCTCACACTAATCCTTAAGGTTTTCACCACTGCTACTGTTTCCCAGTGAGCTAGGCAGAGCACAGGATGGAGTAAGTCATCGTGAGGCCGGAGCTGAACCTGGCTGGCAGTTAGGTCTTCACGCCACAGCTTCCTTCCGGTCGCAGGCTCTTTCACGCAGGGGAGAGCAAGGATTGATCCCCCAGCCTCCAGGAGGTGGAAAACTGCCACCTAGAGCTGGTTAAATGTCCACTACGCGGCCTTATCCTAACCCCCGGCCCAGGTCAATATCAGTCTTGCTGCAAAGAGCCTCTCCTCAGAGCTGAGCGCCCCAGTGTTCCAGCTGTGAGCCCTAGGGACCCTTTTGAGTCCCACTGCCCTCCACTGCTGGTCATCTCAAACCGGGAGATGGTTTACCTGGGCCCACACAAGGAGATGGCGATTCCAAGTATGACACACTCTTTTCATACAAACACGGTTTCAACATTTTTCACTTGATCCCGTTTTTCCATGGTTTTCTAAGTACATGGCTCCCGTGGGCGCGGTTGCAGCTTGGGTGACACTTGCAGCTAGGACAGAGATGCTGATGCTGAAGATGGCAGGAGACTTCCCCCCAGCTGCAGCGTGCAAGGGCTCGTCCGTGCCGCCTCAGACTCGGACCCCTACAGGAACCGCGGCAGGTTGTGTGCTTGCGTCACCGACCGGCCCATGAGCTCCAGAGCCAGAGTCACATTCCTCTTGCCAGGATGAAATGCGAGTCACGTATCGGTCCTCCGTGCACTGTGCACTGAGCACCTACTGTGCTCCAGAGAGCCACCAGCTCATTGCAGACCACAGCTGCAGACCCATGGCCAGCAGTCCCCCGCTGCTGTGTCCCGTTCCCCACCATGGCACAGACACAGCATGCTGCCATCCCCCTGAACCCCTACTAAGCTCGCCTCAGAATACCCCACTCCGGGACGTCAGTAGCAGCCACTAGTCAGTTCGCCTCCAGAGCAACCTTGCCACCATCATAGGTCTTGGCAGAGGGCCCTCCCTTTCCACTTTCCTAGTCGCTGGGTTCTGTGGGTATTATTTGCAGATCATTGTCCTTACTGAGCCAGCCAGAGAACGCAGCCCTCAGCCCCCCACCATGAGAGACTGAGACATTAGCTCCACTGGGCGTACACACAACACTGCTCTGCAGTACCCGCGGCCCTGTAAAGGGGGACTGGCCCTGCGGCAGGTCTGCGGTAGAGAGAGTGAGGCTGCTGGCCTTTGAGACTGTTTCTCCTGACAACCACCAGTACGAAGACCTGTCCCAGGGAGCTCAGTCAGGTGTTCCTGAGGCCAGGTGTGTGGGGCCTGCCTCCCTGGGGGAAAGCTTGATAACGGCAACAGGAGAGATCAGGGAGCCCCGCCTTGCTGTGGAAGCTCCTGCCCAGCATGCTAACAGCACGTTCCCATTCAGGAACTCAAACCCAACCCACCCTCCTAAGTGGAGGCAGCCTAGGCCGTGGCTTTGGGGAGTGCCACAGAACCCACCCCGAAGCCTGTGCTCACAGACCCAGGTGCAGAAGGCTCAGGCGCCTGCTGTACTTGCCTTGCAGGCAAGTGATGGAGCAGCAGCAGCACCGTCAGGAGCCCCTGGAGAGAAGAGCCTCAGCCACAGGTGAGAGCAGCCTTCGGCCTGCCCCCCCACCCCACCCCCAGCCCCTGCAAGCCCCTCCGCTGAGCGCTGAGCCCGGGGCAGGGTCAGAGTGGGCCTGCTGCGAGGGGCCCTGATAGAGCGTTGTGGCTGCAGCAGAGAGAGAGGGCTTCATCCAGCTTGCCTGGCCCCTGCCACCAGCCCCTGGCCCTCCCGCCACTCGTATGGGGGCACTGTCTGTGTGTCAGACACTGTGCTGAGGGCGGGGGACACGGCTGGAACAAGGCAGACACATTCCCTGTCCCTGGGAAGGGAGTTCCAATGCAGGAGGCAGAGACACTTAGAGGAAGACTTGACCTAACACATACTGTGTGCTGTGGGGACCTGGGGCACACACAGACAAAGGCCTGGGGTCCAGGTTCAGAGCAGGCTGCCCGGAAGAGGCATAGCCATGCTTCCGTCCTGGGTACCAGGTGGAACACAGCATGCCTAAGGAAGAGTGCACACTGGTCTTTCATTGACAAGTACAGGGCTTCCTCGTTTGCTGGTGCTTTTTTATACCTTATCTGTCTTTTTTGAAGTGAGTAAACTTTGTCTTGTTTTGCTGATGAGAAAACCAATCCCTGCTGGTCCTAGGGCCCTGTGCGCTGGGGCCGACAGTGGCCACAGCACTTGCCACCCGTCACCTGCACCATGCACTCCCAGCACAGGCCTGGGACAACTCTGCCCCCCAGCATCGTCCTCTCAGCGCTGTCCCTCTCGCTCACAGTCCTGCACACCGGCCTCTGGCATCTTCTGCCCTCCTGTACGCCCCGTACCCCAGAAGGCAGTCTTCCAGGAACTTCTGGTTGGGCTGGAACCCTGTTCCCACGCACCCTCGTCGGCTCGTGATAGCACTTGTCAGTGCCACCTTCCTAATCCTGTGCCTGCCAAGGGCATTTCTGGGCCTTCCCCTGGGTGTTGAGCACCATGAGGGGAGAGCCCAGCTGTTCTGCCCAGCACCTAGCGCAGTCAGTGCCTCCTACACAGGAGAGACTCGGGCAGTGTCAAGTGATGTGGATGGGCAGATGCACAGCAGAACCCCGTGCTCACCACTGTTTCCTGGTCCCTGTCCCCAGACAGCCCTGGAGCCCTTTATTGACATGGTCCCCAAAGTCCAAGGGTCAGTTTCATTACATCTCACTTGCTGCCAATGCAGACAGAATGCTAGGTAATTAAAAGGAACAGAGAAGAGAAAGGCCACAGTTTGTACCATCTGATGACTTCCCCTCACTGGACAAACCTAGCTGGACCTAGAGGCAGTTCACTGAGCTTGGGCACTCTCAGTCTTGTGTGTGACAGTGTGGGTCAGCCAGGTCCCAGATGCTGAAACCGGAACAGGCATTGTAACAAGGTCAAGTTCATCCCATGGGGCTGAAGGGGCAGACCTCAGTCTGCTCCTCATCCCCCTGAGCCCAGAATACCCTCCGCCCTTCCTCCCAGGACCCTACAAGGAGAGCGCTAGGCCTGGCATCAGCTGGTCATGGAGACTGACTGAGTCCCCACTGTGTTTCAGGGCCCATCCTCCCCCCGGGGCATCCCTCCTCTGCAGTCAGCACCCCCCTCTCATGTAGTGGGCCTCCACCCCCACCCCCTCCCCCTGTCCCACCTCCACCCACGGGGGCCACCCCCCCTCCCCCACCACCACTGCCAGCCGGAGGAGCCCAGGGGGCTGGCCACGATGAGAGCTCCGTGTCAGGACTGGCCGCCGCCCTAGCCGGGGCGAAGCTGAGGAGAGTGCAGCGGGTAAGAGTGCCCGGCCTGGCAGGGTGGGATGGGGCACCTGCCACGCACCTGTAGTGTACCTGCACAGACATGGAGCCCAGGGCTGCCCAGCCTAGCCAGCTCTGCCCGGCAGTACTAAATGAGAAAACTGCGGGACGTGGCTGGTAAATTGTGAGGTACCAATGCTGCATAAACTCTGCTGCTCCTTGTGCTGACTTTCACAAGGAGGCACAAACATTGTCCTTTTCATGGATGAGAAAGTGAGGCACGGGAGGTTTATTTTTTTGTTTGTTTGTTTGTTTTTGTTTTTTTGAGACAGGGGCTCGCTCTGTGGTCCAGGCTGGTCCTGAATTCACTTCAGAGCCCAGGCTGGCCTTGGACTCACGGCCATCCTCCTGTCTCAGCCTCCCGAGTGCTGGGATTACAAGCGTGCGCCACCACGCCCAGCTTATGTGGTGCTGGGGAATCGAACTCGGGTACTTAGCGCTTGGCTTAGTGCTTGCTCAAGCGCTTTAACCGCTGAGCTATTTCTCCAGAGGTTTAAGCACTGTGTTCAGGCACACTGTTTATTGCAGGTTTTGGACTCTGCCTCAGATCTCCAGGATAGGGTCTAGGGCCTTTGTTTTCCCGTTATTCCAAACTCTCACAGAAATCACATTGTCCAACTCAGTTTTTTGTCCCAAATCCCTGTATGTATGCTCTGAAATAAGGCTGGGCATTGCTGTGGGCATAAGAGTGCCCTTGATAGAGTTCCCTGGCATGAATCTCGCTTCCTGCCCCACTGGTCCTGACAAAGACTGGCCGTAAGCCTGTAGGTGGGAATGTCTGTTACGGGTGGGATCCAGGCCAGTCTTGTGTCTCTCGGTTCTGGTTTCTTCCCCTGTGGGGTTGGGGGGTACTGGGTGACCCATTCACACTGCAGGACCCCTGCTACCACGGACCACACAGGCACCCACTCCCTGCCTCCCCTTGGAGAGGGCCTGCTGTCTCTCCTACCCCCAGCGCTTCATCTGAAACATGGCATCCTGTGCCCTCAGCCAGAAGATACGTCTGGAGGCTCTAGTCCTAGTGGGACCTCCAAGTCGGATGTCAACCGGTCAAGCAGCGGGGGTGGCGGAGGAGGCCTCATGGAGGAGATGAACAAGCTGCTGGCCAAGAGGTGGGTCTTCCACCCAGCATGCCTGTTGGGAAGCTGCTGTCCCTCAGCTTCGCACAGACAGGCCTTGTAAGGCCCTAAAATCCTTTGTCACCAGGTTTAGACAAGTAGGTGACACTGTGACTTAAGTGATTTCTTCCCAAGGTGTCAGTCTGAGGCAGGGAGCCAGGAAGAGTCCTGTAAATTCTGAGTCGCGCTTCTTCATTTTAGTTTGACAAGCAGTCCCCGAAGCTGCTGTCACGGGGCAGCCTGTTGAACAGGGTTACGTTTGGAGGACATTTCAAAGACTCAGGAGGAAAAGAGGGATAGTTCCTGCACTTGGGATCCCCAAAGAAAACATGGTCCCCAGGTTCTAGAGAATTAATTCTCTGGTGAGCGTGGGCTGCTGGTGCCCACACCTCTTGACTCTGTGGAGGAGGCACAAGAATTAGGAAATGGCAGGTGCCCAGAAGACCTCACCCTGAGAGGTGGGAAGAGAGCACTTCCCTCTGTGTTGTGAGTGGGTCGGGGCCTGGTACCAGGTCACCCACTTCTCTAGCCACATGGGCAGTTGTGGCCCCAGCCTACCCAAGACCATCAGCTGGTTACTGGCTGTTGTGTTCCCCTGCTAAAACCCAAGAAGGTGAAGCTCCTTCACAGAAGGGATAGAACACAGGTTTTGCTTACTTAAGGCTGTGGCTGACCTGGACCCAGAGGGCCCCAGCACCAGCCGCCAGTGTCAGAACCCTCCTGTCACCTCAGGAAAGCCTCACGTAGTCGAAGTGACAGCAGGGCCATCTCCTTACTCACTTGGCCTTTCTCTGCCGTCCACGTGGGCAAGCCCATGCCAGTGTGACAGGACCTGCACCTGTTGTCCTGATTCATGTTGTGAAATTCAAGGGCTGTGGGGGAATGGAGTGAGGAGACACGGGCCCACACCATGCAGGCAGCTGGGCCGGCACCTCTGCACATGCCTCAGGGATGGCAGACGGAACCGCGAGCGTCAGGAAGCAGCAGGGGTGGTCCGCAGCTCTGGCCTCCCCTGTGTAATCTCTTAGGAGACAGATACAAGCAGCTTCCACAAAGCAGGAGGCCAGGGCATGCAGGAGCTGAGTGGCGGCACAAAGATGGTGCAGGAAGTTGTTGGGAGAGCCAGGGGGCTATCAGGAGAACATTCTCAGGGCCCAGAGGGAAGAAGGGCATCCCAGGCAGAAAGATCAGCAGGGGTGCTGGCTCCGCTCAAGTGCCCAGAAGGCTGGGAGCCCCTGTGCCCAGAGAACTGGCCCGGAGGAGAGGGGTCAGCAGGCCCGCCGAAGGACAGGACCTGCCTTACGTGCATGGGTTTTACCTCTCAGCCCTCAGAGTGAGGAATAGGGTCTCATGTAAGAACAGAAAATACTTCTGAAAAAGAAAATATACTGCTTTCCCCATGTCCAAAGCCAATAAGTTCACAGCTTAATCTAGACGTTATAGCCCAAACTGAGAGGAAGCTGCTATCTCCCAGAACAGGAAAAGGCAGGTGCTGCCAGGAGCCAGTGAGGCGCCAGAGGCTGGGCAGAGTCAGGGCCGTGGGGAGCAGCAGGCTTTGCATAGCCCAGCAAGGGTCAGTGACGTTGCTCTTGGAAAGCGTCTTAACGATGGACCCGGGGCTGAGTCGCAGGGACATTGCCCTTCGTTGCCGAGGTTTCTTTGGTGAAGTTCTTTTTTCCTGTGATACAGGGGATCAAGCCTAAGGCCTCTGCACTGAGCTACATCCCCAGCCCATTTTTGCCTCTTGATTTTGAAACAGGGCCTCAGGAAGTTGTTCTTCACAGGTGTGCGTGGCTTAGTCTGCATTTTGTTGTTTGTCATACTAAGAATGGAACCCAGGGCCTCACATAAGCATTCTCCCTCTGACCTACATCCCCTCCTTTATTTATTTTATTTTATTTTATATTTTTGTCTTTTATTTTGAGACAAAAAGTTATCGCTAAGTTACCCAGGCTGGCCTCAAACTTGCAGTCCTCCTGCCTTAAACTCCTGAGTAGCTCGATTACAGGTGATCACCACCATACCCAGCTTGTGTTATTTTGATTTTTTTGGCTTGCGTTTGCAGTGCAGGAGGTGGAACCCAGGGCCTTCTACATTTTAGACAAACACTGTACCACTGAGCCCCAGGCCCAGGCTTGTCTGCTGTGTATTTCTAGGACATAAAACACAGCCTGCTGGGTGGGAAGATAGGTCCTGAGGCAAAGTGACAGACCCGTGAGGAGACTGCCGTGGCCCAGGAGGAAGTGAGGATGGCTGCATTAAGAGGTTAGAGGTGAAAATGGGAAAAAGAGGAAATAAATTCGGAGGTAGAACTGACCAGGCTTCTTCTTGGAAGACATTCGGTGTCAAGGGCAGTTCTGAGTTTCTGGTCTGAGCGACTAAGATAGCAGACCTGTCATTCTGAGATGAAACAGCTAAAGAGGCCACCAGTGACGGCCAGGGCAGCCCTTCCCCACGCACTCATCCTCAGTGGGCAGTTCACCTCAGGCCAGGGGAGAAAAATGCTCTGGCTGCTTCGCAGGGGTGAAAACCCACACAAGTGTATCTTTGGAAAACATTAAGCATCTGTGTATAGAGACTTGGGGGATAACCAGATAAAGGTGACCATTAAGACCAGAAAGTTTGAGGTTGAAGGAATAGCTCAGCAGTTAGAGCAGTTGCCTAGCAAGCCCAAGGCCCTGGGTTCAGTTCCCCAGCACCCATAAGGTGGATGTGGTATCACATGTTGTAATCCCAGCACTCAAGAGACTAAGGCAGGAGGATTGCCATGAGTTAGAGGCCAGTCTGGGCTACATAGTGAGTTCAGAACCGACTCGGACTATATGTGTGTGTGTGTGTGTGTGTGTGTGTGTGTGTGTGTGTGTGTGTATTTATGAAGGTGCTGGAGGAATAGCACAGCAATTAAAGCACTTGCCTAGCAAGCATAACGCCCTGCATTTGGTTACCCAGCACCACATAAACCAGGTGTGGTGGTGCATGCCTATAATCCCAAGACTCAGAGGCTGAGGCAGGTGGATTGCCATGAGTTGGAGGCCAGCCTGGGCCACATAGTGAGTTCAGGACCAGCTTGGACTGCAGAGTGACACCCTGTCTCAAAAAAATAAAATAAGAGGAATATATATGAAAATGGAATTCATCCCTGTGCAGAAACTGCATGGACTAGCGGTTGCACACCTGGAGCCATAATGGTTCTTTCCAGGTTCTTACTGCTGTTTCCAGGTGGGAAGGTGTGCCTGGGCTGCTTCCACAGCAGGGGGCTTTGGGGCAGTAGGAGTTTCCCTCTTCTAGTAATGTGCTGGGGTCTGCTTGTCCCCATGGCCCCCTCATGAGGGAACGCTTCCTGATCTGTCCCGTGGCCAGGCCTTGAGTATCCAGAAGGTACAGTGCTGCTCAACTAAGCCCCAGTGCTGGGGAGACCATCCCTGGTCAAGCTGAGCAGAGATAGCACATCCCAAGGCCTTCTGCCAGACGATTGGAGTCTAGGTCATGGGCAAGCACATGTCGTGTCAGTGTGGCTCCTAATCAGAGGTGCCTGGACAGGTGGCCTCCTCCATACTCCAGGCACTGCCATCCCCAGCCAGTTCTTCCAAAGACCCAGTGGGTAAGGCTTGGAGGCAGCAGTAGCATTCTGGTTGGTGTGAAGACCTCAGGAAGCTGACTTGTGTCTTTTCCCTTCCGGAGTCTAGGAGAAAAGCAGCCTCCCAGACAGACAAGCCTACGGATCGAAGGGAAGATGAAAGCCAGACGGTACGCACCCCTCACCTGCCATCTGTGTCCGCACAGGATGAGCCCTTGGTGCAGGGGCAGGAGGACACAGGTGGTGCAGGTCCAGGCAGGCCTGCCCATGGAGCTGCAGCACGGCACAGAAGTCAGAAGCAGGCCGGAACGCCAGAGTGGCCGGGAGTGCTGAATGAGGAGCCCGGAGCTTGCGCGTCAGGGCCCCGTTGCGGGACATGGTGCCTTGTTTAGGGAACGTCTCGTGGAAGTCCAGGCAGCTTTATTTTCAGATTACTTCTCACCATAAAGACTCCACTAGATGGGGCTGGGGGTACATAGCTCAGAAGTTCAATTGTCCAGTACCGCATAGGCCTGACGTGGCAGTGCATGCCTGTAATCCTAGCATTTGGGAGGCTGAGGCAGGAGGATTGCCATTGAGTTCAAGGCCGGCCATAGGCCGCTTAGCTCAGGACCAGCCTGGATTACAGAGTGAGACCCTATCTCAAAATAAAAGGCAGGTAGGGCTGGAGAAATGAGAAATAGCACAGTAGTTAAAACGCTTGCCTAGCAAGCACACGGCCCTATGTTCAGTTCCTCAGCACCACATAAATGGGGCCTGGTGGTGCGCTCGTGTAATCCCAGCACTTAGGAGGCTGAGGCAGGAGGATTGCTGTGAGTTCAAGGCCAGCCTGGGCTCCGTAGTGAGTTCAGGATAGAAGGGAAAATGGGGGTGCTGTGGTCTGTTTTGCCCCCATAGCCAGCTCATGATGAAAGGCTCCATGATCTGTCCCGTGGCCCTGAGTGTTCTGAGGGTACAGCTGCTGCTCAACCAAGCCCCGGTCCTAGGGAAACCATCCCTGGTCAAGCTGAACAGAGGTAGGAACATCCCAAGCCCTCCCCTCTGCCAGACAATTGGAATCTATAAGAAAAAAAGAAAGAAAGCCCATATTTTTTTAAAAGAAAAACCTCCACTTGAGTTCAGCAAGAGCCGTGCAGACAGCAGCAGCTCACGGCCATGGGCCTCACCCAGTGCCACAGAGTCTCATCTGGCCACACAGAGCTCCACCCTCCCCCTTAGCCAACTCTCTTCTCCTATGTTAACCTCTTACGAAAATGGGCTCCTGCTGACCCTGCCCAGTGTAGGCCTTAAGTACAGATGCCATAAATGTCCAGTCCAGTATCAGGAATGAGAGATTGAATGCAGCTGCAAGACAAGTGCAAACCCCCTGCCTCACCTTCCCCAGCAGGCCAGGCAGGCAGGCAGGCCCGATGTCCTTGGCTCCTGCCCTCCTGCTGAGTCTGCTCCTGTGTTGCATGCCTGCTTCTCTGTGGGCCTGGGCACGTGTGGTTCCCTCTGCCTGCCAGTTGGCTCCCCTTGGCCTCCCTCCCTAAAACACGGGCCCTAGAAGGCTCCCTTCTCAGCCTCACCGCCACCTTGGCCTTGGCATGGACAGGAGTGCCCGGCCGTCTTGCTCTCCTGCCACTGCAGAGGCCTGAAAGTCAGGTGGGGCTCCTCACCTACTACACAAGTTCCTGAAAGCGCAGAGGCCTCTGTGGCCAGGGACACTGGGCAGCTGTACGTGCCAGTGCCTGGGAGTCTCACTCTGCCCCGGCAGTAGAGCCTTGAGTCAGCCTGCCTGAGCTTCGCAGCCCTGCCCGAAGTGGCCTTCACACCCCAGGGGCTTGGGGAAAGAAGCGTATTCTTAAAACCTTCAACCCCAGGGTGGAGCTCTCTTTTGTGGGGTGCTCGTCCTTTCCTTTTCTTTTATAATAAGCCCTGGTCACTGCTATTTCCTGTTCAGCCTGACCAGCTCTAAAATGCAGCACGGCAAAAGCTCCTCACCAGTTTGGTTTGGTTTGGTTTGGTTTGGTTTGGTTTGGTTTGGCTTCCGGTTGTGTGTATGGGGATCGCACCCAGTGACTGCACTGAGCTATGTCCCCAGTACTCTTTTATTTTTTATTCTCAGAGTGCATCTCACTAGTCACTAAGTTCCCAGCTGGGCCAGAGTTTGTGAACTTCAGCTCAGCCTCCCAGAGTGCAGGCATTATAGGCATGAGCCACCACACCCAGCTGTATTTGCTTTTTATCCCTTTCAGTGTTTTCCACGTTATCATCACTGACTGTGTGGTAGGTTTATAATTAGTGGAGAGCATCTGGGTGTGGTGGCAGGTACCTGGAGGACTCCCAGCTAGAGGCCAACCGGGCCACGTAGTGAGTTCAAGCTCAGCTTGTATACAGAGGCAGACACAGTCTCAAGCAAAACAAAAATGAATGGAGAGCAAGCAAGGGGTCTGTTGTTTGTTTGTTGTTTGTTTTGTGGCACTGGACTCGGGGCTTTCGCATGCCTGGCAAGCACTCCAGCCAGCCAAGAATTATTTAAAAGAAAAAAAGAAACCCAAAATCAGAGTCAGGTGACCCAGGTGGGTGATCTGCCACTTGCTAGCTGATTTCACCACACTGAGGACCTGTTCTGCTCCTGGAGCACTGCTGAGAGTTCACCAGCTCACATCCTCTCACAAGGTCTCTTTTATGCAGGGAGGATTTAAAAACAGTAATAATATGATGACACTGAAGGAATAAGTTCTGGGGCTGGAGGAATAGCACGGTGGTTAGAGCACTTGCCTAGCAATATCAAGGCTCTAAGTTTGATTCCCAGCACCACATAAGCCAGGTGTGGTAGCGCACTCCTGTGTAATCCCAGCATTTGGGAGCCTGCGGCAGGAGGACTTCTGTGAGTTTGAGACCAACCTGGGCTACATAACGAGTTCAGGACCAGCTTGAATCATAGAGTGAGACCCTGTCAAGAGAGAAAGGAAGGAAAGTGACTTTTTTAACGACTAACTGTACCCATCATAGCATTCATTCTTACTGATTTATTTGGACCCTGTGTGCGAGGCACATGGGCTGATAAGCATAATCCATTATTCACCTCTCAAACAAGAAGGTCTGTGAGACTCTTCCCAGGCCACAGTCTGGCATATTCCTTTGCCTTGGGACCTGAGACCCCTGGAATGTGTTTACTGCCCCGTGTCTGGAGGTCCTTGAGAGGTGCCAGGCTTCCTGTGGGTTTGGGGGCAAGTGGAGTGAACAGTCTTGGCTAGTCGTGGGCTGCTGGTGTGGACAAGAGGGGTTACTTAGTACCATACTCAAGTCTTGGAGCTCAAGCCCAGTAGCCCCCAGCCACCCTCACAGGGACTGGTGAGAAGCAGAGGATATAGACAAGCGTTCCACAAGGGCATGAGATATTCTTGATTTGAGTCAGAATTAACACTAGTCCAGTGTCAGGAGATTGGTCAGCAGGTCTGCAGAGCAGTGTGGGTATGGTGTGTAATTAAAATGGAAGAATTAGCCAAGCGTGGTGGCACACAGGTGTAATCTTGGCACTTTTGAGGGGCTAAGGCAGGAGCTTCTCAAGTTCAAACCTGGCCTGAACACCTTAACACCTTAGTAAGATTGTGTCTCAAAATAAAAATTTTTAAAGAGGGCTGGAGATATAGTTCAGCATGAACGTCCAGAGTTAAATCCAAATGCTGCAAGAGGAAAAAAAGTAATCTCTGTTTGTTGAGAACATTTGGAAAAAGGGTTCTGGTTTATCTTAGTCCAGAGATGTCTTGCCCTGGCTCCAGGTAGCCTTCCTAAGCAGACTAATGGAAGAGTTTTTCCTTCTCATTGTAGGAAGACCCCAGCACCTCCCCATCCCCGGGGAGCCGAGCCGCCGGCCAGGCACCCAGCTCCGCAGGTAAGGGGGTGCTGTCTTGACTTACGAGAGCCGGCCTCACAGTAGGGGGGCAGCACCTAGGGTGCCCAGTCCAGTGGCCTTGCCCCACACTCCGCCTGGGGCCTGGACAGTCCGACAGCCAAACAGGAGCTCAGGAAGTGCTAGGGCCAGCCAGCAGATGGCAGCAGGGCTGACAGACCAGGGCCTGAGCCCACCTGCTGCAGTGACTGGACCTCTGCTGGCAGCACAGGCTGGCACCGACACTCTGCGGGAAATCTTTTGTTTTTCTTTTCTTTTCTTTTCTTTTAATATAGTCCTGAAGATCGAGCTCAGGGCCTCACATATGCTAGGCAAGCGCGTCCCTGGCCACAGCTCCTCTGAGGGGCACTTAGTTTCTTTCTCCATGTCTGTGTTGCTACTGCTCAACCCTAGGGCCTCCGGCTTGCAAGCACTACCTCTGAGGCACCCCAACACAGTTGGAAACGAGGGTCATTTTGGGGGGCTTTCTGTTTGTTGGGGTTCAGCTTGGTGTGGTCTGGCTGTGGCACTGGGGACTGCGCTGAGTTACCACTCCCAGCCCATTTTTCACTTTTTATTTTGAAAGAGAGTCGCACTAAATTGCTAAGTTGCTGAGTCTTAAGTTTCAACTTGAGTCTTCCTGCCTCAGCCTCCCACAGTACTGGGATTACAGGTCTGTACCAGTGGGCGCCCAAGAAAGTTTAAACGTCAAAGCCCACCTCTTCCTGTCAGCCTGACTCAGTTATTAGCATCACAGAGATCAGCAGCAGCCTTGACAAGCCGCTGACCCTGCTGGGCGCCTCCTGTCAGCGGTAGCAGGGGTGTGGAAGGACTGTGATAAGGATTAAGGCTAGGAGGAGGTCTAAGGTTTGCTACCTAGTCACTCAGCAAGCACCTATTCTGATTCTACTGCGCCCCAAGCCTGCGTTCCTGAGCAGTGAGGAGAGGCATAGAGCGCCGCTGTGTGTGCATCTCCTAGTGTCATGGCTACACACCTGCACCCGTGCCCACGTAGGGGTGTCCGCCCCCATCTAAGGCATATGGCAGATATCCCTCTGACTGCCTGAGTTATAGATTCCCTAAGATCTGCAGTTTCTCGGCCTTACACGTGAATCATGTCTGTCGTCGCTTGCTCTGCATCACACCCCCATGAGTTAAGTGGCTTCTCATGTGCAGAAGTGGAGGCTCCCTGTGGTTAAGTTGTGTACTTGAGGCCTCACAGCTGGAACTTGGCTGCTGTCCTGGGTTTGTGCCTGCAGGCCCAGCCCACGCTCCAGAGGGTGGCGCTGAGGGGGCCGGGCTCCCTGCCCTGGGAGAGGCTGCTTTCTGCCGCCACTCCTGCCGTCAGCAGCACCTTCCGCTCACAGCACAGTCTGACGTGGGTTGAGTATCCCTTATCCGGAAATCCAAAATGCTCTGAAACCTACTGCAAATTTCAGATAAAGTCCATGCGAATTTGCCAGTGTTGAAAAAATAGTTATCTGAATCTCGTCTGGTCTCAAGGGTTTCTGATACGGGATGCTCAGCGTGTACCACTAACTTAGAAGAGACAAGACAAACGAGCTTTCCACTCAGGCCGGAAGAGAGCCGAGCACAGCGTGCAGGGGAGACTGACAGCCGGTAGCAGGTGCACATGGAACCTCAGAGGCCCGGCTACCCATAGCCAGTGGGCACGTGGGCTGCAGGGGCTGCCCTGCCTGCTGTCCCTGTTCACTAGCCCCCCAACAGGGTCCAGACACCCACCCATGGCCAGTGTGACTCTCTAGGTCAGAGTCAGGAGAACAGAAGCCCAAGTGTGGAAACAGGACAACAATCATGCCTCCTACAACCTGCTGTGGGTGCCTTGGCCAAAGGGGGACAGAATCAGAAGTCAGATTGCAGGACGCTCAGAGCAGACTTTCCTGCTGCCGGTGGTCTCTGTGCCCTCAGCACAGGTGGGGCTGCTACCAGGGGTCTCTGGAGCCTGAGTGGCCATCAGTGCCTCAGCCCTGTGCCCCTTTATCCCTTGTATGACTCAGCAGAGGCTAGTCGGAAGCCCTGGGAACGAAGCAACTCGGTGGAGAAACCTGTGTCCTCACTCCTGTCCAGGTGAGCTGCCCTGGGAAGGCCCGAGTGCCGAGTCTGGTGGGCAGAGGTGGGCACCGGCGCCATTCATGTGTCTGTTTCATTCCATTGCCGTAGAACCCCGTCTGTGGCAAAGAGTCCTGAAGCTAGGAGCCCCCTTCAGTCGCAGCCTCACTCTAGGTACCGAACAACCCTCCTGCCCATGGGTCCCTCTGGCTCCGGGGCTCCACTGTCACCTGTCCCGTGACTAACACCCCAAGCCCGTGTCATGTCCTGGCATTTAACAGCTTGCTCTGGGAAGCACAGTCTGCTCTTCAGACCTGGGGAAGGGTAGAGACGGAGGGACTGGGTTCTGAGAAGAGGAGGCCAAGGCCAGAGGCAGTGGCTGTCCCAAGAAGCAGGAGGCAGAGCTGAGCAGCCGGGTGAGGTCTGTGGTGCAGCTGTGAGGATAGCAACTAGACATAGGAGGCCCTCACGAGTCAGAGCTGTACCCCACCCCTGCGAGCCCAGTATCCCACGCGCCAGCCATGCCACGGCCCCTCCGTCCGCGTGCCGCACACACAGCCCTTCTCCTCACGAGACACCAACCGTATTTCCCCAACCAGAATCTGGCCGTGACAACAGGACAGAATACTGGGACTGAGCTTGCCCAGACACTCAAAGACTAGCGGCTTGAGGAGCCGCTGGCCACACGGCCTGAATTTGAAGGCCTCTGGAACCCATGCTCAGAACTCTTCCCAGTAGTCCCCACGGGCCAAAGGGTGCATCCGCAGACGCAGAGCAGGTAGCACCAGGCACCGACCCTGAGAGGGAAGCGAATGACGAGCAGAGCAGTGGCCTTGGTGACGCGGTGGCAGGTGGAACCTCAGCAGCCAGTAAGGCTGTGTGCTGGGGTCAGCCCTGCCACGAGGAGCCCCGTGCCAGTAGCACATCTTGCAGGCCAGCGAGGGCTGGAGAAGGCCAGTGGGCGGAGTGGTGGCCAGGGACAGCGATTGGCAGGAGCAGGGCAGGCGAGCCTCTAGACGGGAGAGTGCCATCAGGGGACCACGGGGACAGGCTCCAGGCTGCAGAGACAGGCAGCAGCCCAGCCCAAGCTGTAGGTCCTGGCACCCTAAGAACAGAAAGACCAGCGTGGCTAGAGAACCAGGGGGGCAGGAGGCACAGAGGAGGCACAGTAGTCCCGAGCTCTTAACACCAGGACCTGCGTTAGCTGAGGTCTGTCCTCCCGAAGAGCCAGAGGAATAAAGCTCACCTCCTGTCCTGTCAGCAGCGGCCTTAGAACTGACTGGGAGCAGCTGACGGGGGCGGAGCATCGCTGTCCTGGCAGCTCGGTCCTTCAGAGACCACAGACCAGCAGCACTCTGCAGCCCAGGGGCTGGGGGCGTCTGCTTTACAGGGCTGGTCAGAAACTGGATGAAAGTATACTCTGCACACAGGGGCCCGGCAGAGGTCTTGAACCCAGAGCACCAAGGGGCAGGAGCCAGGCAGGGCCAGTGGAGGAATTGGAGGGCTCTGGGGTCGTGCCAGCGCCTCCCTGCAGAGTTGCGGTGGGTTTAGGAGAGGCGGCTGTGTTCTGAGCAGCCGGGCGACCCTTGCAAGGCCGTTCCTGTTTGGGATGCACCTTTCAGCCGTGACGCAGTCTGTTCTCCGCTTCACAGACAGCTGTCACGAGGGCTCGGAGTAAAGCTCCCTCTCGACCAGTGCTGCCGGGTGCTTTCCAAGGAGGCTGTCACCCACGTGGCTGGCAGAGCTCACACCCAGAGCAGGCGGCCGGCCTGGGCCACTGCTGAAGCAGCACGTGAATCCCATGGGAAGGCGTCCAGTGGAAAGCATTTGCTGTCAGGACCCAGAGAGGCATAGATTTGTTCAGGACCACACCCAGGGCTTCCTTGGGGGCAGCCAGGCAGGGCGTGGGAGTGCATCATTCATCCTCCGTATTCCCCTTAGCTCAGAGAACGCTGGTTCGGGCTCCACAAGCTACCCCTCCACTGCCAGGCCGGCCCTGCCAGGTCCACGTGTGCACCCCAGCTGCCACACTGCTGAGCCACATGCATTTCTCTGGAAACGCAGGTCGCTACCACTGCGCTCTCTGCGTTGGGAGAAAAACTGTTTCAAAGCTGTGTCCACCCTCGGCGCCACGATCATCTTCTAGGAGACCCGGCAGCTAGGGGAGGCCTGTGTGACACGTGCCGTTCAAACCCATTAACCTGCTTGTAGACGTTCACCATACCCCCGTGAAAATGGCCACCAAGGGCAGGGCCACATCCAGGGGCTGTTTCTTGCACAAGTTAGGCTCTAGGGCCCGTTACCAGGACAGGGTCACTGAGTGGGTAGGAGGTAGGTGCCTCCAGGACGGAGCCAGCTACAGGCTTGGTTGAACCAGGTACTGCCTCCCTCCAGGCCTTGGTTCAGCCCCATGCTGAGGGGAGGGTACCGGTGCAGTTTCTGTCCAGAGAAGCAGCGGGTGGGCGCAGTAAGGTCATCTGCCCAGGCTGCCACCTCTGAGAGTCGCAGACAGCAGCCTTCCTGGAGCTCAGGTACCTGAGACCAACTTTGAGCTGGGGAATGCAGTTGTGGTATCCACAGAGCCCCTCAGAGGTCTAGGCTGGGCCTGTGTGTACATACTTCCCTGGCAGCCTCCGAGTGGCTGTGGGTGACAGGCCAGAGAGCACCAGGGGACAGGTAGCGCTCCGCCCCGAGCAGAGGCCTCTGGCACCTGGCTCCCCAGGTGGGGCTCCTGCAGGCCCTGCCGCCCACTTTTCTGCACCTGCCTCCCTCTCCCAGAGTGAAGCCTGCTGGGAGCGTCAGTGACATGGCCCTGGACGCCTTAGATTTGGACCGGATGAAGCAGGTGGGGGCCCTACCTGCGGGGCTCGGGGCGGGGGGGGGGGGGCGCCAGCGGGCGGGGTATCTGCTCAGGTGAGCGAGGCCCACACACGGCCGCCTGGAGAGGAGGGACGGGTGCCCATGTGCATCCCTTGTCCCCAGCCCTAACTTTCACCAGAACAGGGCATCCCTCTCCTTTCCTAGACATGCCACTGCCTGCCTCCGGGGCTTCCTTCTTGGTGGGGGGACCCTCGGTGTCACCAGCATGTGTCTGAGGGTGGTAGGAACAGGATTTCATGGGGCCCCACCCTGCAGCCTGCCTCCCACTCCTCCGCCTGTCCTTCACCCTGTGCCCTGCCCGGCAGGAGATCCTGGAAGAGGTGGTCCGCGAGCTCCACAAGGTGAAGGAGGAGATCATTGACGGTGAGTGGGGCCACCCGGGCAGGGGCATCCCCAGGGCCGCTAGGGCGACACCGGCCAGGCCTCTCTCATCTTGAGTTGGCACCCAGTGCTGCAGCTGGTGCTCGTCCTCGCCACAGCCCACAGCAACCCGGGTCTCAACTGAGGGAGCAGGCTCAGGAGGGAAGCGTGGGTGACTCCCTAAGGGTGCGCAGCTCCCTGTGGTACAGCCCCCGAGCCTGAGCCCTCCTCTTCTGTCCTTGAGGCACACCTGACCCACACGTAGAGAAAGGAGAGGCTTATTTTAGCTCACAGTTTTAGAGGTCTCAGTGCACACACAGCCAGCAGTAGCAGAGGGGCCTAGCAGAACTGGCAGTGAGGAACGCTCTGGGCCTGGCAGAACTGGCAGTGAGGAACGCTCTGGTCCCATGGTGGCAGGAGGCAGAGGAGAGGGGAGAAGCAGGGTGCAGGAACACCCCCTCTAGGCCACAGCCCCCCGTGATCCACCCCCGACAGCTCACGAAGCCCTCAGGCGAGTCTGCTGGCGAGCACAGTGCCCTGTCACTCTTCGCCTTCCAAACGGGATTTTGAGGACATTTTAGATCTAAACCGTGATCTCCAACCCCCTCTTAAGAGGACCAGCGGAGGTTGTGTGTGGAAGGGAGGCCGGTCCTCACAGACATCCCCAAAGTTTTGTTCTTGGTTTCACTATTTGTTGACTCTTTCTGGTCTGTCACCCCAGTCCCTGAAGTCGGGGTCCTGAAAGGTCTGCTCTCTTCCTGGGAATGCATTGGGGCAGGACCACGAGATACTTCATAGGCCTAAGGTTGCTTAAGCTACTTGGCCCTGGGCTAGGGACAGAGGTGGTGCCTGCCACCCCCCCCCCCCCCCCCCCAAGGAGCCCCTGGCTTCAGAGAGCAAGGGTGTGTCCCCTGCGTCACATCCGTCCTTCCGGACTTGCCAGGGCCTTTGAGGGAGCTGGCTCAGATCTGCAGCCAGAGGAAAAGGAAAGGTTTGGACAGGGCCACCCCAGCCTCCTCCCTAGCCCAGCCACCCCTGGGCCAGCAGAGAGCACTGAGTTGTCCGTCCAGTTCCACGGGAGGCCTAGGTTATACAGTTAATGAATGAGGAGAGACCAGTGGAGCCACGGAGCCTGTTAACTCTACTTTATTACTGGCTACTGGAAGCCTAGGCAGCTGGCCAGGCTGAGGAAGCCGTATCTCCCCTGGCCCCATCTCCACCTGCTGCTAGCAGGCTCTCGGAGCTCACCTCATTGGGCGCAAGAGCTTGTGGGAAAGTGTGGGTGCTGCCCAGCTCTGAGAAACATCCCCCCATTTGGTGGTCACCCACCCCTCCCCTTCTCCTGCCTGTTGGCTCCAGGCCCAAGATCTGCCCATACAGAGGCCAGAGTTGACATGGAGGACTGGAACCGGAGGGAGGACAACAGGGGGCCTGTGGGTGGTGGGAGACAGTGTGGGCTGAGAGGGACGGGGCGGCCCAGATCCCAAGAGAGCCGGGAGTGGAGGTGGTACAGCAGAGGAGTTTGGGAAGACCTGAGAGGGAGCCAGGGGAAGGCGGGATCAGACAGCCACAGAGTCCACAGCTGGGGCCAGACCCAGCCTGTCTGCCGGGGGAGGGGCAAAGGGTCATTCCAGCGTGTCCGGATGCCCACTTGTCCAGACCCCAGCAAGCCTCCTGGCCTGGGCAGCACACGGCAGCTCCTTACCGCGGGGCCCTGGCACCTCGCACCCACAACAGCTCCAAGGCCACGGACAGGCCCACCCAGCTCCTGTCAACGGTGGCAGGGGCCACAGCAGAAGTGGCCAGTGAGCCCCACAAGGGCTGTGCTGTCTCCCCAAGGTCCACGCCAAAGCTGCCACACCTTGGGGACAGTGTGTTGCCTCTGGTAGTCAGGACAGGGGCGTGGGTGTGGTGGGGGTTCCCAGTTGGAGGGCGAAGGGCCTCGCTAGGCCCAGGGCTGGCTCACCAGAGCTCCCCCTAAGCACACGCCCGGTCCTGTCCCGCAGCCATCAGGCAGGAGCTGAGTGGGATCAGCGCCACCTAAGGCAGCAGCCAGCCGAGCCCGGAGGATGGCGAGGAGCCCCCGTCGTGGCTCCAGCACACACCGAGCACGCACAGAAGCCACCTGAGCTTCGCCCAGTCCCAACCTGGGATCCACTATTAAGATGAGGAAACAGTTCAGCTCCTGGATTTTTTTAGATTCTATCTGACACAGAACACCAAGCCTGATCTCTTTTTTTTTTGTATTTTATATTTGCTTATTTAAGTGTACATTTCCTTCAGTTTATAGAGGACGCCCAGATCACCTGCTTCATTAGACGGTTTCGAGTTTTCCCCTAGGTGACGCTGTTAGTGCCTTCGCTGGCAGTGAGGAGCTGGGTGAGCGCGACGTGTCTGCGTAGCAGCCCAGCAGTCATGGTGTTAAGTCTGTCCACGCACTGCGTGTTATGTCCACACAGTAATAAACTGTTTACTGTCCACACCACAGGCTCCAGCTCTCTTCCTTGCTGTCCTGAGTTGCTCACAGTGGGCACAGCCCTGTTCAGGGAGGGGCCCAGGCCAGGGTATGCAGTTGTACTAGAGCAGGGTCTTTGGTAGGTAGCTGAGCTCAGTCTGACTGTCCCCTACGAGGCAACTCGGGCACCTCCAGCACTCTGGGGCTGGCCCTAGGTCCTGCCTAGGAGCCCGATGTCCCTTCTGGGTGGGAGAGGTGCAGCTGGGCTGGGCAGTAGAAAGAGATGCAGGCAGCAGGGACAGCCGCGGGCTGCCTAGGGTGCCCCAGCACCCATTCCCCGTCTCAGCTGGTGGCAGGCGCCCCCATAGTACAGGCCTTGATGTCTCATGTGACCCCCCCCCCCCAGGGCCACAGTGACCACAGGCAGAAGACCCATCACAGGCTGGCCGGTGAAGCGGGCACTGACTGCAGGGGGACTACCACTTTCCAACTGGGCACTTAACACTCCTTATCTCCCCGGTGCTCCAGGGCCGAGAGGCAGGACTGTGACTGCCCTGCCACTAGGAGGTACCTAGCCGGCAGACCCCACCCGAGAGCTGCTGTGCTGCCCTGGGCTCTCCAGGTCAAGGGTGACCTGGGTGTGGCTTGTAGGGCCACCCATACACAGACACAGGGACTTTGGAGACCGGGACAGCTGGGCTTCCCCTCAGCCCTGGGCGGGGCTGTGTGCACAGGGAGGGCGCTGTCTGGGCTCAAAGTCCTGCCTCTTCCCAGTCACCATGGCAGTCAGGCCACGGCACACCTGTGCCTGGCACGACAGGAGGCCACACCCAGACCTGGAGGGCAGGCCATGGCATTCCCTCTCCCGGGTCCGTAGCCGATCCCTACCTCGACAGGACTTTGACCAGGCCCAAGCTCTGGGCAGCCATGCGGCCAGCTGCACCATCTCTGCTGAAAGTCTCACCAGCACCCAGATGCTGCTGATCTGGACATAGGACTTGGCCACCAGGGCAGGGCAGGCCAGGCTGCCTCCCAAGACCAGCTCTGCAGAAAGGACATCAGAAACGCATGTCTGCCCTTCCCAGCAACAGAGACACTGCCCTCCTGCCTTCCTCTGGGCTGCTGTTCCCCTATGCACGTGCTGGCCTCCGGCTCTGCCTCTCAGTGCCAGAACCTACACTGCCGGCTGGGCCTCTGGCTGGGGGGAAGTTCCTGCAGGGCAAGGGGCCTGAGGCAGGGCAGCAGCAGACAGCCCTGAAGGGCCAAGGAAGAGTATTCCTGCAGGACGCAGCCAGGGCTGGGGAGGACAGGGGGTCCCTGGGCTGCTGCTGAGACCTCCAAGGCTCGCAGAGGCCTCTGCTGTCCACACCCAGGAGGCCGTCGCCCACGGTGGTAGAGCCCTCAGGAAGACTGCCTGAGCACAGCCACTTCCTCCCAAAGGGCCTAATGGGGCATGACTTGGAGTGGGGGTGGGGGGGAGGCCTCATTAGACCTCGGACCCCCCGCCCAGCCCTGGGGCCTCCCTCTCTGAGGCCCAGGCCAGCTCCTCAGAAATACAAGGCAGAGCTGTGAAGACAGAACGTTGATTTTAATTAAGGTCAGGAAAGCGTGAGCACGCGGCTCCATGGAGACCCCAGGCACAGAGCAGCCTTAACGAGGGGCCCAGGACGGGCCAGGAGCGTCCCGGAGTCCACAGCAGCTCACGCTGCCCGTGCCCACTGTCTCCAGGGCTCGGTGGGGCAAGGCAGTGGCCCGGGGCACAGGGTGAGAGCAGCCACATCCGACTGGGGACTTCACCCGTGCGTGGGAGTGCTGGCAGTGCGCCGGGCCGTGCAGGAAGCCAGCGGCCGCAGGGCGTGGCGGGGTCCCGGCTCAGGGGCGCTCCTCCACCTTCCTGCACACTCGCCTCACCCTGGCATAGGGCCCCATGGAGTCCTCAAACACGAAGTCCCAGAGCACCTTCACCCACGAGTGGTGTTGCGGCAGGTGGTCGTAGTACTCGGGCGCAATCTTCCGCACCTGTGGAGGGGAGCGGGGTCGGGCTGGGCCGCACCTGTGGCGCACAGCCACACACACCTATGCCATTGTCCCCTGGGTGCTGGGGGCCAGCTCGGCCTGCGAGCCTTTGGGGTAGGTGCTTGTGCCTGCGCCTGCCCAGCAAAGGAGTTAACAGTCCCTCTTCCACCCATTCTGATGTCAGAGGCCCAGGGGGGCCCCTGGGGTTTCCCTCCCCAGCCAAGCAGGGTCCTGCGGCTGCACCTGGACTGCATCCTGCTGTCCCTCAGTCGCTTCCTCAGCCCAGGTGTGACGCCTGCTCCTCCCGCTCCTCCCGCCACGCTCTGGGCCTTGCCACTGACACACCCTGCTCCCAGCCCCAGCTCCATCCCCCGCCCCCGGCCTCTGCAGCCACTGCATCACCGAGGACACTCCTCTGGGATGCTGGGGACGTCGTGATGTTCCATGGGGTAACCTGCATCAAAGGTGATCCAGAATGAGGCCTCCTGACCAGCACGTGATCAGGGGAGGCACAGCCGAGGACAGCAGAACAGGAGCCAGGGTGGGGTGAGGAGAGGAAACCTTTCTCTGTGTCCACAGCTGACTGCCCTGCAGCCAGCCCGGGCCCGGGCTCCAGCTCTGCCGCTGCTGGGACAGGCACCTACCCTGCGGGCCACTGCCGTGGACCTGGCGCAGCAAGGGTGACGGGACAAGAGGGCCCTGCCTCGGGGCCGTGGGAGGCGTGGGAGGTGGCTGTGGCACGGGCAGGGCCAGAGTTGAGGATGGCAGCCCCATAACAGTGACTCTGGCACATCCCACCTGCACAAGTGCACATGCCTGGGCTCGCGCTCACCTGCTGGACCCCTCCCCCCACCCCCTCCTCCCAGGCCCCTTGGTGGGTCACCTGCCTCCTGGCCGAGTCTGGAGCAACCCCCACACCCGTCTTTTTCTTCCTCCATTTCCTTCTTTCTCATCCAGAAACGCTCCCGCTCAAGCTGGCCCAGTGGTACAGGCCTATAATCACAGCATTCAGGAAGGCTGAGGCAGGAAGACTGCAAGTTCAAGCCCAGCTTGGGCAACTCAGTGACCTAGCAAGACCCTAACTCACAAGAATAAAAAGGGCTAGTGATGTAGCTCAGTGCCAAGGTCCTGGGTTCAGCCCCAGTATTACCTGTATTATCTCCCCCTTCCAAAAAAAGAAATCCCCAGTCCGGGATTTCAGTGTACCCACAGGCAGTAGACAGGCCACTAGGATGGGAAGCACAGGGCCACCAACCACCCTGTCCCCACTGGCCAACTCAGGGCTAGAAAGTGTGACTTGAGGGACAGGGAATCGGAGGACAGGAAGCGAGGACCCTCGCGTGCAGTACCGCCACAGCCACCCCGCTGAGGCACAGAGCGGGGAGGTGGCCGCCCCATGACAGGGCACAGCACGTCCAGACAGCCGCCCTCACCCCCGGCGCCGGAATCGCAGCCTTTCGAGAGCGCACACTGCCCCGATCTGCCCTTCTCCACAGGGAGCTGCCTTCGCTATTGCCTGGGGACCCCACACAGTAGCCATCCCTTGACCGGCACAAGGAGATGGCACAGCCCGACCCCCACGCGCGCCCCCGGCACGTACCAGGGGCAGGCTGCTGCCCGGGATGCTGGGGAAGTCGTGGTGCTCCACGTGGTAGCCCGCGTTGAAGGTGATCCAGTTGAGGGGCCCGTAGTAGGAGTAGGTCTCGTGGCCCTTCAGGAACATGTAGTGCTCCGCCACAAAGTGGCCTGAGATGGGGTGCAGGCCCAGGCCCAGGAAGGAGCTGGCCAGAAGGTAGGCCACAGGTTTGGCCCCCCAGAGGGCGAAGATGGCGACGTTGACAGCCATCTGCACGAGGGTGTTGAACACCTCCATGCGGGTGATGGCCTTGGGGTTCACACACAGCGGCCGCAGGGAGTAGAAGAAGGGCTGCAGCGCCAGCCACAGCACCTTGCGGGCCGGCGTGCAGAAGAGCCAGCCCTCCAGGCTTGTGGGCAGGTCCACGTCCAGCCCGTCGCCGCCCAGGTAGCGGTGATGGTCCACGTGGTACTTCTTGAAAGACGCGGCGTACGGCACGCCCACGGGCAGGTTGGCGAAGATGGCAAACCAGCGATTGTGGGAGGCGTTGCTCGTGCCGAAGGCGACGTTGTGGGAGATGTCGTGGATGGCCAGCGTCAGCGAGTGGTTCACGCAGCCGCCGAAGGCATAGGCCCAGAACAGGAGCCAGCGCCACGCCAGGCCACGCACCAGCCAGCAGGCCAGCAGCTGCACCAGCACCAGTGCCGACACGGCCCACTTGAGGCGCGGGTCCGGGCGCATCAGGGCCTTGATGGCCGGGTACTTGGCTGCGGGGGAGAGACGGGGAGGGATCCGTGAGGCCCACACCTGTGGTGGGCCACCGGTGTCCCTGTCCCTCTGTGCTCCTTCTGGCTCCCTCCGCCCAGCTTCTGTTCCTGTCTTTAGTTTACAGTACTAGGGACTGAACCCAAAACGTTTGCACCGAGCACCATCTTCAGCCTGTTTTAATTGTGAGACAGGGTCTCACTAAGTTACCCAGGCTGGGCTCAAACTTGGTGATGCTCCTGCCTCAGCCTCCCGGACAGCTGGGCTGACAAGCCTGTGCCACCTCCCCTGCCCTTCCCACGTTCACTCCTCCGCAGGCAACTCCCGCCTGGCATCCCGCCCGCTCCCTCAGGGCGCTAAGCTGCCAGGATGGCCTGTCCCTGGGAGGCCTGGCACCGCCCCTGGGGTCCGGGACCAAAACAGCCTGGTCATTAGGGATGCGGGGACAGGCAGGGCCACCACCCCACCTGCGGGAGCCCGAGGACACTTCCTAGCATGAGGAGATGCTACCAACCCAAAGGAACAGCAGGTGAGCCCACAGGGCAGCGGGTCGTGATGATGGGGAGGACTGGAGCAGCCACAAAGCTACAGCTGGCCACCAGCATGTCCCCACAGCCTACACTGCCAGGAGCAGAGACACAGCCAACGGCGGGTGCCACGGCCTTGTGGACCCCGCTGGTCCATCCCCAGAGCCAGCCAGGGAGCGGGCTTGAGGGCTTTGCCAAAATTGTTTCAGGTCTTTTGTTGCTGCTGTTGCGGTTTTTTGTTTATTTTGAGACAAGAGTCTCGCTCTGTAGCCCAGGCTGGTCCTGAACTCACTATGGAGACCAGGCTGGCCTTGGACTCACAGCGATCCTCCCGCCTCGGCCTCCCGTGTGCTGGGACTATAGGTGTGCGCCACCACACCCAGCTTACACAGGGGACCTGAACTCAGGGCCTTGTGCTTGCCAGGCAAGTGCCCGAACCAGAGGACTGTTCCTCCAGCCCCTGTTGCTGTCCTTTAAACCAGCGACAGCTGCAGGAACTAGGGTCATGTTCAGCGTGTTTACCTTGGATAGAAGTATGTGTTAGAGTATCTTTTTACTTCCCTGTATTTTCAAAGAAACAGTGGGAGTGGGAGGTGGCCAGGACGGGAGGGCCTGGGGGAAGGCTGGGAGAGCAGGTGTTGGGGGGATGGGGGTGATCACCTGGGCAGGGCAGGGCAGGACACCGGGGCCTTCCACAACCTAGGTAGCTGCTGGGGGGGGGGGGGGGTTGCAGTGGAGAAGGCTGGCCAACTCGGGCCAACTGCTCTGGTGCACGGGTCTTCATGGGGTGACAGGGAGCCAACTTGGGAGACGCTTGTGAAACCAGGGGCTGGGACAGGGTAGAGTTGAGGACAATCTCGGTGTGGATGAGCCTAGGCTTAAGTCGTGGCTTCAAAGAAAGATTTAAGATCCAGAATATATAAAGAACAACTATAGCTCAATAGCAGAAAGCAAAAATAGCCCAACTCAAAGTGGACAAAGGCCTTGGACACTAGATAGACAACTGGCCAGACAAAGACGCAGAAGGCACTCGGCGCCACAAATCCCTCGGGAAATGTGAGTCACAGCCACCAGGACGTGACAGGCTGCGACAGGCCAGCTCCCACCGGCAAGGGTATTGGGACTTTACAAAGGAAAGCCACAAGTACTGCCGAGGATGGGGGCAGTTGGGGTCCTCGGACAGTGCTTTTGGGGACAGTCGAGCTGCCATAGGGGTCACAGGAGCAATCCTGGCACCCAGCAAGTACCTGCCTAAGTGTGTACACAACAGACCTGAAAAGAAGGCCCCAAGCCTTCACCTTAGCGCTCTGGGAGGCTGAGGCAAGAGGATTGCAGGTTCGAGCCCAGCCTAGACACTAATAGATTCTGTCCCAAGACCAAAAAATTCTAAGGGGTGGGGGGTACTGAGGATCTGGCTCAGTGCATGTGCCATGGATTCAATCCTCAGGACCACAAAAAAAAAATTTTAAGAACCCAAAAAGATACTAGAACACCCCTGTTCATGTCAGCAACATACAAAGCCTGGCATATCTATACAAGGGCATAGTATTCATCTTTTAAAACAAATGTAAGGGCTAGAAGCGCAACTCAGTAGTTGGAGTGCTCAAGTGCAAGGCCCTGCGTTCAACTCCCCATCCCAACATTAGCCAGGCGTGGCAGCCCACGTCTGTAATCCCAGCACTCAGGAGGCTGAGGCAGGAGAGCTGCCATGAATTCGAGGCCAGCCTTAGCAATGTGTAGCGAATGCAAGAAGCCAGATTCAGAAGGTTAAATGTTGTACAGAGCCACACACATGGTGTGACTGGCGTACACGGTGTTTAAAATGTTTTAAGGGGCTGGAGGAACAGCTCAGCGGTTAGAGCGCTTGCCTAGGAAGTGCTAGGTCAAGCGCTAATTACCTGAGTTCGATTCCCAGCACCACATAAACTGGGCGTGGTGGTGCAGGCCTGTAATCCCAACACTGTGGAGCCTGAGGCAGGAGGATTGTCGTGAGTCCGAGGCCAGCCTGGGCTCCATAGTGAGTTCAGGGCCAGCCTGGGCTACAGAGCGTGACCCCGTCTCAAAAAAATATTTTTAAAAATTTATTACAGTAACAGGCACTCTCGTTACTGCCCCTTGGTCTGAGTACATTTACCCTGACATTCCCGCCCTTTTGTGGGGGGAGGGGTACTGAGGATCGCTTGAGGCCTTCAAGCTAAATCCCAGCCCATTTCTTAATTTTTTATCTTGAGACAATCTTATTATATCACTAAATTGCCTGGGCTGGCTTGCTTGTAGGATCCTCCTGCCTCAGCCTCCCAGAGGGCTGGGGTTACAGGTCTGCACCACCACGCCTGGCTTCTTGCCTCCTCTTCTCTCTTTTTTTTTTTGAGACGGGGTCTCGCTCTGCAGCCCAGGCTGGTCCTGAACTCACTATGGAGCCCAGGCTGGTCCTGAACTCACTATGGAGCCCAGGCTGGCCTCGGACTCACGACGATCCTCCTGCCTCAGCCTCCCAAGAGCAGAGGTGACAGCCATGTCCAGCTAATCTTTACGTGGCGCTGGGAGATCAGTGCAGGGAATTACGTACTCTAACGTATCTTTAAATACTGAGCTACATCTCCAGTCCCTGCCCCCTTCTAAAGCAATCCTCAAAGTCCTGTTTCATGAGTGTCTTTGTTTTTTGGGGACAGGGTCTCGCTCTGTAGCTCAAGCTGCTCCCGAACTCACTGTGTGGCCTTGGACTCATGGCAACCCTCCTGCGAGTGCTGGGATTATAGGTGTGCGCCACCACGCCTGGCTTTATGTGTTGCTGGCGAGTCAAACTTAGGGCCTTGCGCTTGCAAAGTACTTGAGCCGCAGTGCCATTCCTGCAGCCCCTGTGAGGATCTTTGTGAGGTGTGGTCAGCGATGCAGCCAAGTGTCATCCAGTAGACAGGCAGTCTCACAAAAACATGGCGGGCCGAGGGCGCAGCTCAGCATTTAGAGCACTTGCTAGCAAGCTTGAGGCCCCCGCTGCATAAGCCGGGCGTGATGGTGCATGCTGTAATCTCAGCACTCAGGAGGCTGAGGAAGGAGGACTGCTGTGAGTTCGAGGCCAGCCTGGCCTACACAGTGAGTCCAGGACCACCCTGTCTCAATTAAAACAAAAATGTGGTAAATATATATCAATACAATTTTTGTTAAATCCCAGCTTCTAAGCACAGACTCAGCTCCAAGGTACCTTGCCTGAGCCAAGGTTTCAGGGCCTGGGAGCTCCGAAAAGCAGCTTACGGTGCAAGGCAGTGGGGCAGGTGGCAGGACACCTGCAGAGGGACACACCCGCCGGCACTTCCGGACCGGAGGATGGAGGATTATGGGTGTGTGCCTCTGTCCCTGCCTCACTGTTCCATGACCACCGGGCATGGGCTGTGCCAAGTCTGTGCCAAGCTCCAGGCTACCACCACGGAGCCCCTGAGGTGCCCAGGAGGCTGAGAAAACCAGTGGGGCCGAGGTGAGGGGTCTCCCATCTCCAGACAAAGGGAGCCAGGCTAGGTGGCACGGGTCTGTAATCCTAGCACTATGGGAAGCTGAGGCAGGAAGACTGGAAGACTGACTGAGGGAGAGATCTTGTCTCAAAATCCAAACTAAAACTGGACTTGAGATGCAGCTCAGTCGTGAAGACCCTGGATGTGGTCCTCAGTACCACACCCCCCAATAACTGGAGGGGACATTGGACAACTGCAGTAGACCCCAAAGCCTGCCCACATCCCCACCCCGTGGCCTGACGGCATCCACTGCAGGGCCAGGGAGCGTAGGGCACATGTAGCCTTGGTTGGGGGCCAGCACCACCACAGAGATCCTGAGTTGCACAAGGGGTGGGCAGGAAGGGAAGTCACTGTGCACAGGCTGGTCCTGCCGTGGCTGGTGTGAGACACAGAGGAAGCGGCTGTGTGGAGAAGGTAGGGCCCTCCAGGAGCCAGAAGAGACCAGAAGTAGATTCTCCCGGTGGCCCGAGGGGGACAGAGCCCTGCTCACCCCTGACTTTCACCCAGTGCGAATATCTGGCTTCTGACCTCCCTGACCGCAGAGTAGGATGGCTTCTCTTTTGTGTGTGTCTGTGTATCTGTGTGTGTCCTATATGTGTATGTAGTACTAGGGATCGAGCCCAGGGCCTTCACATTGAGCTACACCCCCAGCCCATTTTTAGTTTTGATTTTGAGACAGCGTCTGCCTAAGTCACTCAGTTGCCCAGGCTGGGCTCAAATTTGCAATCCTCCTGCCTCAGCCTCCCAGAGTGCTGGGATGATAGGCCTGCACCACCAGCCCTGGCTGGGTGGGTTGTCTGTCGTAAGGCACTAGGGCTGTGATGCTGTGTCACAGCAGGTGCGGGACAGGGCCCGGCACCCACAGCAAGGTACCCTCCCTAGCTCAGCCCTCCCGGGATGGCACAGCCCCTCGGCCCCAGGCGGGAGGCCAAGCCCCCACCATCCTACCGGTCTTGGTGAGGCATGACTGAGCAAGGCCAGGACAGTGGAGCTGAGGCCACACTCCAGCTGTCCCTTAGGGGTAGGGTAGACAAGCCAGCTGCTCTCGGATTTGTGGGTCCCAGCTTGCTCCTGCCACATCAGGGAGCCAGGACCAGGGGACACTTCTGAGGACTGGCTCAGTGTTGCCCGGAAACGCAGGTGCTTCTAGAGAGGAGGGCACAGGAGGTGGAGGTCTAGTGGCCACAGCGAGGTGAAGGGGGACACATATGTACCAGCAGCCCCTCCCCCCAAGGAAGGCCTGGCTGCACCACAACAAGGAAGGTGCATGCCAAGTCTGTGGGCCTGTGTGTAGCTGGGAGGCGACCCCAGCCTCCCTCCTGCCCAGGGAGAGTCTCCAGGGACCAGCCTCAGCCCCCAGAATCCCCAGACCCCTGACCAGACCCCCGCCTGCCCGCCTGGGGCCCCACCAGCTTCCAGGAGGCCAGCTGCAGCAGTGGCCTCTGCTTTCCCTTGACGGGTGGCCAGGCAGGAAGTTCGAGAGGGCAGGGCAGCCACGCCCGTGTCACGTGAGCCCAGGTCCCTTGTCCTTAGATTGGGGCAGTGCACACACAACAGATCACTCCTCGGAAGCAGGAGCAAGGACACAGCCCTGCAGCCTCAACTCTGGGCGCTGGGCCTCAGTTTCCCCATCTGTTGAACAAAGATAATAAGCCCTGCCTTTGGGTGCACACGCAGAGCACAAGAGGGGACCCCCAACTCAGGCCAGACCACCTGTGGGAGCCCAGTGTCCCTCCCTCATTCAGGCTCACCCTTGATTTTATTTTTTTATATTTTAGTTTTTCTGGTAATGGGGATTGGGCCCAGGACCTTCACACTGAGCTACATCCTAGTCCATTTTTATTTTCGATTTTAAGACAGGGTCTCACGACATCACTGAGTTGCCCAGGCTGGGCTGGACCTTCCAATCCTTCTGCCTCAGCCTCCCAGAGTGCTGGCGTTGCAGGCCTGTGCCACCAGGCCCAGCTGACCCCCATTTTAGAGCAGAAGAAAGAGAGGGCTCCCTGGCAGTGAGCAAGTTACCTAATTCCGACGGGCCCCAGAGAAGAGGAGAGGTGCTTTGCTACAGGGTCCCCAGACGGTCACATGGGAGCAGAGCACAGCGGCCACCATATGCCCCAGCACCCCATCCATCCCTCTCTGGGCTTGGCCGCTGTGTGCCCCAGCCTCTCATCCCTCTTCCATCTCTGAAGCATCTGCACTGCAGATCCTCAGGAGCTTGAGGGCATGTGGTGCCAGGGTCCTCCCTGGGGCACTGGTTTGTCCCAGGGTCCCCAAATCTGAGGCTTCATAAGCACCCCAAGGGCAGCACAGCAGGCCAGGTTCCTAGGAGGGCAGGATGTGAGTCTGCTGCCCACAGCCTCATCACCCCTGTGCTCCCTCGGACAACTGGTTATGCCCAGAATTCTCCTCTGCAGGGCCTGGTGGTGCAGGCCTGTCATCCCAACACTCTGGGAGGCTGAGGCAGGAAGATCACAAGTTCAAGCCCAGCCTGGGGAACTTAGCAACTCACAGAGACCCTGTCTCAAAATCAAAAATTGGACCAGAGATGTAGCTCAGTGTGAAAGTCCTGGGCTTTATCCCCAGGAACCCAAAACAACAAAATGTCTTGCAATTCTTCTCTGTGCCATCGTTGGGTGGGAATGCCTATGCCTTAGATGCTGGATGTCCCCTGGGAGCTGCAGGCCATTCCCTCCCCCCACCCCTTTCCTCTATCAGGACGCCTAGCTGGGCACCACTGCACTTCTTTCCATTCCTACTCTGGACTCCCCCTGCCCCAGCCCAGCCCAGTCCTGGATGCTCCTAATTCCCTAGGAAGGCCAAGTCCCATCACAAGACTCCCTGGCTATAGGACAGGTGACCCTGCCTGTGCTCACCCAAGTGCCCCCGCGATTCCAGCACACCACCAAGCTACCCAGTGTCGATGCTGCCACCTGGTGGCCACAGCAGGAAGTCTTCAGGTAGGCATGGTGGGCCCTGCCTGCCCTTCCCCGCCCCTGCTGAGTAACCTGCCCTCTGACCAGCCACTCCTCACAGGGACGTCATTGTCATCCCTTCCTCCTGAGCAACTCCCCCAGATGGCCACAGACTGCAGGTGCTGCGTCCCCACAGCACCTTCTCTCAGCTGCATTCTGAGCCTGAAGACAAGCCGGGTCCTGCCCAGTGAGTGAGCCAGGCACGTGGGCAACCAGTTCAACAGGGAAAATGTAGACAATGACCCCTCTGACACACGTGTGCTGAAGGTCTGTGAGGATCCGGGCCCGCGGCAGACGCCAGGGAGACGCAGCCTGAGGCGGGGCTGCAGTGTGTCCCAGAGAGGGACCCCACAAGGCTGCGCTGGACCCTGGAGCTAAAAGCAGCCACCGAGGGATTCGGGGCAGCCCAAGGTTAGGAGAGGTCTTTGAGCTGGACCTGGTGACACAGACCTGTAAGGTCAGCACCCACGGAGGCTGAGGCAGGAGGATCACAACTTCAAGTCCAGCCTGGGTAGTTTAGTGAGCCCTGTGCTCAAATCAAGAGTTCAGCATGAAGGCCCTGGGCTGGATGCCGGCGCCATTAAAAAGAGGTTCTTTTGGGAAACATTTTAATGTTGGGCCACTTACTGAAAAGTACTGGACTGTGCCCATAATGCAAGTGGACTGCACAGCGTATTAATTACACCTCAATAAAGCTGTTAAAATATAAAGAAAGCCCAAGGGCAGGGCTGAGCCAGGCCACACGTACTGGAACAGAGGCCAGACAGAGGGAGACAGAGGGGACTAGCAGAGGCCAGCCAGCTTCTTCCCTGACAGAGACGGAGCCAGCTAGGGCAGGGCAGCCCAAAGCCAAGGGCAGCCGCTGGCAAGACCTGTGTCTCCTTTACCCCACATCAGCAAGGTGGACTCAGGCCACTCTTGGCTCCCAGAGGCCAGAGAGAAGTTATGTCCCAGTGCCCAGGTCACAGACAAAGATGGAAACAGCTCCAAATAGAAAGACCAAAAAAAAAGGACAAACTGGCTATGGTCTGAATATTTGTGTCCCCTTCCCTCAGATTCACTCCTGAGACTCCAGTCCCCAGGGGAGGGGATGGGGAGCCAGGCCTGTGGGGGTGATCAGGACACAGGAGGGAGCCCTCATCAGGGGGATCCGGGTTCCTATGCGAGACTCCAGGGGATGGGGGCGTAGCTCAGCGGTTAAAGCACTCCCCTACCATGCCCAAGGGCCTGCATTTGATCCCCTCAGGACCACGTAAACATTATCAGCATAATCCCAGAACTCAGGAGGCTGAGGCAGGAGGATTGCATATTTGAGCCCAGTCTGTCTAAAAATATAAAGTAAAAAAGGCTGCTGGAGGAATGGCACAGCAGTTAAAGCGCTTGCCTAAAAAGAACAAGGCCCT
Source organism: Ctenodactylus gundi (assembly GCA_004027205.1). Lineage (NCBI taxonomy): Eukaryota > Metazoa > Chordata > Mammalia > Rodentia > Ctenodactylidae > Ctenodactylus > Ctenodactylus gundi. Next base: position 33,080 of record PVKB01001450.1, on the reverse strand, counting down.
GAGTTTGATTCGCCAGCACCACATAAGCTGGGTGTTGTGGTGCTCGCCTAGTAACCCCAGCACTGGGGAGGCTGAGGCAGGAGGATTGCTGTGAGTCCAAAGCTAGCCTGGGCTCCATAGTGAGTTCATGACCAGCCTGGGCTACAGAGTGAGACTATCTCAAAAAAAAAAAAAGAAAGAAAGAAAGAAAGAAAGAAAGAAAGAAAGAAAGAAAGAAAGAAAGAAAGAAAGAAAGAAAACGAAAAAAAATAATGAAGTAAAAAAGGGCTGGGATATAGCTATTAAGGGGGCCAGCTTCGAGAGGAGCCCGGAACCTTAGCTTCACCTTACAGGACTGCTGTCTGTGGACACCATGGAGGACCCTCCAGTGTCCAGTAGCCACATACCACGCCCACTCCTGCAGACCAGGACTAAGGGCCCACGCCCCACGGGAGGTGGGAATCATGGCGGCCCGGCAGCAGCACATGGGATCAGCTCAGGGTCCCCAGAAACCCAACCACTCACTTTTCACCTCAGCTCCCTCACAGGTCGCCAAACATCACCCATGACAGAACCGTTTATGGGAATCAGCCCGTGCTCGGCCAGCCAGGGCTTCCCACTTGCATGCATGTGCATGCGTGTGCATGCGTGTGCATTAGTTTCTTTGAGACCTGACTGTGCAAAGCAATTGGGTAGAGACAGGAGGAGGAGAGAGACTGCTGGCAGAGGGGCTGGATGTCGCTTAGGGGCACAGCACCCGTGTACTCTGCACACGGCCCTAATTCGATCTCCAGCACAGCAATAAACAAACGAAACTCCCAGCAGACAGCTGGGGGCATAGTCCAGCGGCTAGAGCACTTGCCTAGCATACGTAAGGCACTGGGTTCAATTCTCCAGGACCACATAAAGATTAGCACACACCTGTAATCCCAGCACTCAGGAGGCCGAGGCAGGATTGCCATGTGTTTGAGGCCAGCCTGGGCTCCATAGTGAGTTCAGGACCAGCCTGCGCCGCAGACAAGATCAATCCTAGCAGAGAGAATGAATCTGCTGGGAAAACATCCTACTAAGTGGTGGGAAGGGAAAAGGCAGCAGAAAGATCTGAGACCAGGTGTGGGGGTGCCCAGTGGGCCAGTGCTGGGGCCAGGTTTTAGCAAGAGGTAGTCTTAGGGGCTGGCTCTTGCAGGAGAGGGTGTAACAGGGACACTCCAGACCCAGAAGCAGCCACCTGTGCCATGGGGGGTCCCCACAGGCCTAAAGCTCCCTGCTCTTCCTGGAGTGCGAGCCCGCTGCTCCCATGCATGGCAGGCTCTGCCCATCCTAGCCAGAGCCCTCTGACCCTCAACCACAGGCCTCCGAGCTCAAGCCAAAAACTTGCTGCCCCAGGGGATGCCCTGCCACTCAAGCCGGCCACATAGCCACCCCGGGCAAGGTCAGGACATCCTTCCCTTCCGTGACTTAGCAATGCAGCTGCCTGAACCTAGACCTGAAGCTCAGCATTCCAGTGGCTGAGGAACCCAAGCCCTCGGGAGGCCCTGGTCTTTCCGCCAGCTCTGCTCTGAGTGGCTCCCACCTGCCCCCCAGAATCCCAGCCTGGCCTTTCCCTAACCAGGACTCGACTGTTGCTACAAGTTCCACTTCCTGCTTTTCCTCCTGTTTTTTCTCTATCTGAATTGTTTTCAACTGGGGCAGGCCCCGTTTTCATATTTTATAAAGCAAACAAAATGACAAAGCTGTTTGTTTTCAGCAGCCAAATCAAAGCCTGTTCCCTGCTCCCCTGGCCACGCCTGGCTTGGTCTCTACAGGGACCCATCTTGCTGGCCCTGTTCCTGCCCTCCTGGCTCAGGGAGCCTGGCCAGGAGATGTGGCTCTCAAGAGCTGCCACAGAACCCCTAGGACACCACGCTCTGGAGAGCGTGTCCTCATACCTGGCAGAGGTGGACATGAACTTTGCTCCCACTCACAGAGCACCTGCAGCCAGCTCTTTGCAAGGACTTCCTGGGACCTGACTTGAGATTAGAATCTTAACTGAATGTCTGTTGGCCCCAGGAGCTTGGCACAGGCAGCACCAGCCAGCTGGGGAGGGGTCGGGGAGCCTCTCACCCACCCAGCTGTGTGGCCCCAGGCCTCCCCTCTCTGTCCAGTACTACAGCTTCACTGTGTGTGTATGTGTGGCCTTCACTCGCAGCTACATTGCCAGACATTTTTATTTTTTATTTTATTTGAGACAAGGTCTTGCTCTGCAGCCCAGGCTGGTCCTGAACTCACTATGGAACCCAGGCTGCGCTTGGACTCACGGCAGTCTCCTGTCCCAGCCTCCAAGTGCTGGGATCACAGGGGTGTGCCACCATTCCCGGCTTATGTGGTGCTGGGGAATCAAACTCGGGTACTCAGCGCTTGACGTCACCACACTTGGTAGGCGAGCACTTTAACTGCTGAGCCACTGCTGAGCCATTCCTCCAGCCCCTTAATTATTTTAAGACAGGGTCTCACTAAGTTGCTCAGACTGAGCTCAAACTTGCCATCCTCCCACCTCGGCTTCCCAGAGTGCTGGGATGACAGGCCTGTGGCCCCAGGCCCGACCGCTGTGTCTCCTTACCCACGTGCTCTGCAGCTCACCTGTGGGGAAGCACACGTGCCCGGCCCTCGTGGTATCTACAAGCCTGCCTGCAATGAATCAGTAATAATGCCGCTGTCTCTGGCACTCGCCAAGAACTGGGCAGAGTGCTTCACAGGTGCCCTGAGTCTAGCGATAGCTCAGTAAGGAGAGTGTAGGAGACTCCTCTGTCTTGCCCAAGCCTCAGCTTCCTCGTCTGTTCACCCACTCAGCCAGAGCCCCCAAGTGGGTGCTGGAGTCTCTGCCAGCTGTCAATACCTACCTCAGCGGCAGAGGTCAAACCCTGCATCTGGAGGCGCTCCCGGGAGGGCTTCCTGGAGGAGGCCTAAGGGGAGCTAGCTGCCCTCAGGCTGAGCCGGGAAAGAACAGGAGGAAGGAGGGAGGGCAGGGAAGGAGTCCAGAGGGGACAGGGCACATTCCAGGTTCAATGGCTCAAAACTGGGCGGTGGAGGAAGTCACTCCACCTGGCAGAAAAGGGGCAAGAGCCTGCTTTCTGGAGGACCAGCCGGGGTGACTGGCACTACCCAGGCCTGTCGGAGGTGCCCCTCCTCCCCCGGAAGCCTGCCATCCTCCCGCCAGCCTCTCTGGATGCAGCCCACCTTGGGGTTCGTCTCAGGGAGAGGAAGGGCCTTCAGCAGGCACCCCGAGTCCTGGGTCCCTCGCCTGGCCACTCCCCGGGGACCACACTCCATCCCACACCCACACTGCCAGGCCCGGACTGGGAGGGCGAGGCTGCCCCGCAGCGCCTGGACCCTCTTTAGGCAGGGCCCGGTCGCCCTCCGGGTCCCACGCTCGGGTTGGGGACGCCGCCGTGGGTCCCGCAGGAGAAAACCACAGCGTCACAAAGGACAGGCTGCTTCCCGGCCCCGGCCCAGCCGCAGCGGGGCACGGTCACGCGCGTCCTCGCTGAGATACTTAAAAGCCACACAACTGGCTGTCGCCGGAGTCGCCGGGTCGGAGACGCCCGAGCGGAGCCCGCGACGGAGAAGACCCCGTCGGTGGGTGAAGCCGAGGCCCGGGAGGGACGGGCGCAGCAAAGGGCTGACCCCACCTGCAGCCACTGCAGTCGGACACCGCCGCCCAACCCAGAGGCGCGCGCAGGGAATGGCGCCTTCCCACGCGTGACTGAGGACTCCTGGCCAGCGGTGGGCCATCCTGGGCGTGGAGAAGCGGGGGACAGGGCGCCCGCAGCCCGGCGCCGGCCCGGGCGCAGCATTCAGGGACCCTGCGGGACGCGGGAAACCGGCCGCCACACCGAGGGACGCGCACCCACGGAGCGGCGCCCGGGGTACGAGTCCCTGTCGGCGCCCATCCCCGGGCGGCCACCCGCATCGCGACCGGCGCCGCCGGGACCCCGTGGGGTCCGCGCCGGCTCACCCAGCATCTCCTTGCGCCCGCCCTCGTCGGCCCGGCTCACCCAGCATCTCCTTGCGCCGCTGCGTGTGCGGCTGGTCGGTGTAGACCCACTCGAAGTCGCTGCGGCCCGCGCTGTTGCCCATGGTGGGGCCGCCGGCTCGGCTCCTCGCAACCTGGCGCGCCCCGCCAGCGCGCGGCTACCTCGGGCCGGGGGCGGGGCCAGCGCCGGGGACGAGACCAGGTGCCGGGGCGGGGCCAGGTGCCGGGGCGGGGCCACCGCGGGGCGCCTCGACTCCCTCGTCTGGGCCACGGGGCCCACGGGCGTAGCACCCCGCCCTACGCCGCCCCGAGGGGCGCACGCCTCCGTGTCGGCCCCACGCGGGGGCCGGGACCACGCGGCACTGCAGGAGGACGGCCACGGGGGCGCAGGAGCGGCCGCGGGAGGCTCACCCGCGAGGGGTGCCCGCCGGCCCGCGAGGGGTGCCCGGCCGGCGGGCACCGGCGGAGGGAGGCGGCCGCGACGGCGGTGCCGTGAGTCAGGCTGCCCGCCCCAGGAGCGCGCGGTCTCGACTGGGACACAGGTCGGGAAGTGATACCGTGACGCGCCGGAGCCCCGGGACCGGCCCTCGTGGGACCAGACAAAGGGCCGGAGCAGGTGGAGTCGCAGCAGGTGGCGCGGCTCGAGCCCGCCGGTCCCCGCCCTCCGCCGCCCCTCTCCTGGGCGCTCTGGGGGCTGGACCTGCGGGCGGGAAGGCTGAGCGCGGGGCGCAGAGCGACTCCGCTCCCCGCGCTGGGATCTGCGGTCGGGCTCGCGGCCATCTGACACCTGTCCCTCATCCCTGCCCCGAGGCGGCCCAGCCCGAGCCAGGAAGGAGCGTGGGGGCCGTCCGTGCCAGCTCAGTCCGCGTGGGGGAAGGAAGTGCGCGCAGCCCAGCCCGGGATCCTCTGAGACCGGAGGACCACACATTGGAGCCCAGCCTGGGCGATTTGAGACGGCCTCAAAGTCAAAAATAAAAACTGGGCCGGAAATGTAGCTATAGCTGAGTGTGAGGCCCCGGGATTCAAAGCCTAGCAACGCCCAGCAAAGGGGGTGGGCCCAGAGACAGATGACCCAGGATGGTGAGGAGTCACCCACTGCGGGGCACCAGCCTGCGGGCCCACCTCCAGCGGGGCAGAGCTCGCTGCTCCCCAGGCAGCTGCCCTGTTCCATCTAGAAGGGCCCTCAGGACCCGTTCTACCGGCTGCCACTGTCCCAGCAGAGAAACTGAGGCCCAAGATGAGGTGGGTCTTGCTGAGGCGCACGAGAATAGGCTGGAACAGGGCCCTTCCTGACCTTGGATTCAGGATCATCATCCCTTGGAAAGCCTGGTGATCACCACCTCAGCACCAAGCCCGTCTGGAACACCACCGAGCCTGCCAGCTCCCCCTCTCAGGACCAGGATCCCAAGCCCCTGAGAGAGCCCCCTGCTCTCTCCCCAAGATGCCACCTGGCTGAAGGGAGCAAACGCAATGATCTTATATTCTAGGTGAGGAAACTAAGGACAGAAAGGGAACAAGATGGAGGACATGGTGATTGGGGCAAGTGCCTGGCACGGGGCCCTTGCTCAGCGCCCCCAGTGTCCCAAGGGTGGCTCTGACCAGGAAGCTCAGGGCCATTACGAGGGAATAGTCCCAACTGTTCTTTCAGAAATGAAAGAATGGAGGAATGGCTCAGCAGTTAAAGCACAACATGAACTGGGCAGGGTGGCACACACCTATAATCCCAGCACTTGGGAGGCTGAGGCAGGAGGACTGCCATGAGTCCAAGGCCATCCTGGGCTGCAGAGCGAGACCCTGTCTCAAAAAAAGGAAAGCACATATTCCTTTGTCGTGTGCTGTCCTGAATGGGACAGAAAAAGACACGGGTTGTAACAAAGGCAATCAACAGTATTAACTTTATTTCACAGTAATGCAGCCACAGGGGTTCTTGGGGTGCCAAGGATGGAACCCAGGGCCTTGTGCATGCTAAGCAAGCACCCAGTGCCCAGTTACATGCCAGCCCTTTCCTTGTCTTAATATTTTCAGGCAGGATCATGCTAAGTTGCCCAGACTGACCTCAAACTCATGATCCTCCTACCTTACCCCACCTGCAGCCATTACAGTCGGATACCGCCGCCCAACCCTGAGGCAGCAGGGATTAAAGGCCTGTGCCACCACACCTGGCAACAGTGCTTCACGGTGCTGTACGTCCTATCATGGCAAGATGTCAAGGGGCTGGAGAAGCCTTGGAGGGCTCTGAGCCCAGCATGATGGGAGATTGTGGTCAGAGCTCTGGAGACCAGAATCCTGAGAGAAGTGGGGATTGGAAAGGCTGGGCTCAAAAAGTCTCAGATGGGAAGGAGAACTGTATTGGCAAGTGGCCTAAAAACCATACGTGCTACGCTCTGGCAGAGAGCTGGTTGGCGTGTCGCCCTTGTCTAGAGACTCTGCCTCAAATCAGAAGTAAAAATGGGCTGGGAACATAGTACGAGGGATTGGTGTTCCATCCTTAGCACCACCCACACGAAGGGGGACAGGACAGGCGTGGTGCCGCACACCTGTAATCCCAGCACTTGGGAAGCTGAGGCAGGATCGCTACCTGATTGAGGTCAACCTGGGCTACAGAGTGAGCTCAGGATCAGCCTGGACTACAGAGCAAGACCCTGTCTCAAAAAAGGGGAGGCACTGGCGTCATCCCAGATAAATAAGACAGACAGCCCACGAGAGAAGACGGCCCTGGAGCAGCGGATAAACCCCACCATCTACCCACCGAGATCTCTAGGAAACGCAGGCGGGACACGAGACCGGTGATTCCTCTTCTCCCAACATGGCCTCGTTTGACCTGTGAAATTCTAATTGCAATGATGTCTAATTATGCCTGTCCCTACCTGAGAGACATCACCATATGGCTTGTATTTATTTCCAGCCAGGGTTGCTTCACCATGGGAACACAACCTGGGCAGTGTATCTCTGGGCGGCCAGACGGGCCCCTGCACCAGCCTTGAGAGGTCCTGGACATCGCTGCCCCGGGACACCTGCTTCCATGTGGATGCACCTGAGATGAGGCTGCTGCTGTTGCTGGTGTCCTGCAGTCTGGTAAAAGACGAGCGACGGGGGAGGGCCGTGAGTGGCCACCGTCCTCTGCCCTCCCCACCATCCCTCAGTACCAGGAGCCACAAGCTGCACTTGGGCACGGCTGGAGACCCAGCAGACTCGCCCACCCCGCGTCCCCACCCGCGCGGGACTCATGCTGGCTCCTCGCCGGCCTTCCCAGGGCGTGCTGCCAGGTGGGGCACGGCTGGGCTCGGGGCTGGCTCGCTCCCTGGGAGTTGCCCCTGGCACCCCAAGTTCTGGAGGGATTTCTGGCAAAGGCCAGCGTCTTAATTATTAGTTGCTCCTAGAACAGGGCAGCCCCTCAGGCGTGGTGGCACGCGCCTGTGATGCCAGCTATTCCAGAGGCTGAGGCAAGAGGGTGGCAAGCGTGAGGTGGGCCTGAGCCACACAGCAATGCTGCCTCTGAAGATAAGCAGACAGAGGAGGTGGGAGGGCTGGCATGGCCATAGACAGCCTCGGAGAGGCCTGCCCGCCTCCGGCTGGGGCCCGGGCGTCCTGGAACAACACAAAACCTGCCCTGGAGCCAGGGGGGAGGAAAGGGTGAATGCCCAGCCAGGCTCCTCCACCGGCCTGTGCAGGCAGCCCCTGTGTAGCCCCCAGCCGCCTTTAGAAGTCCTGTGTGCCCGAGGGGCACGCTGGACGCCCTGGGCTCCAGTCCCCAGCCCCACGTAATAATTAGCCAGTACGCCGGAGAGGCTGAGGCAGGAGGACTTCTGTGAGTTCGATGCCAGTGTGGACTACTGAGACTTTGTTGAAAATAAATTCATATGTGTATATGTGCCAACATGTACACACTGGTTGGCTTTCGTGTGTCTCCACCCCAGATATCAAGTTAACCTTGGTATGTGCTGAAACACACCAGCTGACAAAACTTCCTACACTTAATCCATGGGGGGTCCGAATTCCAGTTATGGACTTGAACTTGTGATCCTCCTGCCTCAGCCTCCCAGAGCACTGGTGTGACAGGTGTGTGCCTGGCTATCAAAACCTAATAAAAGGGTGATTTTCTGCATTGCAAACAGCACGCTTCTGCCTGTACTTAAGCCTGGTTTAAGTACAAGGCTGCCCACAGTGGGCTACTACAACCTCAGTGCGGTGGAACCAGAGACTGAGTGAGGCCCCTATCAACATCCAGCATGAGTAGTATACCAGCCACCACCAGGTGTCTGCCCACATACCTTTGTTGTGGGGTTTTTGTTGTTGTTTATTTATAAATAATGAATAACATTCTCTCACTCTATAGTCCAGGCTAAAGAGTCTGCCTGAGAAGCCCAGCGGGAGCAGGCAGCTGAGGCCAGGGCAGCTTGGACAGGTGTCCCGTGGGTGTGGGAGGAGCCAGGCAGCATGGTGGCCCACGCATGTCATTCTAGTACACGAGAGGCTGAGGCAGGGTGAGAACAGTTTGAGGCCAGCTTGAGCTCAGCATGAAAGACATGGGAAGAACTTATCTCAAAAAAAGGGCGGGGAGGCTGGAGGAGAGCCCAGTGGCGAGACCGCTGGCCTGGCAAGCACAAGGCCCTGAGTGACTCCCCAGCACCACATAAACTGGACATGGTGGGGCACACCTGTAGACCCAGCACTTGGCAGGCCAAGGCAGGAGGCTTGCTTTGAATGCTAGGTCAGCCTGGACTACAATAGTGAGTTCAGGACCAGCTTGAAATGTAGAGTGAGATCCTGTCTCAAAAGAAACAAAAACCAAAATAAAACAACACAAACACACACACACACACACACACACACACACACACACACACACACACACACAGATTAAGAACCAAAACAGCAACCAGTAAGCCTGGGAGTGTAGCTCGGCAGTAAAAGGCTTGCCAGTATGCCCGAGGCTCTGGGTTAGTGCCAACAAGGCTGCTTCTGAATTCACCATGGAGCCCAGGCTGGCCTCGAACTCATGGCAGTCCTCCTGGGGAGTCACTCGGGGCCTTGGGCTTGCCAGGCCAATGGTCTTGCCTACATCCCCTGACATTTTTACTTTTCCCCACCATTTTTATTTATATATATATATATATATATATATATATATATATATATATATGCAATACATAAGGCTTACACTGAACTTGGGTATTTTGTGCACATACCTATCACATCAATATTACAATCCCTTCCCTCCCCACTTTTGGCCCTCCCACATCCTCCCCATCCCCCTGTAATCCCACTATGCCACTCTTTTGGTTCTATGGAATGCCTGTGTTCTGGGTTTCCCAAATCAGAGAAACCATGCGATAATTAACATACTTAATCTTCTGCGTCTGACTCATTTCACCACCCAAATCACCACCTACTAGCTTGGTTTCCCGTCCCTAGAGTGAGCTACAGTGGCCATATCTGGCTGCTTCTTCCCTGGGTCCAGCAGAGCCCTGTATTGGGGTGATTTGCCCAAAGTTCTTTTCTTCTGTATCTTACTATATATTTGTAGAGATTCTTTAATGTGGCTTCACCCACCAGTCCATGTAAGAAGAGAATCACAACAATGGAATTTATAAGGCTAGAAAATGTGAGAAAGAGAAAGAGAGAAGTTAAATTTCAAATTCCTTAGCTGAGTACTGAATGGTAAATGTTTGTACATTCAAAAGACAATCAGGTTGTCATTGCATTAGTCCGTTTTCTTAGGATAAACTTATATCCAAGACCAAATGAGTGAATCGCTACATTAAATGAGCTTAAGCCTAGATCAAATTGCTACATTAAATGAACTTAAGGCTATATCACGTAAGTATACTACACTTAAAGCAAGAGTGGCATGCTTAGGTATTTCAGAATTTTTTTAAACTTTCATAAATTATTTACTCACATTTCACTAACTACTAACATTTTGCCAGATTTGGTTTATCATTTTACCTACCTATCCATTCCTAACTTCATGCATACATATTTTTAAAGATTTTATACGAATTGCCTATGTTGAATATAATTACTATGTTTTGTAAACTTATGTACTATTAAAAACAATAATTATGGGGGAAGATTCACAGGTTTTATGAGACAGTTAATACTGTTTTTAGAAGGATACCAATCAGATGATTCAAAGTACCAGTTTACTTTTTTTTGGTTACACGTTCTCTTTAGGTGTTTCTGTTCCACCATGTTTTTGGTGTTGCTCATCTCTCTGCTTGTCGTAAAGATTCTTTCAAGTATTGTCTAGTGGTCACAAATTTCTTCAGGGATTCTTGGTCCCTGCCATTTTTTAAAATTTGTTTTTATTTTATTTTAGATATTTCGTGGTACTGAAGATTGGCCCCAGGACCTTCACACTGAGCTACATTCCCAACCTGGTTTTTGCTGCTGCTGCTGTTGTTGTTTATGTTGAGATAGGTTCTTGGCAAGCTACTAAGTTGATCAGGCTGAGCTTGAATGAATTTGCAGTCCTCCTTCCTAGGCATCCCACAGAGCTAGGTTTACAGGTGTATGCTATCACACCGGAAATATTTTTAAATCATTATTATTATTCGGGGCTAGCGGCATGGCTCAGCAGTTAAAGTGCTTGCCCAGTGTCATGGTTGGATCTGGAGTGTTTCCCAAAAGCCTCATTTACCTGTGGTTACTGTGTAGTGTGGGGAGGCGGGGCCTGCCTGGAAGGGGCGGATGCTTGACGTGAGAAGGGAGTGTGCTGGTTCTGCCCTTCTTCCCAGACTTGTCTCTGGTCTGCCATGTTGTGAAAACATCTGTCTCCGGAGCACCAGATCTGGCCCTGGCTGTGGTCCCCCCATGTGATTCTACCATTTTCAAGCCACCCGCCCACCCATTAAATGGACTGTGATTTTCTGAAACTGTAAGCTAAATCTTTCCTCCTTAAAGTTGTGGATGTCAGGTAAGTAACTAAGACACCAAGCAAGGTCAAGGCCCTGCGTTCAGTTCCCCAGCACCACATAAGCCAGGTGTGGTGGCACACCCCTGTAATTCCATCACTTGAGAGGCTTAGGCAAGAGGATTGCTGTGAGTTTGAGGCCAGCCTGGGCTATGTAGTGACTTCAGAACCAGACTGGAAATGTTTTTATATATTTATCTAATGGTACTGGGGACTGAACTCAGGGCCTTCAGAATGAGTTACATCCTCAGCACATTTTCTTTTTTTGAGACAGAGTCTTGTTCTGTGAGCCCAGGTTGGTCCTGAACTCAGTATGGAGCCCCCTGGACTCATGGCAATCCTCCTGCCTCAGCCTCCCAAGTGCTGAGATGACAGGCGTGTGCTGGCGCACTAGGCTTATGTGGTGCTAGGGACTCAAAGTCGGGTACTTAGCAGTTGACTAAGCACTTGCTACACAAGCATTTTAACTGCTGAGCCATTCCTCCAGCCCCAGCTCAGCACAATTTTTATTAATTTTGAGACAGGGTCTCACTAAGTCACTAAATTGCCCAGGCTATGCTGGAATTTGCCATTTCCTGCCACAGCATCCCAGAATGCTGGAGTCACAGGTGTGCATCACCACACCCAGTTTCTAATTAATATTCTTTTAAAAATTATTGGATTGTTCCTAGGCATTATCCCTAGGGCTGGCCCCCATCCTCGCTCCCTGCTGGCCAGAAGGCCTGCTTGCCCTCACCAGGAGTGCCCTTGGTGCCCAGAGGGCCTCAGTAAGCCAGGCCACATCACTCAGCATAGCCCCAGATCACACCTATGGCTCTTCTTAAGCCAGATTGCATTAGGCAGTGTCTTAGTTACTTTTCCATTTACGACTCAATACCCGACATCCACACATTTAGGGGAGGAAAGGTTTATTTTCTTCACAGTTTCAGAAGGTCACAGTCCATTCAGGGGTGGCTGGCAACCGTGGAAGTACATGGCAGAGGCAGAGGTGGAGGCAGCTGCTCACGACATCACACACAGGAAGCCGAGTCAGGGCAAGTTGAGACTAATTCTCAAGGAACAGGAAGCAGCTTACGTGTCCTTCTAGGTTTCCTCCCAGTGATCAGCCTCTCCTGGATCCAGGTGTGGGAGGTGTGGTAAACCACCATTACACGCCTGTAATCCAATTTACGTGCCTGTAATCCACCCCTCCAGACTAGGCCCCAGTGTCCCAACAGCACATGGTTACACAATCTATAACATTCAAATACATGAGACTTCTGGGGGACACTCCAGATCCAACCCACGATGGGCAGGTTCAGAGTCGTTAGGCTAGATGGGTCCAGACCTCCCACATGAGGAACTCACCCTCAGAGAGGGAACCCTGAGAACTTAAGAAAGACCACACCTTCGAATGGCCAAGTACACAGCTAAGGTTGCGTAGGACGTGAGACCACAGACCCTCAGAACCCAGGGTCCGGAGTCTTACCTTGGGTCCCTAAATTTGATCTGAAACCAATAAACTAGTTTTATGTTAATATGCACCAATCAGTAAAGACCAACTCTATGTAGAAAAATTAATATGCATGATCCATTTAAAAACCATAAAATATGACTGTAACCCCCAAATACTTGGTGCCCTTGCCCCGCCTCCTGCTTTCAGGGCGTTCCTACTTTTTACCTCACTTTCTCCTTTATAGATCTCCCAATAAAGTTACCTGTTTTTCTTTTCTTTTCTTTTTTGAGACAGGGTCTCGCTCTGTGGCCCAGGCTGGTCCTGAGCTCACTGGTGCAGCCCAGGCTGGCCTCAGACTCACGGCAATCCACCTGCCTCAGCCTCCTGAGTTCTGGGATTACAGGCATTACAGGCATGTACCACCATGCCCAGCTTTATGTGGTGCTGAGGAATCAACTCAGGGCCTTTAACTGCGGTGCTGTTCCTCCAGCCCAAAGTTACTTTCTACTTCCAAACTCTTTCTTTGTTTGCAGTGTTCATTCTTGGACATGGGCAGAGCACGAATCCTGGTGTTGAGCTCTCTGGCATCATACCTCTGGCGCCCAAACAAGGACCCAAAAACATCGCTCAGGGACCTCTGAAGACATCACATGGTAGGCTAACATTTACTCTGGGTATGCTTCTCTTTGGGCCTGTAGTCTCTTTTTGCATAATTAAAATTGGGCACCTGTCAACCAGTTAAAAGCCAGGAGGGCGCCAATCTCAAGTCTTGAGTGACACGTTTCTGAGGGGCGACAAGCTCCAACCCCCCAGCCACTCCTGGCTGGGAATGTCGGTTCACGGACTCATTCTTTCCCTGTCCCATCTGAGGTGTGAGTGTTTCTGGGGCCAGTGAAAAGTGTCGGTGTAGCTCAGCTTTTGGACCTGTCCCTTTCCTTTTTCCTGAGTGGAGACGGAAGAGCATCTTTAGGCAAGGCTCAGTCTGAGAGATAACGTGAGTCCCACTCTCTACTGGTCACAGCGAGGAAGGTAACGGGCAGGCAGTTTTGCAAGGTTGTCCCTGCGAGCCTTCTGGTAAGAGACAGATTTAAAGGCCGAGTCTGGACACTCTGGTAAAAGAAAAAATCTACATTTCTTATTCGCCTTTAGAATGTGTCTTAATTGGGAAAAATTCACTCCCCAAGCCCTGAAGAAGAGGAGGTTTTTCTGCAGCAGGCATGGCCCAGTTCTAGCTGCCTGACAAGGAAACCTGGCCACCTGTGGGCTCACTCAACTACAATGCTATTCTGCAATTAGATTTATTTTGTAAATGTAAAGAAAAGTGGTTGGAAGTCTCATACCCAAGTTTTCTTTGCCTTGAGGGATATTCGGATCTTCACCGTGATTATAACTTACCCTACTGGTTCCCAAACACAGGCCATGGCTCCTGCCATGCCCACTGCGCCTTCCACTGCTGAAGACGCTAACCCAGAGTCACCTCTCTGTCTTATTCCAAGCGTGTCCTTCTCCTTCTGTGACCCCTAAGCTCCTTATCCATCTCTGCCAGGCCAGTCAGAAATATGCCCAATACAGGACATGCCTGGAGGAGAATTTGGTACCACTCCAATCCATGTGCCATTGACACTGTGAGACCTGAGGCAAATTAAAACAGACCTGGGGGGCTGGAGGCATGGCTTAGCAGTTAAAGCACTTGCCTGGTAAGTACCTGAGTTCGATTCTCCAGCACCGCATCAGCCATAAGTGGTGGTGCACGCCTGTAAACCCAGTACTTGGGAGGCTGAGGCAGGAGGATTGCCATGAGTCCAAGGCCAGCCTGGGCTCCGTAGTGAGTTCAGGACCAGCCCGGGCTACAGAGGGAGACCCTATCTCAGACAAATTAAAAAATAAATAAAACAGACTTGCGTAAATGTTCAGAGGGTACTGATAGATACACTGAGGGCTTTGAGGGAATTTGCCAAGTTTTTAAGCTGTCATGGGAAGATACCATGCTTATCTTACCTTTTTCTCACCACCTTTTTATTAACTATATATATTATACATAACATTTACAACGAGCTTGAGTATTTTGTGCACATATATACCCCATTAACATTATGATCCCTTCCCATACTTGGCTTTACCTCACCCTCTCCAGCCCTCCCACTATCCCACCCATTTGGTTCTACGGAATGCCTGTGTTCTGGGTTTCCCAAGTCAGAGAAACCATGCGATATTGAACTTATTTAATCTTCTGCATCTGACTCACTTCACCACTCAGATCGCCACTTATTAGCTCAGCTTCCTGCCCCTAGAATGGGCTGCAGTGGCCATACCTGGATGCCTCTTCTCTGGGTCCAGCAGAGCCCTTTAGTGGGGTGATTTGTCCAAAGTTCTTTTTTTCTGTATCTTACTATAACTTTGTTGAGATTCTTTAACCTGGTCTCACCCAGCAGTTCACATAAGAAAAGAACTGTAACAGTGAAATTCATAAGCCTAGAAAATGTGAGAAAGAAAAAGAGAGAAGTTAAATTTCAAATTCCTTAGCTCAGAACTAAAAGGTAAATGTTTGTACACTCAAAAGTCATTCAGGTTTTCAATACATCAATCAGATTTCTTAGGATAAACTTATATCAAAGACCAATTAAATGAATTTCTACATTAAATGAATTTAAATCTATATCACATAAGTATATTACATATAAAGCAATATACATAATGGCATATGTATTTCAGAACTTTTTAAAAGTTCATAAATTATTTACTCACATTTCACTAATTACAAACTTTTGCCAGATTTGGTTTATCATTTTATCTACCTATCCATTCATAATTCATGCATACATATTTTAAAGATTTTATATCAGTTCTTCTGGTTGGATATAATTATTATGCTTCACAATCTAATACACTATTAAAAATAAAAATAATGGGGGAAGTTTCACAGATTTTATGAGACAGTCGGTACTGTTTCAGAAGGATACCAGTCAGATGATTCTCATACCAGCCGATTTCTTTCTCTTTAGGTGTTTCCTTTCCTCCATGTTCTTTAGTGCAGCTCGTCTCTATGCCTCTCTCAAAGATTCCTTCAAGTATTTTCTGCAGTGCTGGGCTAGTGGCCTTCTTTTTTTTTTTTTAGAGTTTCACTCTGTAGCCCAGGCTGGTCCTGAACTCACTATGGAGCCCAGGCTGGCCTTGGACTCATGGCAATCCTCCTGTCTCAGCCTCCCAGGTGTTGGGATCACAGGCGTGCGCCACTAAGCCTGGCTTATATGGTGCTGGGGAATTAAACTCAGGTACTTAGCACTTAGCACTTGCTAGGCAAGCACTTTAACCACTGAGCCATTCCTCCAGCACGGTTGCAGATTTCTTTAGGGATTCCTGGTCATGAAAATTTTTTACTTCTTCAATTTTCAGGGATAATTTTCCTGGATACAACAACGTGGTTGACACTTACTGTCTTTTAAAGCTTGAAAGATTTTGTTCCAGGCTCTCCTGGCCTTTAAAGTTTGCATTGAGAAATCTGTCGTAATTCAAATGGGTTTGCCTTGGTAGAATAATGTCTGGTTTTCTCTTGTTGCTTTTAATATTCTCTCTTTGTGTTGTTTTTATGAGGCTTATTGTTGTGGTGAGTCTTGTTGTTGGTTGAGGTTATTTGGTGTTCTAAAAGCTTTTTGTACCTGAAAATTAATTTCTTTTTCTAGCTTTGGGAAATTTTCTTGCATGATTTCGGTGAATAAATTCTTTATACCTTTGGTGCTGTCTTCTGCTCTTTCTCCCACACCCCCAATTCTGTCGTTGGTTCTCTTTGAATCTTCCATCAGCTATTATATCCAGCTACTTTGCTCATTCTTAATTTTGGAGTTGTGCCTAATTATAGCATTTGCTTCCTCAGCCTTGTCTTCAAGGTCTGAAATTCTGTCCTCACAATATTTGAGTCGACTTCCCTTGCTTTCAAATATATTTTTCATATCCTTAATTTCAGCCAGATTTCTTTTCAAAATTTCCACTTCTTTATTAAAATGTTCCTTCATATCTTGCATTTCCTTATTCACCTCAGCCAGCTTTTTTATCTGTGGCTTCCATATGCTCAATGCACTTCGTTGTCTCCACTAGGATCACTATTTGATTAGTAAGATCCTCTTTAAGCCAGCTGATCGTTGCTAGCATTTCTTTGAGAATATCTTGTTTGAACTCATTTATTTGCTTTCTGACTTCCTTCCCTTGAGCCCCACTATTTCAGGGCCCATGACATTAGTTTCTGGGGTCTCAGGCATCTCGGTGGCTGTCCTGTTGCCCTGTCTAATTCCCATGTTTCTGTTGTTGCAGGCCTTCACTTTAAAGGCCTACACGAGAGGTTTCTTTGAGTGAGTATGAGGGTGTGTCAGGGGAGCTGAAACTCCTCTGAGTTCCGCACTTGCAGTGGGCAGTGAGGGGAGACCTAGCAGCCTGACGGCCTCTAAGGTGTCACGATCACTACCAGCCCCTCAGCAAAGCTCTCCTGCCTAATATGGCTTCCCTCTCTTAAGGGCAGGGCTCTCCACCCTCGGAGATGCTTCCACTACACCCAAGCTGTTCTGGGGGTTGGCAGCCTTTCTCTCCTCTCCACAACTGTGTCTTGTGCCAGTTTCTTCCTAGGCACTGTTGAAGAGTGACCCCAAGACCTTGATGTGCTCTTCTGAGTTTTCCTTTACTCTAAGTATCTCAGTCTCAGGCTCTTTTTTTAAAAAAAATAGCTCCTGCTTATGTTGTTGCCAGTTATGGCTGCCAAGTGCTTCTTCTGCTCTGGGCTCCAGGAGGCCTTTTCTAGGGGGAGCTCCCGTTGCATCTGCAGTATTCACTACCTGCAGGCTCATTTCTGGAGGCTGGGGCACCAGCTGCTGTCAATTCCCACTTCTCCCAGATCCGTGCCTACCTCGGTCTGCAGTTCCAGTCTGCATGTTTTCCTCTGTGTGTGGATGCCGGCAGTTCAGGGCCACACTCACTTGGCTGTTTTCCTCCACTTCCGATATGTCTTTGGGATTTCTGATCTTCCAGTGGCCCCCTTTCAATGGTTGGGGCACTCCTCCCTGCCCTAGCTAACTGAACAGGCTTTTAAAAATATATTCTCAACTTTTTAAGTGGGCCCACAAGGAGACATCGTGTCACCCTGTTACTCGACCACCATCTTGACCGGAAGTCCTCAGGTTTAGTTTAAATCAGACCCTCACCCCTAATGGAAAGGATAGAGTGCTTACAGAAGCCGAGAGATATGGAGATATGCTGATTATTGGACAAGGAGGTGGGGAACAGTTGGGAGAAAATTTAGACTCCACTCCCAGATACCCGCCAGGCCCAGAAGCTGTCCCTCGGCGGGACCCGACATGGGAGAGAGGGGCCCTTATTCTTGAGGAACTCCGCAGATCAAGTCAGAAACCTCAGAATCATTCTAAGATAGCTGAAATGCAACACGGACCTAATAAAAGCCCGGTGTTTTTATGGACAGATGGAGAGGAAAGCCAGACATGGCAGCTACCAGTGATTCAGAATTACCAGAGGGTCACATTATCCTAAAGGATAAATTTCTGACCCAGTCAGCACCTGGTATTAGGAGAAAGTTGCAAAAGCTGGCTTTTAACCCAGAACGTTCCCTAGATATTCTCATTAGGGCTGCTACCTCAGAATGAAAGAGAGAGAGAGAGAGAGAGAGAGAGAAAAAAAACAGAAAAGGCGAAAGGCTTGGTCATGCCCCTACAAGAATGGGATAGGCCTAAATCAGCGCCTGAAGCAAGAACCCAAAAAGGGAATCAAGCTCAGCAGTGTGACCTGAGATGTTTTGGGTGCAAAAAGGAGAGACATTTCAGAAAGGATTGTCCTGAGGCAAGCAAGCCTTCGCTGTATCCCTGCTCTGAATATCAAGAACCCCACTGGAAGCCAGACTTTCCCCTTAGAGATCTAGGAGGACATCAGCTTTTCAGTAGGACAATTGATGGGGGTTACTGGCTCCCCTTAACACCTGCATCAACTTCTGCAAGCCCTGGGTCAGCTTCACTGTAGGGGGCTAACTGATAAATTTTATGCTTAACACCAGAGCTCAGTCCTCTGTCCTAATTTCTTGCCCAAGGCCATGACGATCAACCCACTCAATAACCGTAAGTGGGGTCTCAGAGACCCCATCACTAGATATTTTACTCCACCTCTAAGTTGTGAATGGAATGGATTGGTCTTTTCACATGAATTTCTTATAGTGCCTGAGTGCCCCACTCCAAAAGCCAGACATGGCAGTGCCTTGATAAGAGAAGGAGAAGGACAGGCTGGATGTGCGGTGGTCTCTGAACAGATGCAGCGGAGGCTCACACGCTTCCCCTGGAACTAGCGCTCAACTGGCTGAACTGACAGAGTTAGCTAGAGCGTTAGCATCACGTAAGGGAAAGTGGGTTAGTATCTATACAGACTCTGTATATGTTTATTTAGTTTTACAAGTTCATGCAGCCATTTGGAGGGAAAGAAATTTTCAAACGGTTGAAGAAGCTTCTATTGAGTATTATCCCCAAATCACGAGGCTCCTAATGGCAGTGAATCTCCCCCAGAGTGGCAGCTGTAAACACAGAAGATTAGGTTTTGGTTGAAACCTGGTCTGTAAATTCCCCTAACCAAACCAGGTTTGGAAGGGATCTTACTCAGCAGTTCTGTCAGCTTCTACTGTCCTGGGCCAACCACACCACACCAGGGTCAAGCCTTGGCACCCTTTATCTGAGATTCCCGCCAACTCTGAAGAGCACTTGCTTCAAAGCTGGATCCACCCAGGAACCCATCTATCCCTGTGAGCCAATCGAGGGTCTTCGTCTCCTCTTCAAGAAGCAAGACAAGGAAAATGTCCCTGCTCATGCTTTCGCTCACCCTGCTGCCTTCCATCCCCTCAGCATGGACTGGCATACCCCAGAAGCCTCTCAGGTTGGCCCTGCTATCGTAGGGAATCCTGTATCCTTTCTTGCATTTACTCTTTCCCAGAAACAATAAAAGGGCCCATGACATGATTCAAAGGTCCAGGTACTATTAATTTTAGGCCATCACATATGAAAAGTCCATGGAAAAACATCACTGATCTATCGAGGCAAAATAATATGGAATTTGGTATTTTTAAGGAGTCCTTCTCTCTCAGAGATGAAGGGGAAAGCATGTGTGTAAAATGAAATAGGGCAACACAGGAGATCCTGATAACGCCACACCTGGAGCACAAGGGGCGTGTTAGTGTGGGTCCTTTCAAAAGGCAGAATTTACAGAAAGTATAACAAAAAGGATCTATTCGGAAGGCTCACAAATCCGAGGATAGAGATAGTCCAAGGTGGTGGCCTGCCCGTGCGAGAGCTGGAGTGTCCCATGTCTGCTCAGCTGCAAAGTAGAACTCCCGTCCAGGCCAGCAGGACAGCTGGTGAAGTTTGATGCGGATCTCAGTTGTTCGAGGAACAGTGGCGAAGACCAGGGACTGAACAGCTTTGGGAGGCTGAGGCAGGAGGAAAAACTGGGCTGGGAATCTAGCTGACACAGAGGCCCTGGTGTGGATCCTTCATCTCACTCACACACACTCACGAAAGCTCACTCCAGGGGTAGAGGGAGAGGGTGGTGGGGGAAGGCGAGGCTGGAGAAGAGATAGGGAAAGCGGAGGGGGGAGAGAGGGAGAGGTCAGAGGAGGAGACCGGGAGGCAGGCTGGGGAGACGCCATGCCCGCTGCCGTGTGCCCTGAGTGCCCAGATGAACCAGGGCCTTCACGGGGTCAGGAATGCGGCCCAGGTGGCAGCCTCAGTGGGAGGAGGGAGCACATCCCCACCCAGGGACCCACCTAGTGGAGATGCAAGGCAGGGTCAGGTGACCTGGACCTCCTGACCCCAGTGGTGCAAAGGGAAGGAAAAGGGAGAGGGCAGAGGGCACAGGATGTGTGTGATGGGTCACTGGTAGGGCCAAGGGTGGGAGACGACCTGCCAAAACCCGAGGGTGGAGTGCAAGGACAGCCCTGCCCCAAGAAGCAAGTGCCAAGGGCATGAGTAAGGTGAACAGGACTCCCACTGATGCCAGCTTAGTCACCCACTATTTAGGGACCTAGCCGTGTAACCCGGCCCTCAGACGCCATGCGGCGGCCCCACCTCCATCTTTTTTTTGGTGAGAAGGACAGGGTCTTGCTTTGCAGTCCAGGCCGGTCCTGGACTTACTATGTATCCCAGGCTAGCCTTGAATACACAGTACTCCTCCTGCCTCAGCCTCCCAAATGCCAGGATTACAGGCGTTTGCACCACCATACCTAGTTTATGTGATGCTGGGGAACAGAGCCAGAGCCTTGCACTTACTGGGCAACACCCCGCCCCCACACTCCATTTATGGCCCCCATGGGAAGGCTCTCGCTGAGCCCCACGGCCCAGAGACCAGTGAAGGTGGAGGGGCCCAGGTCACCTGCCCCTGCCATGCGTCCCCACTAGGTGGGTCCCTAAGTGCGGACGTGATCCCTCCTCCCACCAAGGCCACCCCCCACCCCCGGGCCTTGTTCCCACCCCCTGAGCCTGGCCCTGGCTCATTTGGGCACTCAGGGCACATAGCAGTGGGCAGGTGGGCAGGCTGCCTTCGGAGCCCCCACTTGCCATAGCCTGTCCCCCCAAGAGAGATGTGGCACACATGGTGGGACTGAGGGGATCCTCAGTGACACTGCGGGCATGGCTGGACCTGCTGGCACAGGCCTGTAATCCCAGAACTCTGGGAGGCTGAGACAGGAGGACCCCACATTTAAGCCCATCCTGGGCAAATTAGTAACGTAGCAAGATTCTGTCTTAAAATTTAAAAAATGGACTGAGGATGTAGGTCAGTGCAAAGGCCCTGGGTTTGATCTTCAGTACCAAGCACACACACAAAAAGAGATAGGCCTGGAGAGTATTTCTACTTGGGAATTAGGAAAGGACAAGGGGACTCTTGTGCCTCACCTCCTGGGCACAGGGAGCAGGCAGCTGCCTGGCTGGATCACAGGGCAGGGCTGGGTGGGAGAACAAGGTGACCTTAGGTTGCTGCCAACGTGACGCTCACTGATGCTGGTACAGGAAGCTCCTGGGTGTTCTCTGACCTGGTTTCCGTCTTACTGTGCCTTTTCTAGCAATGCAGGAGACTCAAGTCTCACGCTAGCACGAAAAACTTGACGGGTGAACTGGGGGAATGGCAGCTGCGAAGTACCTGAGTTCAGTTCCCCGGCACCACATAAGCTGGGCATGGTGGTGCTCGACTGTAATCCCAGCACTCGGAAGGCTGAGGCAGGAGGACTGCTTTGAGTCCAAGGTCAGCCTGGGCTCCATAGTGAGTTCAGGACCAGCCTGGGCTAAAGAAGGAAAGTACAAACAAACCAGGCGAAGTTGGGCATGGTAGCACAAGTCTGTGATCCCAGCACTTGGGAGGCTGAGGCAGGAGGAAGGAACGCTGAGACCAACCTGGGCAAATGACTTGGCAAAACCCTTTCTCAAAATCAAAACCAAAAAAGGGGAGGGGGGGGTGTAGCTTTGTGTGCAGACCTTGGGCTGGATCTTCAGTACCACCATCCCTCCCAAAAAGAGACAGCTCTCACCCCTGACTATAAACGCTTAAGTAGTAGCTACTCTTGGTAATGGGGCATCTCCCAAGGCTGGAGACTCCTGGCACTCAGACTCAGACTCACCCACTCAGGCGGGTGGGGCCACAGCGTGGGCAGAGATGGCTCATGAGATCTGCTCACCTATGATGTGGCCTTTACTGTAAATAAAATCCTCCGGTTCACTCATATCACGCCACACCACATGCGCCGGCGACAGGTCCCATTCTGGAGATCCTTCCATGCAGGTCCCCAGCCACAGCCGGCCATCCTCACCAGGATGGGCAACCACTAGCACCGCTCTGGTGTGTGGGTGGTACTGGGGACCGAGCCCAGGACATTTACACTGACCTACATCCTCAGCCTATTTATTTATGTAGTGGCAGAGACTCGCTCTGTAGTCCAGCCTGCCCTTGAACTTAACAGCAGTCCTCCTGCCTCAGCCTCCCAAATGCGGGCATTATAGCCATGCCCCACTACCCCCAGCTCAATATCCCTATTTTATAACCATGGAAACTACAGTCCCAAGGAACCTGGGTCTTCACTCCAGAGCTCTTCCCAGAGCTCTGCCGTGGGCCTACGTCTGGGCCAGGAGCCCACGTGGGGAGAGAGGACAGAAGGAGGAGTCACGACAGGCCCCCTGGAACAGGCCCATAAAAAGCAGGAGTCACAGTGTGGGCGACATGGGATGATAGCAGCAAGTATGTGACAGTTAGCAAGCTTTCCCGTGTATTGCCAAATAGGACGGTAGAAAACACATCAGTAGTGCGAAATTTGAACTCACCTCAAAGATTAAAAAAATTAAAGTTAGAGGCCTAATAACAAGAATTGTCGAGATAGATTTATATCAGACTCTGAACCCTACAGACTACACTTTTGCCAACGGTTAGCTGAGCATTCCATGACAACGGGCCACAGACTAAACCACTTCTTGAATACAATCAGTTAGGGGCTGGGTAGAGCTCATCATGAAAGCCTTCCGAGCACAAGGCCCTGCCTGGCACGCACAGCAGCAGAACAGCGGATGGGGCGTCCGGGGACTCCGACGTCCCCGGGAACCCAGACCTCAGCCAGGTGCTGAAGCGTACCTGAGCGAAGCGGGGCAGTAACAGCCCCGACCCGGCCACACCAGGAGCGGCTACCGCCGAGCGGACGCCCCGCGCTCGTCCCGGGAAATCACCCAGGCGATCGCGGGGCCGGCGGACGCGCGGGAGTCGCGGCGCCCAGCCCGAGCGGCCTCCTGGGCACAGCCGGACCTTTGCCGCCCCCTGCCGGCCAGTCTCGGAGCGACCCAACGACCCAGAGGGGGCGGGGCTCTGGAAACAGCTGGCCCACCCTACGGCGCGGGCGTGGCCTTTGGGCTCACGTGTCCATCATCGGACCAACCAGGGAGGCGAGGGGACCTTGGCACTCGTGGGTGGGACCGTGCGGCTGACATTTGCACCGGAAAGCCGGCGGGACACCGGTTAGACCCTTGTGCGTTTGGAAAGTTAGGGTTCCAGGCCTCGGTTCCCACTTCCTTCCCTGCCTCCAGTGGCTGGACAACGGTTCTGGAGATAAAGACGCGAATCCTTGCCGGGACCCCATGCCTGCTGGCCTCTGGGCTCCAGGCTCCCTGTCCGCCACATTCTCCGGCCCCTGCCTTTTACCCAGGCTGGCCGTCTACCTAGATTGCTCTGTGTCTGCTCTGCCAGCCCCGCCCCCCGCCCCCCGCCGTGCACCTTGCTCCAGACCTGGGTTTCTTCCGATCCGGTTTGTCTACACCTTTTTTGTTTTGATAGGCTCTCGCTCTGTGGCCCAGGCGGGTCCTGAACTCACTATCACTCATGGCAATCCTCCATCCTCAGCCTCCCGAGTGCTGGGATTACTGACAGGAGCCACCCAGCTTATGCGGTGCTGGGGAATCGAACTCGGGTACTTACACTTTAACCGCTGAGCTGTTCCTCCAGCCTCTGCACCCACTGACTTTTCATCATTTATCCCCCGCCAACCAGGACACCTGGTACTCTGTGGGCACTTAGCACTTGTTTGTTGCCATGAACCAGGGAGGACGGTGGGTCTGGCACTAAGAATCACGCCGTTGTCCGAATGCCGGGCTCCTTGGCAGACACTTGGGAGCGCTGACCTACGGCTCGGATCCACGATGACCCTAGGAGGGCACCCGGACTTCCTCTGCCTGGGAAGTAGTGTAAGTTCTTAGTGGCTGAATGACTGGCTGGGCGGGGGACACAGACACCTTCCTGCCAAGCAGCCTGGAGAAAATGACAGGTCTCCCAAGTAGGGAGTTCCGGCCCCCGGGCAGCTGGCAAGGGAAGCAAGAGAGCTACCGCCCGCCCTGGGCCTGACGTCAGAGGGCCATTTAAAGCCCTGCTGTCAGTGGTACAGGCCTGCAACCCAGCACCCGGGAAGCTGAAGCAGGAACTCAGTGAGACCTCGTCTCTAAATAAAAATAAAAAATAGGCTGGGGAAATTAGGCCCGCTGGTGCAGGCCTGCAATTCCAGCACTCTGGGAGGCTAGTGAGACAAGAGGGCCACAAGTTCAAGTCCCACGTGGGCTGTTTATTGAGACCTTGTCTCAAATAAGCAGTAAAAAGGGACTGGGATGTAGCTCAGAGGGAAGGCTCTGTGTTAAACCCCCAGTGCCTCAAAAAGCACCGGAGGCTTTTGAAGGCTCTGGACACGAACACGTCAGTACCAAAAACAAACAAACAAAAGCTCTGCTCACGCCTAAGCTCACAGGTCCCTCTTGCGGTTTCCTGGTTCTCTAGCCCCAAGCTCTGTTCTCCAGCCACACCGGCCCCTTGCCCCTGTGGGATCCAGGCACACAGGCTCAGCTCAGGCCCACCCAGCCTTGTGCCTATCACACTGTCAGGGCCAAGCCTTACTTTCCAGCACCGTGTCCAGCTCAGCACTGGCCCCGTCAGTACCGGCATGCCCATCAGATGCTGAGATTCAGATTCAAATGCAGCTCTGCCAGACATATATGTGTTGCTCTTGGAGAACAGCCTGCCTCTGGGCCTGCAGGAGTCTTACTGAGGGGACCTTCTGCGGGTGGTGGCACTGAGCTGGGGCTTGCAGGGGGGCTGAATACTCCAAAAACCTGCTTGCAAGGTGAGACTGTGAAGAGGGTCTTTTGGGTCAGGGAGGCATGGCTCAGCGGTCAGAGCCTTAGACTGTTAAGCACAGGCCCTGGGTTTGATTCTCTGTACAGATGTAGTGGTTCATCCCAGCACTTGGAGGCTGAGGCAAGAGGACTGACAGATGTTTGAGGCTAGCCTGGGCTATAGACTGAATTCAGGATCGACCAGAACTACAGAACAAGAACTCTATTAAAAAAAAAAAATCTGAAAAACGCCTTTCTTTTTTCTTTTTTTTTTTTTTTTTTTGGGGGGGGGGGGGGAGGGGAAGGACCTCACTCTGTAGTTCAGGCTGGTCCTAAACTCCGTATGTGGCCCAGGCTGGCCTCAAGCTACTGGTAATCCTCCTGTCTCAACTTCCTAGGTGCTGGGATTACAGGTGTGTGCCACCACATCCAGCTTTAGTTTTGATTTTTAAGACAGGGTCTCAGTAAGTTGCCCAGGATGAGTTCAAACTTGGGGTCCTTCTGCCTCAGCCCCCCAGAGTACTGAGATTACAGGCCTGTACCACCAGGCCCAGGCCCAGCCCATTTTTATTATCACAGAGGATCTCACTAAGTTGCTAAATTACTGGGGCTAGGCTTGACTTTCATAGCCTCCTGCCTCAGCTTCCTAGAGTACTGAGATTACAGGCCTACACCACCTCAGTCCCTTTTCTTTTTCTTTTGAGACAGGGTCTTGCTCTGGAATTCAGCTGGTCCTGAACATGCTATGTAGCCCAGGCTGGCCTCAAACACATGACAATCATCCTGCCTCAGCCTCTCAAGTGCTGGGACTACAGGTGTGCACTGCCACACTTAGATCTTGAGGTACTGTGAAATCAAACTCAGGGTCTTACACTTGCTAGGCAAGCATGCTAACCACTGTGCTGTTCCTCCAGCCCTTTTTTTTTTTGAGAGAGAGAGAGAGGGTCTTGCTCTGTAGTCCAGGCTGGTCCTGAACTCACTATGGAGCCTGGGCTGGCCTTGGAATAAGGGCAATCCTCCTGCCTCAGCCTCCCGAGTGCTGGGATTACAGGCATGCGCCACCATGCCCAGTTCATGTGGTGCTGGGGAATAGAACCCAGGGCCTTGTGCTTGCTGGGCAGGTGCTTTAAAACTGCTGTGCCATTCCTCTAGCCCCATCCAGCCATTTTTAAAATTTTTGATTTTAGACAGGTTCTCATCAAGTTGCTTAATTGCCAGGAGTAGGTTGGAATTTGCCATCCTCTTGCCTCAGCCTCCCAGAGTCCCTGTGCCACCAGGCATAGCTTTTCTTTTCAATAACATTAATAGTAGGTACATTTTTTTCTTTGGGCTGTTAGATTGGCACTAGGACCGAAAGCTGGGTTGCCCTACCACTGGGCTTCACTCCGAGACCTTTTTTCATTTTTATTTTGAGACAGAGTTTTGCTAATTGCCCAGGCTGGCTTCAAATTGCAATCTTCCCACTTCAGCCTCTCGAAGATCTGGGGTTCCAGGTGTGCATCGCTATTTATTATTTATTTGTATTTTTTAGAGACAGGATCTCGCCATGTCCCCATGCTGACACTGAACTCCCTCCCAGTCTCAGGTATGTGTTTGTTTTTAACGCTAGAACTACAAGGCCGATCGTGAAAACCACTGTCCCCTCTACCTCTCACCTCATCCTGAGCCTTCAGTTCCCTGATAGCCACTCTGCATTCCCTTAAAGGCTTCTCCCTACTCGGGCCCTGTGTGTAACAGGCTTACACTATCAGTTACCAATTATCCATGAGTAGTTACCCAGTAGCTGCCTACTGTTGAAAGATGAAGACGTAACTGCTCCCAAGCCCACACCCACATTCCTCAGCCCTGTTCCCCCGGGGTCACAGAAACCGGCTTGGTCTTTGTGATTTATAACCTGCATTTTCTCATTAGGGCTCTGAGGATGGAAGGAACTACCAGACACTCTGAGCACTTGGCGTAATACCAGAAATGCAGCAGATACTGAATAAATGCAGCTATTCAGTGTTAGAATAGCCACTGAATTGCTTATGCAAGTTTTAAAATTGTTCCAGGGGTGGGGACATAGCTCAGCAGTGGTTAAAGTCTCCCCGCCCCCAGTGGCTAGAGAAATAATTCAGTAGTTAAAGTGCTTGCCTAGCAAGCTCAAGGCCTTGGGTTCAATTCCCCAGCACCACATAAGCAGGGCATGGTGGCGCATGCCTGTAAACTTAGTACATGGGAGACTGAGGCATAAGGAGGCTATATAGTGAGTTCAGGACCAACCTGGACTGCAGAATGAGACCGTACCTCAAAATAAATAAATAAAGTGCTTGCCTGTAATTACCAGCACCAGCCCCAGAACCTGTAATTACCAGCACCACATAAACTGGCATGGTAGCATGTTGGGGTCTCTAGGGCCCAAGAGCCTCAGCGGAGTTCCTTCCCAGGAACAAATGTTACTACTTGTAATTTAAGCCAGGTGTTGTTCTGCTTAAACCCCAGAAACTGC
The DNA here is from genome assembly GCA_004027205.1 of Ctenodactylus gundi. Classification (NCBI taxonomy): domain Eukaryota; kingdom Metazoa; phylum Chordata; class Mammalia; order Rodentia; family Ctenodactylidae; genus Ctenodactylus; species Ctenodactylus gundi. Next base: position 5,594 of record PVKB01001450.1, on the reverse strand, counting down.
TCCTGGAACTGCTCCTAATGGCATCCTCCTTCCCTACTCCTTCCCTCCCCCCTGGGCGACCCCACGCTGGTTAAGGCCTTGCTGATTGGCCCAAGGTAACTACCTCAGCCTATTTAAGCGTACGCCTAAATAAATGAGACCGTGTTCGCTGAAACAACTCCCAGAGTGTGTTACTCTGTCGTCTGACCCCTCCTCGGCTGTTCTAGGGGTCCCGTGCCCCTCCTCGGCTGTTCCAGGCATCCACGTGGGACAGAGACCCCTACAGTAGCACACACCTATAATCCCAGTACTCGGGAGTCTGAGGCAGAAGGATTGCTGTGAGTTCAAAGCCAGCATGAGCTACATAGTGAGTAGCGAGCTCAGGACCAGCCTGAACTACAGAGTAAAATTCTGCCTCAAATGAAAAATAAATAAATAAATGAAAGACCAGCTGTGAGTGGTGGTCCACATCTGTAATCTCAGCACCAGGAGAGGTTGAGGTAGGGGGGCTGCTTTGAGTTCAAAGCAAGGCTGGTCTACATATTGAGTTTAGGACCAGGCTAAACTGCACAGTGAGACTCTATCTCAAAATAAATAAGTAAATATTGAGGCTGGAGGAGTAACACTGTAGTTAGAGGCCTTGTCTAGAAAGCACTAGGCCCTGAGTTTGGTTCTCTAGCACCACATAAACCGGGTATGGTGGTGCATACCTTTAACATAATCTCAGTGCTCAGGAGGCTCAGGCAAGAGGACTGCAGTGAGTTCTAGGCCAGCCTGGACTACCCAGTGAGACTCTCAAATATACAGACAGATACATTGGTAGAGTGAGGAGTCTGGGAAGCTCTTCCTGACACGCCGGGACCTATCAAGTCGTGACAAGCCTCAGCCACAGTTACAAACTTTATTTGTAGGCACTTTTAGTGTTTCTTTGAATATTTTCTCTAACTTAAGCAAAAATGTTTTTATTTCCTTGCTTCTTTTTAAATAAAGGATAAACTGTGTATATAAAACTTAAGCCGGGCTTGGTAGTGCAAGCCTGTAACCCCAGCATTCTGGAAGCAGAGGCAAAGGAGGGATACAAACCCAAGCCTGGTCTGGGCTATTCGGCATCTCGGCAAGACTGTCTTGAAGGGACGAAACAAAGGTTGAGGGTATAGCTCAGTGTGAAGGTCCTGGGTCTAAATAAATACAAAACATAAATAAATGTAAAAACCAAGCTGGGCCTGGTGGCACAGACCCGTAATTCCAGCACTTGGGAGGGTGAAGCAGGACTGCCACTGAATTCAAGGCCAGCCTGGGCTACAGAGTGAGACCCCTGTCTCAAAAAAAAAAAAAAAAAAAAAAAAAAAAGGAAAGAAAATGTGGAAGCTGGGCCTGTTAGTGCAGGCCTATAATCCTAGCACTCCGGCGGGAGGCTGAGACAAGAGGATTACAAATTCAAGTCCAGTTTGTGTAGTTTAGCAATTTAGTGAGACCTTGTCTCAAAATCAAAACCAAAAACTGGGCTGGGGACCTGGGAATGTAACTCAGTGGTTAAAAGGCTTGCAGGGCAAGCACAAGGCTCTGGGTTTGAATCCCCAGCACCACATAAGCAGGGTGTAGTAGCCTGTAATCTCAGCACTCAGGAAGCTGAGGCAGGAGGACTGTGGTGTGTCTGAGGCCAGCCTGGGCTACATAGTGAGTTCAAGACTACCCTGTCTCTAAATACATACATACATACATGTATAAGTGGGCTGGGGATGTAGCTCAGTGTGAAGGCCCCTGGCTCGATCTCAAATACCACAAAAAATAAAAATAAGGTAGAGAGGGAGTCAGGCTGCTGAATTAAAACCGACTCCATAATTCCTAGACATATAAATCCCGGCTTAAGCGTTCTGTGCCTCAATTTTCTCATCCATAAAACAGAGAATATGTACCTATTCCCTTCCATCCCCCAGAATTAGCATGTATATATCCAGGTAGGATTTTCTATATTTGAGCGAGATTTTGTCGAGAGAGAGAGAGAGAGAGAGAGGAGAGGGACTCCCTTAATCTAATTTGTGATCCTCCTGCCTCAGGTACCCAGGACGCAGACAGCAGGCACACACAACCATGCCTGTGTTACAGGTCGAAATCAAGAGACCACCTATTGTGGTTAGGATCTGGAATGTCCCCCAAAACTCTCATGTATTTTAATGCAACCATGTGATGATGGTGGATTGGGGTCTGGTCTGGAGGGGTGGACTACAGTTAAGTTAGGATTAACGGTGTGTAGTGGCCACACCTGGATGCAGGAGGGACTGGTTGCTCGGCAGAGACCTGAAAGGATACATAAGCTGCACCTGCCTTCCTGGAGGACGGGGACTAGTCTCAACTAGCCTCAGCTTGTCATCCTGTTTGTTTGGGAAGCTGCCTCCACCTCTCTCTCTCTGCCATGTACTTCGACTGTTGCTGGCCACCCCTGAATGGACTGTGACCTTCGAGACCGTGAGCTAAAATAAACCTTTCCTTTCCTAAGTTTGTGGGTGTCGGGTATTGAGTCACAGCAACGAAAAAGTAACTAAGACACCACCAAATGCCAAAGAGAGGGAGGAGTGGAGTAAGGACCCTTTATTACAGCCAGGACATTATTGCAGCTGGTGGCTGGGCTGACCCCGGACTCCAGGAGGGCACTGCCTAACAGCATGTAGCCAGCTCAACCGCAGGGACTCACGGGCGCTACGCTGAACAGGTGAGACCTTACCTCTTTATTCCCCGCAGGCTTGTTAAAATCGGGGGTAGAGATGAGGCAATCAGCAGCTCAATCAGTTTAACAGAAGCCAGCTTGGTCACCACAAAACAGAAGCACCCGAGTACCACAGAAAATCAACACTCGTGTGGGGTTACAGAAACCACAAAAATCACAAAAGTCTACCTACAGAGCCCACCTATAGCATATACCCAGGGAGCACACCTATGGGGTCCAGACTCTCATAACACTGTAACACCTGGCTTTATTATTATTTTTTTAATTTTTTTTTTTAGACAGTCTCACTCTGTAGCCCAGGCTGGTCCTGAACTCACTATGGAGCCCAGGCTGGCCTTGGACTCACCGTAATCCCCGTCTCAGCCTCCCCAGTGCTGGGATTACAGGTGTGCACCACCACGCCTGCCTTTATGTGCTGCTGGGGAAATCGAACTCATGACCTTGCACTTGCTAGGAAAGTGCTTTCACCACTGTGCCATTCCTCCAGCCTCCCATGTCTGACTTTATTTTTATCTGAGACAAATTCTTGGTAAAATCACTAAATTGTTAAGGCTGGGCTCTCGTTTATGGGAGGAGTTTGGTGGGTGGGTGTGACTGGGGACGTGCCCAGATGTGCGTGCGTGACTGGGGATGGACCCTGGGCCTTCACACTGTGCTATATCCCCAGCCCATTTTTGTTTTGAGACATAGCCTCACAAAGCTGCCTTGGGTGGGCTTATACTTGCCGTCTGTCTGCCTCAGTCTCCCAGGATACCGGGAATACAGACCTGAACACAGACCTGGCTAATTTTGATTTTGTTTGCATGGTCATTTGTTCAACAAAAGCCCCTTCGTTTTGGTTTTGTTTTTATTGTTGCTGAAGCCCTGGGTTCCACCCTCAGCACTGACTGGAGATCAAGGCTGGGTGCGGTGGCATGGGCCCACGATCCCAGGACTGTGGGGCAGGCAGGGCGCTGGCGTATCTGCTGATTGAATACTTATGTGATCATAAGCATCTGGCCTTTCCCTCAGAACACTCCCCTGAAAAGAAGTAACTTGTTCTATCCTAAGTTGATGGCATACAAAAACAGACAGCTTCGGTAAGGACAGGAGCTCAGCCGGTAGGAGGCAGAAGGCTTCCTTAAAGAGGAAGCCTCAAGCCAGGCATGGTGTCCGTGTAGTGACTTAGTAGGACTCTGTCCCACAGCAAAAAAATAAAGCAGCGTATAATGGTATACGCCTATATGCCCAACACTCTGGGAGGCTGAGTCAGGAGGATCACAAGTTCAACCTCAGCTTGGGCAACAGAGCGAGAGTCTGTCTCAAATTCAAAAATAAAAAATGGCCTGGGGATGTAGCTCAGTGCGGAAGTCCCTGGATATGATCCCTAGTACCAAAAAAATACAGGTGGGGGAGGTGGGGATGGCGCCGAATGTGAAAGTGCTGACCTGGATCCCCAGAACCACAAATAAACAAAACCCAAAACCTACAGCTTGGGGCTGGAGGAACGGCTCAGCAGTTGCAGCTAAGTCAAGTGCTAAGTAACTGGGTTCGATTCCTTGGCTTGGTGGCACCTGCCTGTGATCCCAGCATTCGGGAAGCCAAGGCAGGAGGACTGCCTTGAGTCCAAGGCCAGCCTGGGTTCAGGACCAGCCTGGGCTGTACAGAGGGAGACCCTGTCTCAAAAAAAATAAAAATGCTGCACCTCTTCAGATGTAACTTTATACGTTTCTGTTCTGGCCAAACTGCAGTTTTTAATTCTTTCTGCCGCATTCCTCTTTACTCCTGATTCTCACTTAAATTAGCCCAAAAGCAACTAGTAATAGTCATGCTACAGCCTGAAAGCTGTGCTACCTTGAAGACCCCTCCCCCAGATAAACCAGTCTATCACCCTTACCTTAGTACCACACAAAATCTCAGGGCTTGGACAAAATGTAGACAAGATCTTTGCCAGGATGTAGCAAGGCTGGCATCTGGCCTGACTGTGACAGGCTGCAGCTCCGAGTCACTCCATCTTGCTTTCTTTCTTTCTTTTTCTTTTCTTTCTTTCTTGAGACAGGGTCTCGCTCTGCAGTCCAGGCTGGTCCTGAACTCACGAGGTAGCCCAGGCTGGCCTGGAACTCGCGGCGGCCCTCTTGCCTCCTGGCCTTACTTCTGTCCTGGTTCTCGCTCCCAGGCTACAAACTTTGCTCTGCATTCCAGAGCAGGAGCATCTTGCCCTGAAGCTAGGAATGGGAGAAGATCACCTCTGCTCAAGACCCAAGGCTGCCTGACTCAAAGCCCAGAGAAATGCGGGCTGCTGCACTAGCCCCGAACTGGCTCTTTATGTAAACGCTCCCTGCTTCCCCTAGGGAGGGCCAGTCTGGACAGCTGCCTCCTTCCAGGTTGTGAGCGTCCTTGGTCAGCTTCCTTTCCCCCAACACTCACCTCTTGGGTATTGATTTCCTGGGGGCAAGCGTCTGAACTCGGGTGTAGCAACACAATTTCAGAGGAGCTCTCATTCCCATCTGAAACCCCATCAGCACGGCCTGTACTGTCCACACTCCTATCGGCATTCTGATCTCCTGAGCCCTGGCCGCAGTTACCCATGAGTCTCTGCTGAGAGCATTCTAGCCTGCTTTTTCAAAATTTTTCAGTTCTTCCTGTAAACCAATTCCAACAGCCTTCCCCCACCATCAGACAGAATCACAGTGACAGCCCCAGCCAGCCCCAGTGCTGGCAGCAAGTGTGTGAGCTAGCCAACAGTCCGTGACTGTAATGAGTACCTTTGTAACTGGCCTGTGAGGGAAAGACTGATCTGGGTTACGGTCTCAGAGGGTTCAGTCCATAGCCAACTGGCCTACTGCTCTGGGCCTGTCATGGTACATCATGGCGGAAGCAAACAGATGAGTCAACCTGGCTCACCTCATGG